>MEHQ01004424.1:5606-52755 GCA_008828725.1 Saccharina japonica | reverse complement strand
GGGGGGGGGGGGGGGGGGGGGCACGAAGCGAACGCATTTTCACACGGTAGTGTATTGAATCCTCTACAGTAGCCGGTGTGCTTGGTGCCTTCCTGGCGCATGAAATGAACCGCATCATGGGAATAGAATAGCATTGATCCCACTACACGCGTGCAAGCCAAGCTGACGTAGACCCCCCGCCCCCCCCCCCCCCCCCCCCCCAAAAAAGAATGAAGCTGTTGTCGAAATTTGCTTGGAGAAAATGCGTGTTGTACAGTAGATACTACTGGAAGTTATAGCATGCACTACACAGAGCGACATGTGTTAACCTCGACACTAACAAAACACCAAACGCTTGTCATGCCGTACCTGATCGCACAGACACATCTTCACGAGAGAATGGCTTACAGGCTCCAGGTTTGAGATGCGCCGCAGTCCGCAGTCAATGACTGCGTGCAAGCCGGTCCAGGCACAGGACAGGGGACAGAGGACAGGGGACAGAGGACAGCGGACAGGGGGGGGGGGGGGGGGGGGGGGGGGGTGAGGGGATGGGGTGAACGAGGACGACATATTCCTCTCACGAATCTCGCATGCTATTAATTCGTGCGGAAGAACCATCGATCGAGGTCGGGCGCGGCTTCAACCCGCCAGCATATCAAATGACATCCTTCGCCCATCGAAAGGAGGGGCGCGAAAGCGATTGCTTTCAAGTCGGTACAGCGGTACCACACGGTCGCGATGCCCCGCGCCGGACGCCCATCCCGCGCAACGGAACGATATGTCACCGCCAAAGGAAAAATTGGCGGAAGCGTTCGAGAAATCGCCCCAATTTTGTACCGCCTTTCTTTTAAAGTTTCTCCCCCCGCCCACCCTCTCCGCCGCCCGGGTTTCGTTTCTGTTTTTTTGTGGTGATGATCCTGTGGATTATCCGCACTCTGCAGCGGTTGCTTTCGAAAAAATAAAGAGTTGGCGCGTTCAGCGTTGATCATAGCTCGCGAAAATACATAGAAGTAGAAGTGCCCACGGCGAGACATCGGGCTAGCAACTTTTAGCATCGACACACAGCAAGGGGGTAGAGGGCGCAGGGAAAAAAAGCGCTCGCGTGGTCTATGAATCACGATTGTTTAGGCCGGCTCGGTCGTTGCATCGCTCACGCGTTAAGGACCGCAGACTGGTGCAGCGCTCGAGACCTCCAAGCTCGGCGACGGCCCCGAATATCATCTCCAACTCCTCCAGTTTTTCGAGAGCCTCCTCTCCCGTGGCCGCCACCTGGAAGGGCGATAGGCAGAGAGCGGGTCGTCGTGCGCGCGTCCCGGACAGACGAATAGCAGCACACTCCGAGTGAGGTTGCTTTGTGCGTCAGGACTCTGAGGACCCAAACGTGGCTCATCTTCGAACCGTTGGCTGACGACGAAAAAAAACCCCGATCTCACAAACGATGATTAGCGAGGAAAATGGAGGCGAGAAAGGGAACATCAGAGGTAGCAGCAGCAGCGGCAGCAGCAGCAGCAGCGGCAGCAGCAGCAGCAGCAGCAGCAGCAGAATTTCGATCGTGGCCTGGAACCACCGCGGAACGGCGAACATACAAGCAAGCACAGGTTCCAACAGTCGTAAGGGCGGCTCCGTCACCGCATCAAAAGTAGCGTTTTCTATTCGGACACACATATGCCAAGAAAACAGCACTATTTCCGGAGAGATCCAGCCTACAGCCTTCCGTTGGCCACCTACTAGTTGCCATAGTCTGACTGGCACCGCAAGACAAAGTTAACGTCACAGCAGTTGCTTGGCATGGCACGGCAGGCACATGCGCAGCACACTCGGCGAGACCAAAGCGTACGCTCGGTATATATAGTTAATGTGCATCTTACAAAGCCGGGCTGGGGCGCAAAAACACGTGTATTTGAGTCGCGACTCCCCCCTCCCCCCCCACCAACACGAAGGGTTTCCTGAGCAGTATCGAAAATAATCGCATACGTACGTAGTGTATATGCGTATGTGCCCCAAGGAAACGGTACGGCCGTACCAGGTATGACGCCGTGAGTTACAATTGTTGATAACTGATAACCCGCTCCGTTGAACCGCACCAACAGCAGGCACAACCTCAATCGCGCAGATTGCTCCGCCAACGGTGCGACGAGCCTTGCTCAGACGTATATATACCAAGCATATATCATACGTACCAGTATACCAGTATACTGCTGCTGTGCATCCCTAACCCTGGTGTACAGCAGTACAGCAGCACTAGAGTAGGACTAAAGTACTGCTATCATACCAGCTGGGCCAGCCATAACATGGTTTGAACGTCGGATTGGCCATGCCCCCATCATTATTTCGAATTAGGACTTGATTTTTCGACACGGTGTAGTTCATGCACTCGTCAACAGGTTGACCGTCGGACCTGTTGCATTATTTTATTTTTTTCCAGGAGATATGACCGATCCAAAAACCCGAAAAAAACACAAATGCGACCAAAACTAGTTAAAAAAACAAAAAAAAATAAACAGGGCCGAAGGTGAATGCCTTTGAACGTGCGATTCAAATCCGGGGTTAAAAACTCAGTGCAAAATACTCAAAATTGAGCGGGGCATCGCAGAAATGCCATTTTTTTCGTAATGACTTGACTAATGTATGGAAATTGAGTTTTGGTAATATGTCTTGATGGGTGGCGAATTGGGCAACAAGACTTTCATTGCTCCTCTCTGTGTGTCTTCAGCACTGTCTCCACCAAGTTTCATAGAAATCAAAAACCACGATTTTTATACGAATTTTGTGTCAAAAAGTCGGTGTTTTTGAGTTTTCGGAGATATCTCAGCGAGATCAAGTCGGGAAAATAATAAGTATAGAAATTTTCATATACGATTTTTTTTTTGCATCAGCCGTGGTGTGTCAGGGTTAGTGTCCCCAATTTTTGTAGCCTAATTTGCAGTGGTTCACGAGATCCGACTCAACAAAGCTTTATCCGCTTACGGGTGGCCCAGCTCGTACTGCTGTCTGTATCGTACGCATTTCCTGGTATTTCAATACGTACGGCAAAACTACACATACTCCCAGTGTACTTCATACTCCGGGTGCACTAGGAGCATTGAGGGTGTTTAGTACTGCTGTGCGTACTCGCAGTACTAGAAGTATCCGCAGTACAGAACCCCAGTATACTGCCAATACTGGCAGTATCCGCCCACAATACTGCAAATATCGGCAGTACCCACAGTATCGAACCCCGAAAATCTTGAAGTACAGGCAGTATCGGCAGTGCAGCACCCCGAAATACTGTGAGCATTTGAGAGCATTTCGTACTGCAAGTACTGCCTCAACTGTTGTTGCACGCTCGTCTGTGGGATTTGGTTGGTGTGCTGGAGAGGACGGCTGCAACGGGAAAATGCGAAACGCAAGGCCTAAAAACCGGGGATGGCTCGTAAACGTCCCCGTAGTCGTGATTTAAATCTCGCCTACGTAGTCGTGATTATCAGTTCCCCTGCCAGTGTGAGCGTAGTTGTACTACCGGGCTAGCTAATAACTACCGCCAGTAACTGTACTGCCAGTATTTACAATGCTGAACTTCATAATACCGCGAGTACTGGCAGAAGAGACTACCAGGTATGTACGTAT
The DNA here is from genome assembly GCA_008828725.1 of Saccharina japonica. Classification (NCBI taxonomy): domain Eukaryota; class Phaeophyceae; order Laminariales; family Laminariaceae; genus Saccharina; species Saccharina japonica. The sequence continues at coordinate 49,170 of MEHQ01004424.1, read as the reverse complement.
TACGAGTATACGTATGTACGTGTAGCGCTGCTGTACCGAACACCTATTAATAATAAGAAACAGGAAAGCTCGTCCAGGATGGATTTCTTATTTGAGAAGGGGCATATTCAAGAATAACTTCAGTATAAAAACTACCAGGTATCATACCGGATTTCTCATTTCTTCTATACTCAGCCTGCCTTTCTTATTCGGCGTGGCCCATCGTACTGGAAGTCAAATCGTCAAATCGTGGTTTGAATTTTACAGGCCAAGTCCGTCCACCTTTTACAGAAGGGCCAAATATGCAGTGTGCAATATGCGATACGCAGCCTCCCACGAGTGGAATACGAATGCGACCACCACCCTGAGCTTGCTACCTCTCAATCGTACTACTGCTGTCTGCCATAAGATTGGTGTAGCGCCGTCTCAGCTCTGAGCTCTAAGTAGAGAGGTACTTGTAATACCAGGTTCTACGTTCGTAATCAACTGCTCTGCTGCTGCAGCAGGTTCGGTGTGCGGCAGGTGAGAGAGAGGGAGTGTGCTCACAATCATGGCAGTGGATAACCGACGTGTCTTGGTCGGGGAGTGCGGGGATGGCCGCAAATCATGGTCAAGCAGCTCATCAGCAGGCTCCAGTGGCTGCGCCATTTGTATCTGGTGGATCCGGCCGGGTGCTCTGTGCGATGGGCGATGGGCAAGTTCTTGGCTCGAATTGCTTTGCTTTGGACAAAGAAGAAGCAGAATAGTGGTCGTTATCGATCTCGCCGCATACTTCACCTTGACCAATAGGCCATTGACTAAAGACATTCGACCAATCAATATGCTTTTTGGGACGGTTTCAGAATTTCAGTGTCAATTTTAAATTTTCCATGACGACGAGAAGATGCGAAGTTCGAAGTGAGAACGTGCGCAAAGCGCGCCAAGCCAAGGCTCAAGTGCCAAGTGCCTAACGGTGTGTTTCGGTCGTTGGCGTTCCTTGCGCCCTCCACATTCCGGGGATCGCAGGCTCGCTTTCTCTTTTTATTTCCCTTCGACGAGTATAGGCACCGTGTGTTCCTGAGTCGGCGGAGTCGAAAAGTTACGTATCATACAAGTATCATACCTACAAAACTAGAGTAGTACTCTGTACGTACGCCATCGCGGCTTTACGACATGTCGTCAGCCGTTTGTCGTAAAACTGAGATTTGACGTTTGCCTTTGCTTGCAGTGTCAGCAGCGAATACTTCGCACGTCATATACACCCGGCATCATACCGGCGATGGATGGTGCGAAAGTTTATTGCTGTACGTACGCGTACTGTAAGTACTCGTAGGCGCTCCCGATGTCCCTGTACAGTATCGCCACGGACTTGTTCGCGGATATCGACAAGGTTAGAGCTGCAGCGCCCGACCCCACAATCCCGTCAAAGACGAAGCAGTCGCGATTGATAGATGACGGGCTAGGCGACCGACCCCATTCAATTAGCGAAGCAGGGCTGCCTCAAGTTCGTGACAGACGGCAGAATGGCAAGACCGAACAGACATCGACATTGGAGCTGCTGGAGGGTTGCTTGCACGACATTCACGAGGTACGACACATTTACATAACCCAATGCAGCGAAGGGCGCAACCTCTAAACTATACGTAGTACGTACCGGTGTAGAGCTAAAATAGAGCTAAGAACGTTTACGTATTACGTAGTTGGCGAGAGTCCTTCTGATAAGGTTAAAGACTGGATCCAAGATTGCTACGACACGTAAAATATAATGCCTGTGAGATGTCACTTCCATATACTACGTGATGAGTTGTTGGACCCACTGATGCCGTGATACTGTATAGCTCTACGGTAAAGCGCCCCGGAACTCGGGTTTTCTCCCTTACAGTAACTTGGCTCGGTTCGCTTTCAGATCCGCTGCGGAGCAAGGCCCACGCCCATGGCCGAGACGAAACACAGCTGGTGAGCAAGTAGAACCGTTGTCACTGAGCTAGCGTGTCGATTGGATCTTCCGCGGGGTTTCTGTTTTAGTTTTGTGCCCTGTGCGAAAATGCAACAACATCTCGCGGTGTTCTCTTCAACGTTCACGCAGAACTAGAATATAATGCTTCATTCACGTTATGATAGGGTGACGCATTTTGGATTGCCGTGCTTTTCGCGTGGTTTCTATTATTTGGCCATTTACCATATATCCATGAGTGGCGCTCAGGTTGGAGACCGCCCGTCCGGAAGTTTAAGGATCGATGGGATACTACCTGTAATACGAATCCCTAAACGGTCTTCACATTTATGCACAGAGATGCATACTGCAGTCGGCACCACGCCGCTCCTGCTTTGAAGGAATACAATAGTTGACAACCAGCCACGGGTAAGCACAACGTTTCGCTGCATGTGTATGTTATTTCCTATTTTCGGGCCGCCGACGTGCTCCACCTCGTGATGGTGCGTGCCCTGTTCTCCTTTGCAAGCGAGCCCATGCGACGATTTGACGACTTGATCGAGCCTCCACACATACACACACCCGCCGATTGCCCCTCCTAACCCGTAACGAGAGCAGCGAAGGGAAATGGTGTCCACTCGACGACAGCGATGGCACATCCTCATCATCAAGTTCTGAGACATCCCGCACCTGGGGCGAGCCGATCCATCAGGACATCAATAATGCCGAGGGTGGTACTGGCAGCACGACTGATGGAGGTGTCTGCGTCATCGCCAATGGGGGTGGTAGAAAAGCCGCCATCGACTCGTTTGTTGGAGTCCCCACAGCAAAACTGTGCTCTTCGAGCGGAGGGAAAAACGCGAGATCTGGGCCGACGGCGGCAACCCACACTTCAACGATACCCCATGAGAGTGGCACCATCGACGAATCGCTAGGACGTGCATCTCCGCGCGTGTTGTCCAACGGCAAGTACTCCGCACCTGACAAATGTGGGCGGGTGCGGTAGGATTCCCGAAAAAAACGCGAGTCGTTTCGATAGGGAGTGGAATTGACCAGCATGACCGTAGCCTAAAGCTGAAATATACCGGTAGGACGAACGCTGATTTTCTGACGATGAAATCCACGTTTCGTCTCAACTCTGACCTCTAACAACCAGCTGTAAAGCACCTTCCAGGCCAAACCTTCACTATCGTTGTCCTTCTGAGCCTTGTTAGTATGTCTGCACAAACATCTGCCGCCGACTACCATCTGTCTGTCCTTGCCAGGCGTGGAAGCATCTTACTGTACCGGCACTGATGCTGCCGCCACTGAAAGCTATGCCGACTTCGAACGCGAAATCACCGAGTGGAGCATATCACCAGCGGGGGTGGGAGGGGGGCAGCGTGTTCGTACCGACATGGCCGCGCATTTGAGCGCAAAGTGAGAGATCATCGTCCATTCTGAATTAACCAAATGTAAAGTAACCAAATGTGAAATAACCAAATGTAAAGTAACCAAATGTATAGTGACCAAAAGTAAAGGAGATGGAGGTGGTCTGCGGTTGGTGTCCACGTCATGCTATTTGCAATTGACGTCTTCGCGGTTCCCAAGGTGAAGTGCGATGAGGCTTCAAACATACTGGAGCATAGCGGAACGAAATGTTCGACATGCACAAGCAAGGTGGCACACTTGCGTGCAGAGACTATCGCTCCGCGTACAGCCTTATTGTTTTACAATTGCGCCATGTTTACTGTGGTTGAAAACCCGAAATATTTTCGGTGTCGTTGGTGCAAAACGCCTGAGCGTACGTACGCTGTTGGTGTTTTTCTTCTTTTTCAACGATGCTCAATTCCGCTTTCGTGCGAAATCCATGGCGACACCCCCCCCTCTGCTGCCATCCCTGTACGCCCTTCCTCCTACTACTTCCGGGTACCGTATCACCAATAAAGGTATCTATGCCGCAAACTGGACGCAATGCCATCTTCAGCAGTCGTGTGCCACCTGCGACGAGAAGTCGTTCGACGGATAGACCTCCTGGCCAGCGGGACAGACCCACACCACGCTGATGATGGTGAAGAAACCAAAGTGATCGCAAGCAGGTCGCAGAGCGGGCGCAACGACTTCGTTTTAGGTGGCGACGGAAATCCCGAGGCCGTGGGTCCTCGCACCGACGACAGCGTCGCGCCCCTGCTCGTGAACAGACCGGAAATCTCGGAGTCGTTATCTGGCCGCGTCGCTCCGTACCGGGGCCCTCCAGCTAACCGAGCGAGTGTTGATTTTGTGACGGTGGATCCGACCCAGAAAACGGTAGGAAGGTCGACTCTGGCCGGTCGACAGTTTCCCGGTTTAAAAGGTGTCGGCCCCGCGCCTAGCTTTGGTGACTTGTGCACGACAGCAACAAAATTACCGAAAGGGGGACCGGAAGCTAGGGTGAGGAGTGGGGGAGAAGCGCCATCGTCGTGTTTAAAGCGCGTGGCACGGCAGTTTCCACCTGTTCGCTTGGACAAAGGATGCGTATCCTCGTCTAACCCGACCGGAGGACCGCGGGCCAGGGCGGTGCGATTTTTGCTGCGGGCGGACGGCGGCGAAGGTCTCCCCCCCCCGGCGGGGGGGGGCATTGGGCCACCGGCGCAGGTGGGAATAGCGAAAATCGAAGTCGCAGACCCAGGAAATGTCGAGCGGCTTTGGACTTGCGTAGTCTGCGGTAAGAACAACGAGGAGGGTGGGGCATCGTGCACGATCTGCGGGAAGCGTCAGCATGGCCGATGCGTCGCCCAGGCGCACTTAGGTGGAAGAGCAGAGGAGAAAGACTATGGGGTTTTCCGAGGTGCACCTAAAACTTTGCATTTGCAACAACAGCGGCCAGACAATAGACAGGAGAGTGTCCATCTTGTATCTAGCGATAGGCAAACGGGATTACGTTTAGGTGGCGCGTTAGGAAGAACAGGTAGTGTGAGAGAGACTTCATGGAAATCGGGCGGGAACTACGACGCTTCTTCCTTTGCGAAAATGAGGCGGGAAACCGAACCCGCTGTGAGGGCAAGGCTTGGTCTGACCGGCGAAATCAAGTCCCTGCTCTCGGCGATTCGGCGAAACGGTTGAATTAGTGTACGTATGAGCAGTCGGTAACGGCAGCAATGCTATCAAATTGGGCGGAAAGCAGAGTGGACGTGTTGCCGCGAGTCACGCGCGAAAACATCGCAGAGAGACGAATGCGCCCCTATCGTAGCGGTGGTATACGATAGCAGACGATGTCACTTTAGCGTACCATGCGCTCGCGAGGGTACGGCGTCTTGGCCGTTACGTAATTTGGCTAAAGACGACTGCTGGTTATGCTTTTGGATAATATGATGTCCTTTGGACACTTGTCGAAGTGTATTCCCTTCCGACGGGAGATAATTCACCAAGCCGATGCGATCACTGACGATCAATGTAAACGGCGGCGGAAATCACTCTGTGCGATCTTCGGGCTACCATAACTAAGCACCAGGAGAAGACCAGAAAAATGAACTAACATGTTTTTATCGTGTCAACATTGAACCCATATATTGCTGGTACCGGGTGGCGAGGGAAGTTGCTGTATAGAGACGCAGCGGCGGGTACTAAACTCTTCAAAAGCGTGCGTCGAGAGTAAGCCCGACCCGGTAGTGCAATGACAAGCATCTGTAATGGACCTAGAAACAAGCCCATCCAGTCCCAAGCCGCGCGCCGTACACGGCGGTCCTCGCTTGTAGGTCCCCAGGCCCGAAAAAATGCCAGGTAGCAAAGACAAACGTTGAATGTTACAGCCGTCTGGCTGGTCTCTCTTTCAAATTTTGCATAAAAATTAGCACAGGCAACGATTGGAGGCGTTAAATTTCTGCGGATGACGCGGATGGCGTCGCACAATGTCAACAGCGTAAAGAGAACCCCCAACTCGGCGCCTCCATGGTGTCTCTAGGCCCCGACACTATAGTCTCCCACCATCAAGACCATCAACCCGTCGACAGCAGACCGTTTTAGTCTCCAACCACCAAGGCTATATCGGTCCATACCCGTAGTAGATCGCTGCGTGCATCAGCCTCAGGCCTCCAAGGTTATCGAGCCGATGGGACACCAGACAAAAACTGCGCCATCAAAAATAAAACCAGGACAACACTGCCCCGACAAAAACTAAAATAAACTATTTATAGCGAAGGTTTGTGGCCGCGAGAGTCAGCCACACCCCTAAGGGTCGATATCGGCGATTTCCACGCCAACTACCGAAACACGTGTTATACCACGCGATCATCACAAATCGGGCTGTTTGCTGGCGCCCGAACATGCCACGTACAAAACTGCCAGGGCTGCGAGCACGAGCACCGCTAGCACTGGCACGAAGGTCGATGTAGAAACCGTCCTTCCTGTCGCGTTGCTTTTCGTGCTGAATTCTGATATGGAAGGGGCGGCGACCAAGAGGGGGGCGGGGGTGGAAGGGAAGATGGGCAAGGATAGATACAAATGTGCTGTTAGTTGTGAGAGATTACTGAAGAGCGGATTCCCCTGCACACCGCCAGGAGACTGACTACACGTTGCCATAGGTTGTTATTTGGGAACGACAACGATATTAGCTGGCAATGCGGACACTTCCGTTGGTGGTAACGGCGGTGATTTTTAACAGAGGGAGCCGCTAATCCTCTTGAGATGTTTGGCAGTGACGGCTCATTTTCGGTTATCAATACAACACAACGTTATTCGCGCATGTTGCGTGTCGCTTGGAGGCTACGTCCAGTGTCGATAGAAGAACCTGCGTGCGTAGGCTCTAATCGACAAACGTTGAGAGCGTTGAACCCAAAGCGCAACGAAAATATGAAGGTACGAACTGGGAGAGGTCTCGGAGAGAGGAGGCCTGCCCTGTGACCCCGAGTCGGCGTACGTTGGTATTCTTCCCAACTCGGTTACCAAGTAGGCGGTCCCCCCAAAAAAGGCGAGGTACAGCATACTATCATAATGAGGTCAACAGGCGTATTATTTGCCTCACAGAAAATGTTTTCAAGCACTTCAGAGTCAACCTTTTGACACACCAACCGCGCAGTTTATGCCAGGCCGATTCACCAGCACCAATGAAGTGACGCGCCGTCACCCTGTCAACACCATCAGGTACAGATGTAGTTGATCGGCTGTGTTGGAATGCCGTGGTGTAGGTTGTTTCTTGAAAATACTTGCAGAAGGCTTTATTTGGGTTGTTCAAGAGAATAGAAGAGAGAGAGATATATATATATATTGGAAAGGTGGGCACATTTTGTGGCCAAAGCGCTTCAAGATCAGTTGTGGTGGAAAGTTGGGAGAGTGGGCTCTAGGGAGACGAAGCCATTGCTCGTAACCCTGGCTCGATCACCCCGATATAAGTTAGACATAACCTGTGACATGACCTTCTAGCAAGACCTTGCTCCATACAAAGTACGAGCATGTCCCAGTAACCCACGGCAGTATTCTTTGATATTTTCAACGACCCGTGATCGCCTATCCTACTGACAGCCTCACCGCATGTCGTCGTAGATGTTCCGGTATCATAATAACATTAAAAGCACACACAGACTTTCAAGTATTCCTAAGCGCGCAACTCTTCGGTAATCCATGCCGGCTTTAAAAAAGCAACACAAAGTCTTGAAAACTATTTTTCAAGTGATTATTTTGGTCTATTTTCAAGTGATATTTTGAGTGTGATTGTTTTGCGTACGCTTTCTTAAACGCGCTTTTTTTAGTGCGCTTTTGAAAATCATTAGAAAATTCGAGTGCTCGAAGCTGAGACCTATCTACCTACGATCACTCATCGGTGCCTGGGACCATGAGCATTTGCAAGGTACGAGTATACGACAAGTACGTACCCGCCCGCAGCAACACAACACTCCACACGATAGCATCCACGAGAGCATGGCCATTGACACCGGTACCTGGCACTCTGGTAGTTGGGACCACGAGTATGTACCCGCACTGTGATGCTGTGATACGTGGCGACCACTACCGACTGCCGGTATCAAGCAGTAAATATCGCCCACAGCAACGCAGCACTCGTACACTCCCACACGACAGCATCCACAAGAGCATGGCCGTCGACACCGGTACCTGGCACCCTGGTAGTTGGGACCATGAGTATGTGACTCCACGGCTCGTCGAGCATCCTCAAATACCATAATCAGCGGTAGTAGTTAGTACGCGTGAAGTTTTCACCACGCGGACCACTTGATACGACCATTCGCTATTGCAGTGTGCGTTTTGGTTTGGTGCTATTATACTACTCGTGACGGATGCTGATTGTATGCATATATGATATGTTGTATGAACATGCATGGTCCGCCTGAGCTGCTGCAGCAGCAACCAGCGGTATCGGTGGATAAACCCACTCATGCGCGGAAGTATACCTATTTGATTTGCTGTATGAAACCGTATGTATGGTCTGCCTTTTGCTTAGAGCTGGTGCGGCAGCGGTATCAGAGGATAAATCCACGGCTCGGCAAGCGCGCACACTGGATGCAGCCGTGCAACAACAACTGTCTTCCTGTCGTTTAAAAACAAAACACTCTTAGGAAGCAGTCAGGAGTCCCCCTACCCCCCCCCTGGCCATCTATACTTGAAGACAGTTGTTGTTGCACGGCTGCATCCAGTGTGCGCGCTTGCCGAGCCGTGGATTTATCCGCCGATGCCGCTGTGCCGGTACCTGATACCTTTCGTGGGTGCCATCGCGTGTGGGTGTACGACGTTGTGTTGCTGCGCGCGATGTGTTGGCTGATACCTGGTATCCCCCGTGGATGCTATCGTGTGTACGGCTGGAATTTGCCAGTTTTAAACCCAATAGCGGCACAACCTCTAGATCGTCGCACCGTAACATTGATACCAATTGCTTCGTTAAACGATAACTACGAGTGCGTACTCATCGTACATACCAGACAACACAACTTCTACGACGGGGGACTCGTGTCATCAGCTCTATGATAGAGCTCGACGGTGTGCGAGCACCAGCGCGTGCTGAACCGTTTACCGCGTATAAAGTCTACTCATCAGGGCGTGTCTTAACTTCACTTCGCGGGCATTGGAACGGAACGAACGTGAAATTATTTGCCTGAAAAAATGGTGCTGATTGGATATTGAGAAAAAAAATACGCGAACAGATTCCAAGCGTTCCAAGCCGTCCGTAAATTTGTAAAGAGGAAGCGTATGTGTCAAAACAGTAATCCTTGTTCAGCAGAACCAAACGGCCCACTTGGAACGAGATTTACGGCAGTTGATTGGTGCTGGAAGTGTTGCAACTGGTTGCGACATTTGCTGGGAGGCCCACGAGGGCATGAGCCAAAATGAGATGACATGGGAGCACGCGATGGAGCACGTGGAGACGCCACAGGTCTCGCCTGCGGTAGGAGCCACGCGATACGGCCATGGCCTGTACAGGAGGCTCACGAGGGAAAAATTCGGGTGGCGAACGAGACTGCTGTGGCGATAGAAATCTAGCATAAACGCTGGACCGATGTTCACAGAAGCACCAGGATACCTCGTCGAGCCGCGACGGCGATATCATAACTTCTAGATTTGTCCCGAGGGTGCCACTTGGACGGCTAGCACTGCTTGGTCTGAGGCATGTCAGGCGCTCTATTTGCGTGCGAAGCTATCCTCTGTACCAGGAGCACTCGCTGCCTACGTGACGGTACGTACCCCTGTCCTAGAGTCCAGCTGCACAGTCCCGAGGCAAATCTCATGGGTTACTTTCTGTTGCGGCCTGTTCTAGGATCGGGTGCCTAAAAAGTCGATCGGACACAAACCGCAAAAACAACATGGAACGGAACGAACGAACGCGAAAAGTCTCGTTCCGTTCCAGCCATTCCAAGCTATCGAATGTTAAGACACGCCCTCAGTAGGAATGATTTACTGTACCAAAAATAGTAGATATCTGGTTACTTGTCAACGTGTTTTCGGATACTCCTGCTATTCAAATTATTTTTGTCCGATAAAAGGGTTTCTGTCCAGAAGCTACTGTAAGTATGTTTTAGTGTTGAAACAATCCTAAATCAAATCACCTTCACAATATGCTACCCTCTAAAGTCTGAGAAATGAAAAATCCATGCCTCCATCCAACCTTAAAAAATGAAAAACTAGAGAAATTCAGGCCAATGTCGTTAATTGGCGCTGCACCACAGTAGCATCATCTGGTTTGCACACATCTTGGACAAATCATCGATTTCCACTTCATGATCTAGATCTCTGCAGGGCAGATACATTCCCGATCTGTATATGATCTACTACTGTAGTACTCGTAGCTCATTTTATGTCCTCGACGACGTCTAATGTGAAGGTATTACCTGCTGAGCTATAGGGGTAAAAGATCGATCGATTACCCAGCCCAGGGTAACCCGTACAACAGTGGTGCCCGTGTAATTGCATGACCTTCGTGCAGTCAACGGTAGTAGGACATGTTTTCTGCGGGTTGTAGCTGTGCCATACGTACAGATCCTGCACAACGTCTCATAACAGCAGGCTATGGGCTATGATAGTATCTGGATCTACTACTACTGTAGACCGTGATCTGTCTGACTTGTGCTGATTTATAGTCAACAGCGAGGAAAGCTTGATATGATCATGACGATTTTCGGCGCGAAAGATCAGCTGTACGTAAACTGCAAAATATACGGTCGGGACATAAAAAGACATCTATACGCATGCGTGGTGTGTCGCATGTGAAAATGTGAAAACAAAACAAGCCGGGGCAAGCGCAGCTCAAATCAAACCCTGTATCCTGTCAGCGAAAGGGGCTCAAATTGACACTCTGGTCAGATCAACTTGTTGAGCTCAAATTGTCAAATTGACGACACGGCAACTCGACAACGGCGCCGTTTTCCGCAAAGATACCATATCCTCTCCAAACCCAACGTTTTTGTGTCAATTGCCTATCTTTGTATACGATTCATACGAAGCCATCTCCAGCGCACCACATGTACACGTGACCGCACAGGCACAATGAATGCGGCACACCCTATCGTTCCCTGCATACGCAACCCCTGCGACAAGCGGGAACCCTGCGCTATATACTGCCAAAAATGCACGCTCCATATAATACTCGTCGCGCCTATGTACGTACCTGCAGTGTTCTTCTTGATACCGTACCGAGCGCGAAGCTGCGGTGCTGTCAAGTGGTCATCCTTGAGCTCTCCTCCCATATGATACCGACGCCTCAGATCCGATGCGCTGCAGCCATCGTCTCCCATGCTTCGCTCCAGACACAGCACACCGAGAACCAAGGCCAGACGGGTAACTCTTTATAGCGCTGTTGCAAGCCTAGGGCGGTACGGCAACTATCTCATACCAAGGAGATAACAGGCGTCGTGAGAGCGGCACGCGACACACCGCTTTTCCTCGTTGCTCTACGCGGCGTAATACATTTCGTTTGAAGAAAAAAACGGTTTCATTGTGGAGAAGGGTACTGGCTCGTGTTGAACTCACCAGCAGGTCTGTCCGTATCGAACCGCATTTGGCAACTGAGCCCAGAACAGTTTGTATCACCCCCTCCACGAGGTCGAGGAGGTTGTTCGCCGGGTGAAAGTCGGCGCAGCGTTAGCTGTTCGGCAAGCATGGCAATGGCAGCCCAACCGACCAACAGCAGAGCGGACCTCGTGTCCAACAGGCAAGGAACTAAAGGAGATGCTTGGTACAAGCTACAGCAAGCAGATGGCGACATGTATGACGATGTGACCATGTTGTTGATGCATCATCATAGTCCATTATACGTACATACATGCATGCGGATGCCATAAAACAAACTTGCGATGTCGGGGGTATATAGACCTGGTGCATTGCCTGCGAGTCTGGGCGATATGAATCGGGGTGTGCTAATAATCGCAGCCAGGTTGTGTTCCCCGCGCATTCTGTGCCCGGAAGGCGCTTGAAGAGGAGGGGCTGCTGCAGCCGTCGAGACCTACATGCATACAGAGCTCGCACCCATCTGCCTCTCCTGCATCTGTGCTCTGACATGCTCGTTTTCCGTTGCCCATTATTTTGCGGGTTGAACGGGTTTGTTGAGGTACGTATGAATATATACATAGGTACACCTCGCACTCGTGCATGCCAGGGTATAGATACTGCAGTACAGCACCAGCAGTGGTGGCATGCCTGGTATATGCATATCATGTGCGATCATATCATACGCGTTGCAGTACTATCAATGCCTGTGCATGTCTCTTCTGCGTGCTCATACCATATGTACTCGTACAATAGATAGGGGAGTTGGCTACGAGTATCATCCTGGGGCGCCGCCTCACAGAGTTTTATTTATTTGTGGGTTCGCCCTGTATAGTACCCTTCGACTCCTTGTTGTGCGTTTTCATGACACCGGTACAACAATAGTAGACTTTAGCGTTAAGCGTTGAACGAGTTCATATCGGTATAAAAGTTAAAGTTCCCCCTTCGGGATGGTTGACTTGAAATTCCGGAGGTGTCGCAAGCTGAAAAGAGAGAACACAGCAGGCGTTCGTTCCTCGTATATATGTACCAGCTACGCGTACGTATTCGTACGTATTCGTACGTATTCATACGTAGCCACACCGGGCAAGAACGAAAAATATACGTACATTCAGCTTGGTACATTGAAAAAAAAAACTCTTGAAACTTGAAAGCTACGAATACGAAAAAAGAAGTAGCAACCGGGGCAAGTAACCGGGCATGCATATAATACCGATCAGCCCAAACGAGTTTATAGTTACCTATTAGTTCCATACGTACGAGCGAGCATGTATATTTCATATTCCAGGCGCAATTCGACCCTATTCGACGAGGGAAGAAACGACTGAAGTCCTTCACGCGATAAAAATTCAAGGCACGAACCGTAGTGGGGAGGATGAGTGAGACCCCAGATCTGAGTTACGTCCATGATAAGATACCTGGTAGAATGGAGAGAGAAAATAAGGGCGAAGGTAATAAATGGGATGGAAAATAAATAAATGAGAACACACACAAAATCGTTGGTGTTCACTATGAAAATGAAGTAAAAACATCAGCCGTAGAAGTAAAAAGTCAAGAGCGTTTCCTAACGCACCGGTCTCCCCCAAATACATAACGTACAGCGTTTCGCAGCAATCTGCCGAAGCGCGACCTAACAAATAGTAGCATCTCGAAGACCTCGCCGCTAGTCGGCTCGACTGGCTGTGCAAGCCTACCAATATCGACAAGAAAAAACTTATGTTGTTATACCTGTAGGAAACAATACGCGGTCTTAGGCGGTCAGGGTTAGGGTTAGTTCTGTAATAGGGTCGTACCGACGAAAAAAAACACAACTCTTAGGAAGCAGCCAGGGGTCTCCCTCCCCCCCCCCCCCTGGCCATCTATAGGAAACAATGCGCGGTCGCTATCACCCCGCGCGCAGTTTATAAAAAAAGAGGAATGTTTCTAGGTTTCTAGTAACAGGAATGTTTCTAGGTTTCTAGTAACATGAGCCGCAGACATTAAACTGTCATACGTATGGCGGGAGTTTTTTTTTCCGTCGCGAGCAAAGCCGCGCCCCTGATGGTGCACCCACCCGCCTTACAACGATTTTTTGCCTCGTATGGTATACGTACCACGTACCTGGGGTGTATTATGCCATGTACCATGCAGATGGCTGCGGCTTGCTCCTCCAACTGACATCGGAAGGAAGGAGAGCGCGAAGGCCGTGCTTGAAGTACAGCGGTAAATACCTCATCCTCGAGGGCTTCACTATTAATAGCCGACCATACGTACGTACGTAATACTAATAGTAATCCTCCGAAGGAGGCGTACTTCAAGAGGGGAAAGTGGGATATTTTGTTGGTTCAGAAGTGGTTGAAGAGAGACTACGTACCGTACTGCGGTGTACTACGTAGAGGATGCTCGGTTTCTAGCCGGACTGCAACATGTACATACGATTCGTTGCCGGAGGGGAAAAAAAAACAATGAAACATAAAACACCACAACTTGTCGCCAACAAAAACGTTCAGTCCCCCCCCTTTATTTATGTGCTACTTTTTGTAAGCAGTCTAGGTGGTGAGTACTTACCCACGACGGCTAATAAGATGAAATCGTCGGACAAGCTGAAGATGAGGCGAACACTCATGGACAGCTACAACGAGACCGTCAGGAGCGCCCCCAAGGTGAAAGAAAAAGACAAAGAACACCGTTTTCTGCGAGTGGGTGTCGGCCGTATACAGGGAGTCAGGACTGGGCCGGCCAGTCGACGGGCTAACGATAAGTACGAAAAGTGGTTACTTTAGTAGCTGCGCCACAAAGTAGGGGTGCGTCAGCTTTTGCCTGCCAATGCTGAGCTAGACAAACTTAGCGGAAACCCTATGGTGGAGCCCGATGTGTCGGCGAATAGAGGCGGGCTACGATAGAGGCAGCGGATTTTCGCCCCAAACATTTTCGGAAGGACGGGGGCCTCCTTAACCCTTTTAGGACTGGAGTTCCGTTTTGGGGACAAATTACCTAGAATTAGAGTGGTTTGTCCCCAAAACGGGACTGCAGTTCTAAAAGGGTTAGTTATAACCCAAAATCGTCGGAACCGTGATTGATGTACTCGTGACAGTTTTTATTGCATACTTAGGCCACGGGAGCCTTCCTCGGGTAGCAGCTTTTGCTTTCCTCCCAAAGCAGTTTTTGGGTGAATTACAGAGCTCCTCAAGTAATAAGCCACCACCCTTTGCATACTTAGGCCACGGGAGCCTTCATCGGGTAGCAACTTTTGTTTTCCTCCCAAAGCAGTTTTTGGATGAGGTACAGAGATCCTCAAGTAATAAGCCACCACCCTTTGCATACTTAGGCCACGGGAGCCTTCATCGGGTAGCAACTTTTGTTTTCCTCCCAAAGCAGTTTTTGGCTGAAGTACAGAGCTCCTCAAGTAATGAGCCACCACACCCTCAGCGCACGCTGAAGCAACAGCTTGTAGGTGCTGGATCTTGTAGGTAAGGTCGTACACAGGCAGTATTGCGATCACTAACAGTAGAATCGTGGCTAATGTACCGTGAGACGTGTTCTCAAGGGGCTCACGCAAGAGTTTTGTGCGTCGGACGGGTTGGCATCAGAGTTGTGACAGGACTACTGCTTGTGCATCTGTTCATTGGGCGCGAATCCTCGTAGTGGCTCTGCAAGTTCATTGTTGGTATGTCAGTCATACACGCCACGCCGGCGATAGCTTTACAACCATCACACGGCACGAGAGCTGGCCGCATGACGCGCGTGAAAAAAATATTAATCTAAACATGAATATTACCATCTTGTAAACGGGGCAATCCTTGCAGGTTAGGGTGGTCGTACGAGTATGTACTTACGAGCGCTTTGGACGGCAAGAGCACAGGTCTTCAGTTCCGCCTGCTATCGACCTGTGCGTCTTTTTCCGTTTCGTTTTTCCTCCAAGCTTGCGCCGGCTCTCGTTTGTTGATATTCAACGTATGATTGCGGGCGCCACGAGCGTTGCGTCTAAGCTTTGGCGTCGTCGCTCGGTTTTGCATCTCCGGAACAAACACAGATTGGGTTCGGCACAGCAGGGCGCCCGCCCCTGCAGGAAGGAGGGGCGGAGGCTCCCGGACCAGGGGCGTACCAACTTAAATCAACCATGTGAGCGAGTGCACCACCACTATACACATCGCAGCTACAGACCGTTGAACTCGATCGCGTGATGCCGCGGATACCAACGCCGCCAATACTGTTTCCCTCGAGTGCTACTAGAGTTGGTCCTCGAGTTCGAATCCCACCGTGGTGATATTGCAAATTTTATTGCAAAAATAAGTATGAAATAAATCAAATAATCATAATAATAAATCAAGTGCTGAGAGCGGTTATGTGGCATGGGTAGGAGCACTTCGACGCGAGCACGCGAGGGGAGAAAGGACCGAAGTCTTCTCGCAATAAAAAAATACAAGGCGAGAACCGTAGTGGGGAGGTGGGAGGAGAGACTGCTATGTGACCCGGGATCTGAGCTACGACTAGGAGAGAGAAATAAGAATGGAGCGAATATAACAAATGGGATGAAAACCAAAAAAACAAAGCGCCCTATTTCATGAAGCGCCTGTGGTGGGGACAGCTCCGGACAGTCATGTCGACTATTTAAGACCCAATCGATTGCGAAGTCCGTGCTCTCACCGAAAATGACCATTGCGGTTGCTTTCTGTTTTGGACGGTGTGCGTCCTCTCTTTTTCGCCCCCAAGGTTCGTGAACCCGAGCAGCATGATTCGGTCTCCTCCTAGCTTCACCATGCGAGGGCGAGAAAAGTTTGGATCTCCCGATTTGAAAGTGAGTATTATATTCTTCTTAGCTTTCGATGTCTACCGTCCACCCTTCGCCTACATGTATCTTAACTATGATATTGTTCATCTTGTTGAATCAAGACACACACCGGACAAAAACAAACGTGTTCTTCCAGTCTTAAGCGCTGAATAATAGGAGAGGGGGCCTGACGGGATGAGAGGGTCTACCGCGTAGCTCGTATGAGAAGAGGGGCATTGTTGCGCCCACCGGTGAAGAACGAAGGCAATGCGGATTGGAACCAGGCTTACTGCTGTGCCTCGTTGTCACCTAGAACGCCGGTCTTTATGGGGGTCACAAATTCTACAGTTGACCGAGTTACTCTTGTCCGTACACGAAGTATACCTGCTTGGAGAGACATGACTTCAAGGTTTAAAACAAGTCGAGACAAACAAAATTCTATAAAAGGGATGATCCAATTATCTGCCGCCGTCGCCGCTTGTGTTGCGCCTAGACGCATACTACGTACGGCGATAGAGGTTTCGCCATGTATTTTCTCAGCGTGGTTTGTTTCAGGAGGCCTATACCTCACTCCCCCCCAAAAAAAATGATTTTGGAGGAAAACAACAAGTGCTATACGTGTACCAGATGAGCAATCCCATGGGCTATTAACCCTTTTAGAACTTCACTGTCTATAACGAACGGTTTCAGTCTAATTCCAAGTGTTTTGTCCCCACATCGGGACTGCAGTCCTAAATGGATCAAGTATAAAATGAACAATGTGGCAAAACTCACGAGAATGATAGACCGACGAAGTTGGGTTAAGGAGCCCCGTCAATTCAGAAAAAAAGAAAACCAGCCAAAAAAGTGCTACGAACCTCTATCGTAGTAGCACGCTTCCCTGTACGCGTACAAAAACAAACTCTCCCCCCGCCCGTGCGCCGCCGCCGCCGACAACGTCCAGGCGATCGATCGCACGTGCCAAATGGAGCCCGGCCCAGGGCACTACAAGATGGGCATTGTCAACCCCCAGGAGGATAACGCTCCAAAGGTGCGCTGATGATGATGATGTCGTTAACCCCTTGAGAACTAACTGGTCTCCCACGTATTTGGGCACAATTGACTTGGAATTAGTGTTGGATAACTTTTTTGAGTTCTGAATGGGTTAACCCCTTAAGAACTGGTCCCCCGTTTTTGAGGACGAACTACTTGGAATTAATATGGGATATTTTTTGGAGTTCTGAATGGGTTGAGGAGGAAAGAGGTGCCCGCGGCCAAAGTCGGTGGTGACGGTGCGCAAGGACAGACAACACGCTAGCGACGGGAACATATAAATAGCCTTCTAGGGGGTGTCGAAATCTCGCTGAGATGTTTGGTCTAAACCGAGCTCTCGACAGCCGTGGTGCACGGACATTCATATTATTATTCTCGTAATCCGATAATGTGTAGCATGCGCTTCAACGTTGATCACTCATACTACGAAGTATACAAAACTGGGAGAGGCATACGAGTACGTTTTCAGCGTTGCTTGTTGTGTCGTTTCCAAGCCAGCAATTGTCGACAATTCAGCCGAACTTCGGACCGGGATATATGTACTCCTCAGGTTGTGCCGAAAATATTATATCGCTCGCACTCATTTTCGGCGAGTCCAGTGTTTTGTCTGCTACAGCGCGCGCTTCGTGCTCTTCCAACATGATGCTGTACTCCGCTCAAACCCTGGCGTCACGCAGTACACTTTTCCTAAGGATGCTGGCGCCGCTGCGAGGGAAAACGTTTGCCGTGCGCCCGGACCTGGCCAGTATAACCTACCCACCGGCGTGGGAAAGCAGGTGTGTTGCAGATGCAGATTCAACTGCGTACTTTCTTTCCCCAAAGCACTGACAAAAAAAACACAGCAGAACTCACGCTATTCAACTGCGTACTTTTTTTCCCCCGAGACTTTCTCGCTGCGTGTATTTTTGTTTCGATTGACGGTTAGATGTTGTATCTTCGCTGGGTACTGGTGGTGGTGTTGGTGGCGGTGTTGGTGTTTGTGGTGTTGGTATTGGTGGTGTTGGCCGTTGTGGTGTAGATTGTGGTGGTGTTTCTGCGTTTTTCAAATCTAAACCCAAGAGGTATCTACACGAAAATATTACGAAAACACATCTTAATTCCCCGCGCCAGAGGTCGAGATGCTTCTGTAAACGTGTACGAAGAAGGCGGGCTTCGCTTTGGCGGAGCAATGCGTTCGCGAACAACGTGTCCGAGGAGTACCCACAGAGACCTCCAGATGATACGCGCGATTGTTCTCAATAGCGTTCGTTCTCTCGACAAACGAATACCCTGATACACCGCAACAACGACTGTCCCCGACAACGGAGCAACTCACAAAAAATGCCGCCGGCGGCGTTTCTCGGATACACCCAACGTGGTACAGTACATGTGTGATGGCAAAGTCGTCACCCGAGGAAAAACACCTTCTCTCTAGAAACCCTTCTACGTACTCTCCACCCCGACCCCACACCGCTCGTGTCACGCTTCTCGTGTTCAACCTCGCCCCTCTCCGCCCCCCCCATCGCACAACAACAACAACAACAATTTGTTTTTTCTTTGTTTCACCTGCCCTGGCCAAAAGGTGTTGTCGACTAAGCGGAGTCACAATGGCGTCGGTTTCGGCACGGGGAACCGCCCGGATTTGCTGGTGCAAAGCACTGCCGACGTTGGTCCTGGCGAGTACTCCGTCCCGGGTGCAACAGGAGAGCTGCAGGTGAAAAAAAAAACGTACTGCTCCCTCTCGTGACGGGAGTTAACCTCGCATCGACAGCCGGAAGTTGTTGTTTCGTGCTATCGATCTTAGCCTAATATCAACGCACACATGGTACCGCTTTTTGACGTTTAACGCTCTGCATACCTCCCGCGTGTGTCTACTGCCATTTTTTTCGCGTTTCGTTTTCGGGACTTCGGGGGGGGGAGTATGATAGTGACAGTCGTCGAAGAACAGCTGAACCCATTGCCGATCTATGGGTGCAATTCACCCTGCTTCCCTCGGTGTTTCATGAGTTGGCATGTTTTTTAGGGATGGTTGCGAGCGCTCACAATGTACGTGCTTGAGCGCGTGTCCTGTGCCTGCCGGACATTGGAAATATCCCCACAACTCTGACTGACGCTTTCGCTTCCCTTGTGCGCTCGTGTGTGTATTATTTTGGCGGGACAAAACAAATCATCAAGATTGACTCAAGAAAAACCAACAAAAGCGGTGCGAAGTTCTCGAAGGCCCCCAGGATGGGGAAACCCGGCAGTAGAGACGATGTGGTGAGTCCTTATAACGCCTTTCGACCTGCATCCCCTTTCGGGGGGGGGGGGCAAGCTGCTTGGGATTCGTGCGGGATAACTTGATCAAAAGTAAAATGATAAGCAGTTTTTTTAAAACCCCTTTATACTTTAAGGACTGCGCTCCCGTTTTGGGGGACGATTTTTACTTGGAATTAGAGTCAGGATTTATGTTTCTGTACAGTACTAAGCTGAAAGGGTGATCACTTTTTTACCCTGTCCAGCTCTCTCGACCAGCCGTGGTCACAGGTGGTGTCTTCCCCCCCCCCTCCCCGGTGCAAACATGCCTTCAGTTGTATCGCGTGGAGGGCTTTCAGCATTCTCGCTGCTTCGTCGGTTTTTTATCGAATTTTTCTGGCTCACGCTCTCGCGCTTTTCGCTATGATAAAAAAAGGCACATACGAACTACTGCAGTGTTTTGTTTTTGTTTTGTTTTGTGGGAACCCGCTGGGACGCTCTACCTGGCGACGATGTCGGCGTACTGGAGCGTTTTGCCCCCCCCCCATTAAACAAAACCGTACAGAAAATCGTGCACAGTAGTCTAATGACTACCACCAGGTATAACTTTCTTCTTAAGCAACGCAAGCTGCAGGTAGCGCCGTCTTCTTGGGGTAATATGATCATGAGACGGTCCTTGCTTTTCCGCCCCGAAGTGGTGTATCGTGACTGTGTGCGACATGTTCGCCTATATATGTATCAATCCGCCCACAGCTGCACCGTTTCGACTACTGTACGCGTCACCTACACTCGACCACACTACTCGTAGGTATACTACGTAACTCATTTCAACCATCCCTTCAACGCCTTTTTTATTGTGGAAACCCCAAACACATCAGGCGCCTGGGCCGGGGAACTATCGCTTGCCACCGGGTATCTGCGGGCGGGGCGCGGCGTCACCGTACCCATCAGCGCCGGCCGCCACTATGAGCGGACGCGAGAAGTTTGGATCGCCGTTTGGCTGGTAGCTTTATCGCATGACTTTGCTCCGGGAGTGTTTCAGCAAGGTCGTGCTTTCAAGGCGTTATGGTAGAAGCCAGTAGGGACCACAATGCAACGTTAACGTTGGGCTGTTTGGGGTTTTATAAATACTTGATTTTGTTTTGGGAAGACACACTGACTGCTGTGCCGTATAATGGGTCCGTGGGACAGGAGACAAGGGGAGGGTACTCGTAGGTGCTCGTAGCTGCTGTGGCGCATCCGCAGAAAAAATCGAGCAGCCTGTTGCAATTTGGAGCGTTGAATTGTACGGGAGGAGATTCATCCAGCCTTGGGATCAAAGCGCAGCGAAACTTTTTTGTTGCGTTTTCACCAGAAAAAGTCGGTGCAAGCGATCTCCCCCAATGCAATGTATACATCTGTTTTTTGTTTCGTTGGGTATTGGGCACAATTATTTATGTGTTACGTGGCGTTGTCTTTGCCTGCAAACATCAAGTATGCTATCGAACCGCGTAGCATGTATGCCCGAAGAAGAGGAGTCTGAAGGCTCTGTGGATGGGTGGCACACGGGCACCTCGACCATCGAAGACGTGCGTGTGCTTGCCGTAGAGTAGTGTGTCAGAGTGAACGCAAGGCACGTCGAGACATATGCTCTCCAAAATCGCGAGTCATTATCATCTAACGACTTGGCATTTTCGTTGAGACCAGGATAAATCACGTCATGCCGTCGAACACATACGATAAATAACTGATTCCTTCCACACGGATCACAATATTGGTATTTTGCATTGCCGCTGACGGTCAGCCCTCTCCGCCACGATTTATGTTGAGATTGGTTGAGGTCTGGGTACCTTGGCTACGTAGTGTGGGAGGCGACCGACAAAACAACTGCTGGAAGCCTTACTGCCTTTAGAACCGCATCTACGGTTAGGGGGGGACACTGGTTGGTATTATGGTAGGATGTTGTATTGCAGCAGGGACAGGGATCAGAGCAAAAAGGGCTCTATTTCCGTTACACCTATGTATGTACGTACATGCTCTCATAACACTTTCGAGCAACGTACACTTTTTCCGGCCATCATCGTTTGATATCCTGAAGAGAAAAATCTCGCGTCCGTGCGGGCGTGGAAATGANTCATTTCCACGCCCGCACGGACGCGAGATTTTTCTCTTCAGGATATCAAACGATGATGGCCGGAAAAAGTGTACGTTGCTCGAAAGTGTTATGAGAGCATGTACGTACATACATAGGTGTAACGGAAATAGAGCCCTTTTTGCTCTGATCCCTGTCCCTGCTGCAATACAACATCCTACCATAATACCAACCAGTGTCCCCCCCTAACCGTAGATGCGGTTCTAAAGGCAGTAAGGCTTCCAGCAATTGTTTTGTCGGTCGCCTCCCACACTACGTAGCCAAGGTACCCAGACCTCAATCAATCTCAACATAAATCGTGGCGGAGAGGGCTGACGGTCAGCGGCAATGCAAAATACCAATATTGTGATCCGTGTGGAAGGAATCAGTTATTTATCGTATGTGTTCGACGGCATGACGTGATTTATCCTGGTCTCAACGAAAATGCCAAGTCGTTAGATGATAATGACTCGCGATTTTGGAGAGCATATGTCTCGACGCGCCTTGCGTTCACTCTGACACACTACTCTACGGCAAGCGCACGCACGTCTTCGATGGTCGAGGTGCCCGTGTGCCACCCATCCGCAGAGCCTTCAGACTCCTCTTCTTCGGGCATACATGCTACGCGGTTCGATAGCATACTTGATGTTTGCAGGCAAAGACAACGCCACGTAACACATAAATAATTGTGCCCAATACCCAACGAAACAAAAAACAGATGTATACATTGCATTGGGGGAGATCGCTTGCACCGACTTTTTCTGGTGAAAACGCAACAAAAAAGTTTCGCTGCGCTTTGATCCCAAGGCTGGATGAATCTCCTCCCGTACAATTCAACGCTCCAAATTGCAACAGGCTGCTCGATTTTTTCTGCGGATGCGCCACAGCAGCTACGAGCACCTACGAGTACCCTCCCCTTGTCTCCTGTCCCACGGACCCATTATACGGCACAGCAGTCAGTGTGTCTTCCCAAAACAAAATCAAGTATTTATAAAACCCCAAACAGCCCAACGTTAACGTTGCATTGTGGTCCCTACTGGCTTCTACCATAACCCCTTGAAAGCACGACCTTGCTGAGACACTCCCGGAGCAAAGTCATGCGATAAAGCTACCAGCCAAACGGCGATCCAAACTTCTCGCGTCCGCTCATAGTGGCGGCCGGCGCTGATGGGTACGGTGACGCCGCGCCCCGCCCGCAGATACCCGGTGGCAAGCGATAGTTCCCCGGCCCAGGCGCCTGATGTGTTTGGGGTTTCCACAATAAAAAAGGCGTTGAAGGGATGGTTGAAATGAGTTACGTAGTATACCTACGAGTAGTGTGGTCGAGTGTAGGTGACGCGTACAGTAGTCGAAACGGTGCAGCTGTGGGCGGATTGATACATATATAGGCGAACATGTCGCACACAGTCACGATACACCACTTCGGGGCGGAAAAGCAAGGACCGTCTCATGATCATATTACCCCAAGAAGACGGCGCTACCTGCAGCTTGCGTTGCTTAAGAAGAAAGTTATACCTGGTGGTAGTCATTAGACTACTGTGCACGATTTTCTGTACGGTTTTGTTTAATGGGGGGGGGCAAAACGCTCCAGTACGCCGACATCGTCGCCAGGTAGAGCGTCCCAGCGGGTTCCCACAAAACAAAACAAAAACAAAACACTGCAGTAGTTCGTATGTGCCTTTTTTTATCATAGCGAAAAGCGCGAGAGCGTGAGCCAGAAAATTTCGATAAAAAACCGACGAAGCAGCGAGAATGCTGAAAGCCCTCCACGCGATACAACTGAAGGCATGTTTGCACCGGGGAGGGGGGGGGGAAGACACCACCTGTGACCACGGCTGGTCGAGAGAGCTGGACAGGGTAAAAAAGTGATCACCCTTTCAGCTTAGTACTGTACAGAAACATAAATCCTGACTCTAATTCCAAGTAAAAATCGTCCCCCAAAACGGGAGCGCAGTCCTTAAAGTATAAAGGGGTTTTAAAAAAACTGCTTATCATTTTACTTTTGATCAAGTTATCCCGCACGAATCCCAAGCAGTCATTTCCACGCCCGCACGGACGCGAGATTTTTCTCTTCAGGATATCAAACGATGATGGCCGGAAAAAGTGTACGTTGCTCGAAAGTGTTATGAGAGCATGTACGTACATACATAGGTGTAACGGAAATAGAGCCCTTTTTGCTCTGATCCCTGTCCCTGCTGCAATACAACATCCTACCATAATACCAACCAGTGTCCCCCCCTAACCGTAGATGCGGTTCTAAAGGCAGTAAGGCTTCCAGCAATTGTTTTGTCGGTCGCCTCCCACACTACGTAGCCAAGGTACCCAGACCTCAATCAATCTCAACATAAATCGTGGCGGAGAGGGCTGACGGTCAGCGGCAATGCAAAATACCAATATTGTGATCCGTGTGGAAGGAATCAGTTATTTATCGTATGTGTTCGACGGCATGACGTGATTTATCCTGGTCTCAACGAAAATGCCAAGTCGTTAGATGATAATGACTCGCGATTTTGGAGAGCATATGTCTCGACGCGCCTTGCGTTCACTCTGACACACTACTCTACGGCAAGCACACGCACGTCTTCGATGGTCGAGGTGCCCGTGTGCCACCCATCCYCAGAGCCTTCAGACTCCTCTTCTTCGGGCATACATGCTACGCGGTTCGATAGCATACTTGATGTTTGCAGGCAAAGACAACGCCACGTAACACATAAATAATTGTGCCCAATACCCAACGAAACAAAAAACAGATGTATACATTGCATTGGGGGAGATCGCTTGCACCGACTTTTTCTGGTGAAAACGCAACAAAAAAGTTTCGCTGCGCTTTGATCCCAAGGCTGGATGAATCTCCTCCCGTACAATTCAACGCTCCAAATTGCAACAGGCTGCTCGATTTTTTCTGCGGATGCGCCACAGCAGCTACGAGCACCTACGAGTACCCTCCCCTTGTCTCCTGTCCCACGGACCCATTATACGGCACAGCAGTCAGTGTGTCTTCCCAAAACAAAATCAAGTATTTATAAAACCCCAAACAGCCCAACGTTAACGTTGCATTGTGGTCCCTACTGGCTTCTACCATAACCCCTTGAAAGCACGACCTTGCTGAYACACTCCCGGAGCAAAGTCATGCGATAAAGCTACCAGCCAAACGGCGATCCAAACTTCTCGCGTCCGCTCATAGTGGCGGCCGGCGCTGATGGGTACGGTGACGCCGCGCCCCGCCCGCAGATACCCGGTGGCAAGCGATAGTTCCCCGGCCCAGGCGCCTGATGTGTTTGGGGTTTCCACAATAAAAAAGGCGTTGAAGGGATGGTTGAAATGAGTTACGTAGTATACCTACGAGTAGTGTGGTCGAGTGTAGGTGACGCGTACAGTAGTCGAAACGGTGCAGCTGTGGGCGGATTGATACATATATAGGCGAACATGTCGCACACAGTCACGATACACCGCTTCGGGGCGGAAAAGCAAGGACCGTCTCATGACCATATTACCCCAAGAAGACGGCGCTACCTGCAGCTTGCGTTGCTTAAGAAGAAAGTTATACCTGGTGGTAGTCATTAGACTACTGTGCACGATTTTCTGTACGGTTTTGTTTAATGGGGGGGGGCAAAACGCTCCAGTACGCCGACATCGTCGCCAGGTAGAGCGTCCCAGCGGGTTCCCACAAAACAAAACAAAAACAAAACACTGCAGTAGTTCGTATGTGCCTTTTTTTATCATAGCGAAAAGCGCGAGAGCGTGAGCCAGAAAATTTCGATAAAAAACCGACGAAGCAGCGAGAATGCTGAAAGCCCTCCACGCGATACAACTGAAGGCATGTTTGCACCGGGGAGGGGGGGGGGAAGACACCACCTGTGACCACGGCTGGTCGAGAGAGCTGGACAGGGTAAAAAAGTGATCACCCTTTCAGCTTAGTACTGTACAGAAACATAAATCCTGACTCTAATTCCAAGTAAAAATCGTCCCCCAAAACGGGAGCGCAGTCCTTAAAGTATAAAGGGGTTTTAAAAAAACTGCTTATCATTTTACTTTTGATCAAGTTATCCCGCACGAATCCCAAGCAGTTTTTTATTGTGGAAACCCCAAACACATCAGGCGCCTGGGCCGGGGAACTATCGCTTGCCACCGGGTATCTGCGGGCGGGGCGCGGCGTCACCATACCCATCAGCGCCGGCCGCCACTATGAGCGGACGCGAGAAGTTTGGATCGCCGTTTGGCTGGTAGCTTTATCGCATGACTTTGCTCCGGGAGTGTTTCAGCAAGGTCGTGCTTTCAAGGCGTTATGGTAGAAGCCAGTAGGGACCACAATGCAACGTTAACGTTGGGCTGTTTGGGGTTTTATAAATACTTGATTTTGTTTTGGGAAGACACACTGACTGCTGTGCCGTATAATGGGTCCGTGGGACAGGAGACAAGGGGAGGGTACTCGTAGGTGCTCGTAGCTGCTGTGGCGCATCCGCAGAAAAAATCGAGCAGCCTGTTGCAATTTGGAGCGTTGAATTGTACGGGAGGAGATTCATCCAGCCTTGGGATCAAAGCGCAGCGAAACTTTTTTTGTTGCGTTTTCACCAGAAAAAGTCGGTGCAAGCGATCTCCCCCAATGCAATGTATACATCTGTTTTTTGTTTCGTTGGGTATTGGGCACAATCATTTATGTGTTACGTGACGTTGTCTTTGCCTGCAAACATCAAGTATGCTATCAAACCGCGTAGCATGTATGCCCGAAGAAGAGGAGTCTGAAGGCTCTGCGGATGGGTGGCACACGGGCACCTCGACCATCGAAGACGTGCGTGTGCTTGCCGTAGAGTAGTGTGTCAGAGTGAACGCAAGGCACGTCGAGACATGTGCTCTCCAAAATCGCGAGACATTATCATCTAACGACTTGGCATTTTCGTTGAGACCAGGATAAATCACGTCATGCCGTCGAACACATACGATAAATAATAAACAACTGATTACTTCCACACGGATCACAATATTGGTATTTTGCATTGCCGCTGACGGTCAGCCCTCTCCGCCACGATTTATGTTGAGATTGGTTGAGGTCTGGGTACCTTGGCTACGTAGTGTGGGAGGCGACCGACAAAACAACTGCTGGAAGCCTTACTGCCTTTAGAACCGCATCTACGGTTAGGGGGGGACACTGGTTGGTATTATGGTAGGATGTTGTATTGCAGCAGGGACAGGGATCAGAGCAAAAAGGGCTCTATTTCCGTTACACCTATGTATGTACGTACATGCTCTCATAACACTTTCGAGCAACGTACACTTTTTCCGGACATCATCGTTTGATATCCTGAAGAGAAAAATCTCGCGTCCGTGCGGGCGTGGAAATGAGTGAAGACGAAAAAAAAAATTGCTGGAGTTGATAGGATGCGCCGATGCACCGTTTTGGTTTTGCTCGTGTGGGAGTTACGGGTGGCAATATCGACCGTCAAATAAACGCGATACGCACGACACGTCTGACATTGCTTGCCCCTCGTAGGCCGACTCTCTTCTATGCTGGGTAGTGCTGCTGGTTCCATTTTCGTGCGGCCGTACAAAGGACAAGCTGCCTTGACAACAAAAAAAAAGTAATTATTTCAGGGGAAGTCTTTTTGGTCGCACTTAATCGTTTCCGTCTCACACAGAATCGTTGTCATATAACGTAACGCCTGCCGTGAGAAAGAACAATGACCACATCAGAGCACAAAAAGTCGCACGCACCAAACTACAGCAGTGTATCGTTAAAAAACCGTTTCGCTTTCGATCGGCCTCGCTGCGCCGTCTCGCCATATCACCTTTAAAAAAACCCCAAAAAAGCCATCGGCCCCTGTCGCGGCACTTTGCGACCAGACAACACAAGGGCGGCGGACCAAGGCCAAGACTGCAAAAAAAACATCACCGCGACACCCACCCGCGCACATCAAATCAAATCAGGACTATACCAGGAGGGTTATCGCGACCTACTCTGCCGCCGCTACTTCTCCCCGTGGCACCTTTACCCCCGCCCCCGCTATTTCTACGGCGCCTGTTGGCCTGGTTAGGAGCAAGGCCTTCCCATCGAGGGACGCAATTGGCGGCGGCCGCTTCTCCCACCGGGGACAGCAGGGACCCACTGCTGCCGCCATAACTATGTGGTGGCATTGCCGCCCTTCTGCCGTCGATGGTACCCGACGGGGGTGGCCACGAGCGCTTCGACAGGTTGTTCGCCCAGTCGTCTTGCGAAGCGCGCTTATTGCTGTTACTGGTGCCGCCGCCGCCGCCGCCGCCGCCGTGGGCGCTTTTGGTCCCGTCGCGCTGCCGGCCCCGCGCTGATGTCCTGGCCAGCGCGACCGCTCCTCTCGCGCTCGAAAAGCTGTGCGGTCGTTGGAGGTGGCGTTCTCTGGAGTCTCGATGTCGGTGGTGAGGATCGTGCAGCAGCGTCTCGAGATACCTCATGCGGTTGGTGAGCTCCACGACCTGTTCCTTCAAGAGGCTGGCGTTTCCGATCGAGGGGCTGCCGCCGTCCTCCGAAGGAGAGAGGATGTCCACGGCACTCGGAACATGCGTTCCGCTGGAGGGGTGGAGAGCAGAGGGCGGGGGGTGGTCGTACATGGGAACACCGGAATGATGGCCGTCAGTCATTCTGCGGGCAAGGCATGTGCAAATCCATGCTTGTCTTGTTTGACCAACCAACGCAGTGTAATTTTTCGGGAGGAAGAAGAAGCTGCTCAAGGGGGGGGAAAGTAACACACGTTGAGCATGAGGCAAGTCAATACATTACTCGAAGCTGTTGCATGCCCTACGTACAGCAGCGATGTTTGCACGAAGTGTGCGCTTCGATGGTGCCCCCCCGTCCGTCGCGCCAGCTTACCGATAGTGCAATTACGGGGGGCCATAGTAATCAGGACCCATCATGTACACAAAAACCTATACATTACAACATTTTTACTCAACATATTTGGTCCTGATTACTACGTTTTTTTCCCTACTCCATTTATTATCTTCGCCCTTCTTTTCTCTCTCCTTCCTACTAGTCGTAACTCAGATCCGGAGTCACAGAGTAGGCTCTTCTCCCTCCTCCCCCACCACGATTCTTGCCTTGCATTTTTATTGCGAGAAGACTTCAGCCCTTTCTTCCCTCGCCGACTCGCACTGAATTGCGCCTACCCACGCTACGGGGCGCTCTCAGCAGTTGATTCCGTTTTTTTTGTTTTTTTTTGCAAGCTAAAAAGTCCGACCCACGTGAGATTTGAACCCCAGAAACCAACTCTTAGCAAAATTCGAGGGTACCACTATTAATAGACCATCGGGGCGACCGACTATGTACCCCCGTAATATAACTCCTTTGGCATAACACTTAAAAATGGTTGATGGAGCGAAGAGGGTAACACGACGTTCTGCTTTTGAGCCATACCACGCCTTCTGCCTCCTCACACGACACCAATACCACTTGAGTGGCCACACCTCACGCAACTACTGTCGGTAGCAGTTTCGCTCGTTCGCAGTCGTATCGTATCCCGTTATTCCACGTAAAATCTGTCAACTCTTTTGCTATGCGCGCTACTGTCTTGCGCCTATATTGCGGGCCGTCTCACCACATAGCTGGCCTGCCAAGATTGTCTGATCCAACGCCAGCTTCGTGGAACTCTTGCGATCGGGATGGATCCTGGCGGCTTTCCCCTCCCCGCGGACTCGAGCCGTGCGCATCCCGGCTGACGCCTGAACGTTGGCTGTCGCTTCTGGAGTGCATCTCAGTCTCGTCGAGCTTGCCACAAAGGTCAGCAAGCCTGACATCAAGGGGGGGGGGGGGGGGTTCAGGTATATAACACGGAAACAAAACCAAGGTGTTATTACGGGGGGCCATAGTAAATAGGACCAAATATTGTTAGTAAAACTAGTTAAATATATAGGTTTTGTGTGTGTACCGTAGGTCCTATTTACTACATTAGCCCACCCCGTAATAATAGGCATTCGACTATTGCCGCGACCGGGGGGTAAAGGCGAAAAACTACAATTTAAGTATTAACGCACGTCCTGCATATATATATATGTGTGTCGCTGGAAACGGGTAGAGAATTTTTCACATGCGGTTCTTCTCTCGTCGTGCAGAACCGCCAGACACATACAAGTATATAGGTATAGTCGGTCACAGCAATACGGCAGGTCACACCAGAATGGGCTCAGTGAACTACAGTGACTGCCTTCGGCGGAGAGTTTATCAAGAGGGGGAGATGTAAGTAGGGGACCCTTTCAGAAAGGGAAGGTGCGGGTTTTTGTTGGTTCAGAGGCACAATTCGATGCAAGTCGACAAGGAGGGAAGAAAGGGCCGAAGTCTTCTCGCGAAAAAAAGCAAGGCACGGCCTGTAAGTAGGGGAGGAGGGAGAAGAACCTACTTTATGACCCCAGCTCTGAGTTACGACTAGGAAGGAGAGAGCAAAGAAGGGCGAAGATAATAAAAGGGATGAAAAAAAAGGGGAAACAAAAAAGCTACAAGAGAGACTACTGAACTACTGCGATATTAGAGGACATTCGATTCGAGGGAAAACATAATGATAATGCACAAAACTCGCTGGTGCACGCGTTTTGAATCGACACCTGCTGCTGCGTTTTCCCGCTCAGTCTTTCCACTTTGCTTAAAAGAAAACGACGAGCTGCAGTTACACCCCCCCCCCTCCTCACCTGCAACGGATCCAAGCTCGCTCCTTTTCAGCCGCAGTTGGTATCTCTGCGGCTTCTCTGTCGCCCCGCGGCCGTTCGTGGTTCGTCGCGACCGGCCTCTCTTCTGGCCTCCTTGTTCTCCCGCCAGAATCTCGCGAAACGCCCGCGCCCCCCCCCTCCCCCAATCGAGTTGATTTCGACGACCTCGGTCGTCAGGGGCGGCTCTCACCTGATCGCTTACCCCCTCCGCGACCCACTGCTCGTCATCAAGAGTAGCTGCCGACGCCTGCCCCGAGCGCTGAGACTTTTCGTTCGCAGCCACCCCAGGCAGGTGCCGGTCGTCATACCGCTCATCGCCGCGCGCGTCTTTGGACTGATGATCATCTGGCGGTCTCTGAAGGGCGGCCTTGGCTGAACACGGCCTGCGTCGCCTCGCCCCCGGCCCGCGCTCGGCGCGGTTTGGACCAACCCGCGACCCCCCCGCATACAGCACCTCCGCCATCTCAGAGGACCCGAAGCCGCCGCGGCCACCCCGATCAGGGCATGCACCCCCCACGGCCACCTTTGCTCCTCCCAGACCGCTCTCTTGGATTCCATCGCGCAATGCGGAAGCTGAGACAGGTCGACGCCGCCGTGGTACCGCTGGACCAGCGGGTACCACCCCCGCCGCCCTCTCCGTCCAGAGTTCACTGCCGGTTCTACAGGCAGCGCTGGTGGGAGACACGACTGCTGGTGCTGTTGGTGCGCCGGGCCCTGCTGCTTGCGATCTGCCACCGCCGCTACCACTGTTGTCCAGCCTCCGCGCTCGTAGATTTTCAAGAGCCTTGTCCGCCGGAAAGTCGAGGATGCTCGGGCGATTTCGACGCGGGGGCAAGTTGGGCCCAGCGGCGCCTCTAGCTCTGTCAGTGCCCTCGCAGCCCGCCTCCTCATCCTCCTTCTCGTAGGAAGATCCGAATCGCTCTCGAAGGTAGACGCTACGAAAGTGGGGGTCCAGGGGGTGGTCCCACCTTGATTGGCCTGTAAATGGGGGGGGGGAGGGATCAAGATTACGCGGCGGATCATTCGAAATTGAGGCGAACGGGGTGAGAGAAGATTCCGTGTATGCTGAGGTTTATTCGCAGGTCATAATAAACGTACCCGACAAAAATCTTGATTTATCCCAGCTGTAAGGTACCACATGGTGACAATTGATGTTCAACTATCGCGAAGGGCTGACTTTGAGCCACGCATACGTACTACACGCACCAAAACTCACCGGTAAGCTCGTTGTGGTAGAACCACCTCCCTTCCTGGCCTTTGTACATCACCCAGCCCTCAGGAAGTGGCGCGGCCAAGGCGTCGGCCGCAATCCAGAGCAAAGACGAGTCGCTGCTCACCCGAATACCGACGTAGCGAGCCATCTCAACGAGCTCGGCGCCGAGGGCGTGCCCTCCGGGGCACCGCCCGTGCACTCGTTGCGCGCGCAGATACGCATCGGCTTCCTCGTCCGCCTCCTCCTGCTGGGCCAAGCGTGCCAGCGCACGAGTCCAAGGGCGCGAACTCTCAATCATGGCAACGAACCGCCCGGCCGAAAGGTAGCCATCCCCATGCACGTCGAATCTCACAACCAAGCGCTGAGCATCGGATGTGGAAAGCCCCAGCCCCAGCGCCTCCAGACCCGCTAGGAATTCCGACGTCGAAATTATTTGCCTCTCGTCACCACCGCCGCCGCTTCCGCCGCCGCCGTCGTGCTGTTCTGCGGCCCGCCCCGTCGCCACATCGCCCGCGCACCGATGCTTTTTATAGCGTGATGTTGTGGTGTGCTGGTTTTCCCGGGTCTGTTGCGCCGCCGCCAGTTTGGGCCCGGCGCCAGCGTTGAGAGCGGTGGTGTCCAGCCGTGCTGGATGAAAGGCCGCGTCGAGGTTAAAGGATCGTCGGCCGAGCCCCTCGAGCTGTTTGGCGGCCTGTTCGCACACGTGGGCTTGGAGCTCGAAGTGGCGAGGGTCTGACACGAAGACGGCAAACTCGGCGTAGCTTAGTCTGTCGCCCCCGTCGAGAGCTATCATTGAATGCATCTCCTGCAAGGGAGGGATGGGCGAACGTGGAGCGACATCCAGAGAGCGGTGGGAAGCAAGCGACATGGTTAACGTGTATTGGTAGTGCGTCTATTCCATCCCAAAGTGAGTTATTGCACGAGCCGACTGCAAGTAGTTTGGGGGCGAAGAGCGGTAGTGCTCCCCTCGCACTGTGCTATCATAGGAGCGCAAATGTTCCCAAGACATGCCGTTTTACCATTAATATAAGCAACGAACAACGCACACCTCTACCTTAGCTACTGAAACGCCTGCTGTCACGTCTCCAAAAAATTGCACTGGGCGCGAGAAGAAACTACCGCGGCACATTCCCCTCACGAGGCCATAATATCAGCTCTTACCTGTGCTTGATCGCGTGATACATTCAGTCTTAGGTCGGCCAGGGCATCCCTCATTTCCGACACGTTGACGTAGCCACACCGTCGGCGATCGAAGTGGCCGAATACCTGCCGGATGGACCGACCAGTAGAGGCTTGCCGGTCCAAGATCATCTCCCTCAGGCGCGCGGCTACCTGTTCCACCTTGCGGCTGCTCTCCGCAGCAGGCTTGCCACCAAAGTTATCTCTAGGGGCATCTCTAGGGGCCCCCTCGCGCCCCGTGCTCCCCGATGCTCTAGCTCCCGGTTCCGTGTCGAGCGTCTCGAGAGGTGCGCCTTCTCGCCGACCATGGTCGGGACGAGAGTTACAATCGTCGAACAGCGCTCGGTTGACATCTTGGCCCGCCCCCGTCCCGCCTCCGTGTGGTGCACGTGCTCCCCGTTTTTTGTAGTCACCGCCACTGGTACCCTTGGCACTTTCTTGGTCTGCATTGGATGATTCGGGAGGCTGCCGCAACATCTGCCCTTCTCCCGACCTGTCTCTGTGGTGCACTCCAGCTGCAGCATCGCCCCCTCCGCCTCGGCCGGCGGGCGAATCATTGAGGGCACCATTGGACCCGTTCGCGGACCCTTCGAAGGTTACTCCTGCACGGTCACCGCCTGGCGCCACCCGGCGCCTATCGCGGTTGTTGCTGTTCCCCGTGGGTACCACCGCCGCTGTGGAAGCTTCGCCGCCGTCCCGTTCCCAGCGGTCCCTTTGGTCCCACTCGATATCGTGAGATAGCGTTGTTCGGTCTCGGCAGTTACGGTCTCCGCTGCTCTCGCTGATGAGCTCTTCCCCCTCCTGTCCACGCTCAGAGGGCGGGCCGTTTTCCTCCCTGTAGATGTAGACGCTGCCGTCGTCCGCGAAACGATCGTCGGCTACGGTAAACGAGGACTGGTAGATGGAACCACTTGGACGTAGGAGGTACGTCGCAGCCACGCGTTCCAGCTCGTCCACACTGTTGAAGGGAACGATCGAGGCGAGCACGTGTTAGGGAAAAACAGGAGTGTGTCCCACAGATTTATTAGAGCGCACTAGGGCTCTGCGGTGAGGGCATGCGTCCAGAGGCGCGGTACAAAGAAACACGAAGGACACGATTCATGTTTTAGAACGTCACTAAAAATAGATGAGACTACATACACTACGTACCCACCATCTGTTAATACAAACCTGGGCACAGCGACTGGAAAGCAAATGCGTTCGAATCACGCTTGAACTGTGATGGTGGACTTGATGTATGGGTTACAGTAGATATTACAAACAAAAACTCGTTTGTCTTTCACTGAGAACCTTCCTCCACCAACGATCTGGCAGCGCCAGACACAATTCTTGAAGTTTTACTGTGGCATCTTTCTTCCGACTAAATACGCGGTATCTAAACCAAACTTACTCATACAAATATATGTCAAACCCAATACCTGAACGAATTTTCTCCTCTCTCCTTGAAGATTTCCTATTTTTATTTCAGTACTTGCGAGTATTTACGGCCATTTTGGGCGGGTACCTGTTTAACACCCCGGTACTCGTCTAGCAGCCGAGTACCCAAATGCCCGGGGCCCAAACACTCGGCGAGTATAAAATTTTACCCGTGTCCGTCACGGGTATCAGCAAGCCGGGTAATATTCGCGAGTACCCGGGTAATTGGCAAAAGGGTAACATTTTAGTATGGTGTGACATGTGAAACATAATATAGCGTTTTCATTTCGAAAAGGGTTTCCTCGAGAATATTTACCAAATACAACCCAGGGAACGTGATTCAGGAGACGATAAGTTGCCATTTCCGAGATTTCAAAGGTATATTAACGGGTACCCGGGTACGCAGGTACCTGAGTACTCGTTCAAACCGGGTACCCGTGGTCCAAATACTCGGCGAGTATGAAGTGTTACTCGTACCCGTGACGGTTATTAGCAAGCCGGGTAATACTCGCGAGTACCCGGGTAAGTGGCAAAAGGGTAACACCTCTACTGTAGTATACACAGTAACGCCCACATTATAGTCTACTACTTGGACTGCTCTACTGCTGATGCTCGGTAGACTGCCGTAGATGCGAAATAATGGAGAAAACATGCCCGACCAGACCTCTCCCATCCTCTTGCGGTGTATGTTGTCTTCACATCAAACCGTTCTTTCTACCCAACTTCATCAGTACGCCCAGTGTCTGTCCTGATTCCTAATCCTACGTACGAAGTGAGATACAAATTACGTGGTCACAGACTGTGAGAGATAAAAACCTAAACAAAAATAACCTTAAATTAACGGGTAGAGCAAGTGAAATGCGAACGTACCGGGTACGAGAACACAACGACACAAGCATACAAGAAAAATGAGAAAAAAGGCAATACAACTACTGTAAACGAATTATGAAATGAAACATAATACAGATGATGCAAGGGGACCAAAAGCGCTGCTAGAAGAGAAGCATACGGGCCCAAGAGGAACAGATAACTGCCGCACGGGCGAAGCAACACGAGGAAGAGGAGGAAGACACCGACATAGGACGGCGCGGGGGAAAGGAAGCCAAGAGAGAAACAAGGCAAAAAGCAAGAGAGAAGAGAGAAAAGAGGAACGAGAAAACTCACAAAACGTCTGACTAAATACGTACATGAACCGAACCTCTCTCCCTTTTTTTCCACCTTGGGGGTTTGCTCTACCAGTTAATACTTGTAGTGATACCTATGACCCCAGAACGACTACGAGTATTAGTAATACGAGGATGGATATCAAGAACCGACACTGCTCGGGATGAAAGTGAGTTCAACTCACTTGAAAGGACCTTCTTCCTCATCGGTGTACTCCACAATCCCTTGCGGACTAAGGTCCGACATGTCAGAGCCGCCATATCCACCCTCAAGCTTCCCCACCCCGGCCCTTGCCGCCCCATCGCCCCCCCCTCTCGCATGTTCGCAGTCACGCCGCTCCCCAGTTCTATCCGCCACGTTTGTTCTTCCCGGCTCCCATCCCGACCCGCACGTGAGAGCTGGCTTCGCCGACATGGGTCGTCGCTGCTGCAAGCTGCACTTCGCGCCACCGCCCGAGTAGAGTCCGACCAGGGGGTCACCTTCCGCTGTGTACCTTCTTCCGTCCGTCTGCTTCTGTCCGTGCTCAGAGCCGCGGGCCCAGGCGATGTTCTCCTCCGACTCCAAGGATAGCGAAGAGGGCGTTAGGTGGCGGCGATCTCGAGAGGCCGAAGCCGGCCGCCTGATACCCTTGCTTCTCCCTCTAGCAGCCCCCCGCGAACCAGCGCTGCGAGTGCTGTCCCGGGAATGCGAAGAGGTTGCGCCATGCTTGCGAAATCCGTCGTTATCTTCGAAAAAGGATCGAGCGTCACGATCCTCCTGTGCCCTACGAAGGAGGCGTGCCGAACGGCGAAGAAGGTCTGCGTCCGGGCGCCGCACCCCGCCCGCCGCCCGCCGATTTTCAAGCTGCCTTGCCATCTGTCCGATTCCTACATCCAGCAGGTGTCTCTCCTCGAGCTCCAGCAGCGTCATCCCCCCCAACGGGTGCCCCTTTACCTGGTTAAGTCGTTGGCTTCTAGGCACGCGATCAAGCCGCCTCCTTTCCCGGTCCAGGCTTGACCTCGTGCGGCGGCGCGTGACCGGGTACAGGGACGACTCATGGCCGACCAAAGACGGTTCAACACCACCAACCGCTTCGTTGCTGCTGTAATAGTAAGCGGCGTCCATACCTCTATCGCTGCCGCCCGTATAGTACTCTGATGATGCCTCGTGGGACTGGTTTTGCCCACGGGACGCCGCTCTCGCTTCGTCTAACGGATCACTCCTGCTAAGCTGGCTGTTATCGCTTTCCTCGCCGTCGCATTCGGCTGATCTCCCTTCATCCCAGGCCGGGGCTAAATGTTCCACGCCGTTGTCATTGTCAGCCCATCCTTCGCCCTGGTCAAAGGCATCCCGCTCTTCTTGCCTGGGAGAGTCGTCCGACGCGCGCGGGTCGTGACGCTGCGGCCCTTCCTCGCCCTCGCTGTCCGAAATACCGACGCTGTTGTAGGTGTCCTCGTCCATTCCCCGAGGCGACTCGAGTGATCTCTCGTGCTCCATACCCTCGTCCTGTCGCGGCTCCCACGATTGTCCCATGGCGTAGAGCGAGGAGTGCGCGGTATCACCATCATCATCACCACCAGAACGACCATCGTTTGTTGGTCCATTTCGAGGAGAAGGAAGCCTACCCGGGACCGAGGAAAACCCCTGGTCGTCGACCGAACGACGGGAACGTTCGTTCCGCAGGAGTGGTGTCTCCACCCTCCTTTCGTCGTCAAGAGCGCCGCCGTTGCCGCCGCCGCCGCCACCGCCAGCATCCCAGATGTACTCGCCCATCAACGGGCGATCTTCGTCCGTTTCCTCGTCTCGACTCTTGTTGAAGAACTTGTCCTCCTCGTCCAAGTTGTTGCTGCCCCCGCGAGCGCTGTTGCTCGTCGAAGGGCCGGCAGGCGAGACCGAGAATGCCAGCGAGTCGGTGGGGTGCACCCAGCACACGTCCTCCGGCGGGTGGTGTTCTTGCCCCTGCTCCATCTTGTGCGTGTATACCTGTTGTTGTGAGCTCGACGTTGAATAATGCCGCCCTGGGAAAAATCGCATGAAATGTACCGGTTACATTTTCTGGCGCCAGACGATGGTTGAGCCGAGCGGGACAATCGAACAAACCACACAAATGTCCGTAAATATAAGAACTGTTAATATATTAATATTAATACAAAATGATTCTTACATTTACGGACAATTTGGCCATTTTTTTTAGCTGGGGTTACAATAACGCCACCATGTATGGAACACCCTCTCTACCGATCGCAACTCAGCGATAACACGTAAACCACATCACAGCACTGAGCAGAGTCTTCCTTCGATTCGGTGTAGGAAGGGACGAGCTTCTCTCAGGGTCTTCTTGCCCCCGGGTGGTAGTAGCAGGAAACTCGCCAAGGTGATCTGAGCCACCCCCTGCAAGAGAAAAAAAAAGAACGCGGCTTTTTCTCCTCGCGATGGCGACAATTGCCGCTGCCACCTCCAGCAAGCTCTGTCGGCACGGGCGGGCTATTCTGCTGGGTCGGAAACTGTTGAGCAGCGCGGCTGCCGCTGTCGAAACGGGCGGTAGTAGCCAGGGCCGGCTCGACGCCCTTCGCGAGCGCCTCAGAGACGAGGAGGATGCTTCGGCGGCGGTGAAGCTGCAGGACTTCTCCTTTTCCGGGGATGTCTCCTACGGGACTGCTGTTCCGCGACGCACGCGAGACAAGACTGGCAAGGTATGATCAGATTTTGATGCGAGCTGTGTCTCACGCCGAAGCACCCGCACGAACCGCACAGCACGGTCGGCCACAAGCATCGATTGGAACGTCCCATTTACCCTGTAGTTCTACCTCCTTGCTCTCCCTTCACTCGGCAGCCCGTTGGCCGCTGCTACCATAGATGTGTGTATGTACCGTACGGGTACCTTACCCCCAGGTACAGCAGCAGCAACTGCGTGAGGTCGTATGATATCATAGCAGGAGTCAGAAAATGCGCCAACGAGCAACCAGGTCACGCCATTATCTTACACGCCATATTGATGTACCAGACGTCTCGAGGAATGGTAGCTTATTTGATCGGCGCGGCGGCGGCGCAGCTTCTGCTGTGTCGCTCGCGCTCGTCGTCGGAGCTGCCCCTCGCCATGCCGCGGTCTCGCCTCTCTCCGCCACGCAGCGGGAAGCCACCCCGTACACCTACGTGACACTTGGGGTCAGCCGAATTCCTCGTACACCTGCAGTATACTCGTACGTCGTAAACAGCAGCAGTACGTAGCAGTGCGGCCATTTCCACACAACGGAGTGCTCCTTTCCCCAAGTGCCGAGTGAAGAGTGATTGATGACGAGTCGGCAGTCGGCACCATGAATAAAATGCCACGTTTCTGCCTCATTACTCGACAGTCGAAGATAATATATAGCCAACATGCAGCATTTATACTGTACTTTCAGACGATCATATATGCAGCCAATTCGCCCGCACTTGTTACTCCACCAGCGTCGAGCACGCCGCCGTCGCCCGTACACTGCTGGAATACACTGCATGCACATAACAGTAGACGTACTCGGACGTAGCAGTAGTCGCAGGCGGTAGACAGCAGTAGGCAGTAGACCGACCCGCACAATGAAGTGAAGCTGTCTCCTCTCTGCTTGGTTTCCCCCACGTGACAGCCAGTCGTACATACAACACGAAGCAGCGGCAGTACTCGTACCCAATAGCAGTGTTTCAAGATGACAGGGGTATGCATCCCTGGTCAGTAGTACACACACATTACACATCTTCGAGCACGCCATTACACACAGAGCAGAGCACCGGTATGTAGACGTGTAGGCCTATGATATGTATCGATAACTATTACTAACAACAATGGTATACGGGGGACCGGAGTGTAAAATACTGCTGTTACGTGGTAAGTTATTGATGCGGCGGGATTCCCGAGCTTTCAAGCAAACGTATGGCAGTAGGCGAGTGGGCGGTTTTTTTTAAGCAAACATATGGCAGTAGGTGAGTGGGCGGTTCCTCCTGCAGGGTGTCTATAGTCTATACATGTAAGTATGTGTGCAGGCCCCATCGAAATACCTGGTAGGTGTTAGCCCTCGCCACAACGACTATACACTGACAAGAGACCCTTCACGCACGGGTACCAGTCGTTCTACAACAGCAGCACCCAAGTACCAACCGGCCTTGCGACCATCAACATGAGAAATGCGGCATAATTAACCGTTACAGCCTCTATCTAGTCAGTCTACTATGCAATGCACTTTAGTACACAGCAGTAGTACTGTTGCGCACCACCAGTTGTCTGGAAGAAACTAACGCCAGCCGCCGTCAAACTCAACAGTAAAATTGCGGTTTTTCGGCAATTTATTAATAGGGGTGCACGCGCCCGAAAAAAGGAAAGGAAAAAGAAAATTGCAAGTCTTTGTCCGGCGTTTTTCCCGCGGGCTCGGGGGTAGTTCCTCGTTTTGGTCGTTCCTGAGAGTCCTATAACCATACACCTGCGGCGGAAGTATTAGCCGATCGACCGCGCCACACACCGATAGCAGGCTGTCACTGTCTTGGCTATATGACCTCTGTGGATATACAGCAGTATAGAAGCAACTGTAAATAACCAGCTGATGTGCTTTGTCCTACGAATACTAAGTTTAATTCAGCGGTATACATACCCGTGTACCATAACTACGTGGTACACGCACACATACATGCACAGCAACAGCAGTAGTAGTATAGTGCAGCTCTGCTGCGGCTGCTGCTGCTGCTGCTGCTGCTGCTGCTGCTGCTGATTGCATGCACAACAGCACTACTCCGTTCGTACTGCTGCTGCTGTGTACTTGACACGCTGCCGGCATCGAGCTGCTAATCTATGTTGCATTTTGGTACTTCGACGTACCACACGACCACATCGAAAATATCCATGACTACGGAGCTGGGAACGCGACAAACTCTTCTGCTGCGGATCGTCCCCACTTATCCATGCCAACAGCAGACGGCGCCTGGCAAGTCTCCTTGCCACAGGCCGTGCCAAGGGTCGAGCCAGAGGCCGATGTGCGCTGTAGGCGTTGTGCTTTGTCTCGGGACTGTCGCGTGCTTTTTTATGTCATGAAACGCCTGCTGTCGGTAATTTGTGTCACGAAAAAGAAGAATCGTCGTCGGTAATTTGTGTCACGTTTTCATGCACCACCACTGAAAAATCGCCTGTCTTGGAGGTTTGACAACAACCCCTTCACTGAAACGCCTCCATATGCATGTGCTGGAAACCGCCCCTTTGAATGTATGATATATGTCACAAGGGGATGATAGCGATCCGTCCCCTACTGCATTTTTTTTCGCGGTCGTGGTGGTTCTCGCGTGTGCAGTTCTCACCCACAATTGCTCGTGTTGTGGTGTGTTTGTGTGTGCTGTTCACCTTAAACCGTTCACACGGGCACTTTCCGGAGAGAAACCCTTGTATTCACAGTACGAGTACGTGCTCTTATGTTTGAGCGTTTGAGCGCGTAAAACAAGCATCATTACAGTATGTATACCACTCTGTCCCGAAATACAAGCACCGTGTCTATTGAAAATTACTATGTAAACGGTGCTTATATTTCGGGACACATAGTTGTACCTGCTATGTATGTGTATCTCGGATGGACGTCAACGTTGTCATCCCCCAGGCTGCTTCGTGTGCCGGATGCTGCGCGTAAAGTAAACGAGATTCGGGTTCCCGTGACCTGTTCGTTCCCTGTTGTGACTCGGCTTCTTCGACGAAGGGAACCGACAAGAGATGGCGCTGTTGTGTGAGACGAATGCCATTAAGCAGCAGCAGAGTGTCGGGTATGCCACTCTGTCCCGAAATATAGGCACCGTTTTTATTTAATATTTGTGTATAAAATGTGCTTATATTTCGGGACATAGTGGTATAGCGAAGCCGTTCCGTGAAAAACGCAGGCAGAGCAGACCATCAGAGAAAAAAAAAAAGTCATACGCGTCGAAATGCACTGGGAAATATTAACAATGTTACAAGTATCGTAGTATAACTACCGCCGCTTCTGCTGGTGTACTGTTGTTGTGGTACATATATACGAGTACTCGTAGCATATAATATCATGCCATTCTTGTTCCCCATGGTGTTCTAGTAGTTGAGTCTGGTACAGCAGTAGTATCTGGTGCTACTCGTACGTGTCCCCGAATTACTAACCACCCCTCCCCCTTATATGAAAACCCGATGTGCTCCGTCCCGGCATTGTACGTAAGGATGCGAGGGTCTCTATGGTCATACGACTACGGCTATTCATGACATGAGTACACCTCCCCCCCCCCTTCCCTCCTGTATTTATTTTGAGATATCCATATTTTACCATGCGTATAATCGTTCGCGCACATCTCTCAACCCCTGCACGTACACCACCTCCTGGGGGCAGGTGATCCACCGCAAGCCGAGCTGGCTGAAAGCCGTGCCCACCCAGGGCGAAAACTACGAGCGCCTGCGGTCGACGGTGAGGGAGCTCGGGCTCGCGACCGTCTGCGAGGAGGCGAAGTGCCCGAACATCGGCGAGTGCTGGGGCGGAGCCGACGGCACGGCGACGGCGACGATCATGATCATGGGTGACACCTGCACGAGGGGGTGCAGGTGAGAGAGAGAGAGAGAGAGAGAGAGAGAGAGAGGTTGCAACGAGATCGTCACCTGCCCGTCTGCTGTGTGTGTATGTGCGAGTGCATACATATGTCATGATGCGTGTTGAGAGCAGTGAGATGGACCTACTTCGCCCGTGAGAAACGTATACCTCTTGGTATATATTTCGGGGGGGGGTGTACTGCATTCCGGGGGACCATACGTAGTAAATAGGGGACCAAATATTGTTGGTGAAAAAAAAAAGGGGAAATATATAGGTTTTTGTGTGTACGTTGTATACCAGGTATGC
Organism: Saccharina japonica; assembly: GCA_008828725.1. Lineage (NCBI taxonomy): Eukaryota > Phaeophyceae > Laminariales > Laminariaceae > Saccharina > Saccharina japonica. The sequence goes on along the minus strand of MEHQ01004424.1, from coordinate 7,263 downwards.
TATACGTATACGCTCGTAGAGGTGGTTCCTCAAATATTTTCTGGCGCGCCTCCTTTGAGGAGCTCAAGACTCCACCTCAAATTTCACCCCGAGAAAAGTGGAAGTCCATCCAGACCAACAATGCCGTGGGTTATAGGTGTGTATCGAAACATTGAAGGGTTTCCAACGATGAGGCGTCCTATTTACTATGGTCCCCCGTAACCGTATTCAAAACCAAATATGGTGTCTAAAAACACACGGGGATATATATATATATATACGTACGTATGGGTTTTGGGTCCATCGTAGGTTCTGATTTACTCATTTTACTACATTAGCAGCCCATCTGGAGTAGCGGTATTGGGGTGCAGCATTCGTCGATTTTCAAAACGGAGCTATCCGCAGACGTCGGTGACCCTTGTCGGTACATACCATACCCCAATCACGATCGGAGTACCCGAGCCGAAAAGACGGTCGCTGCCGCTCCCGCCGACCACTTCATAGTGGCCCCTTTCAAGTCGCGCCTTTGCCTCTCTGCTCGGCGCCCGGCCCCCCCCCCCCCCCCGCGCTCGGTCCGTCCTCAACACCCACGCCCTCTTCACACGTCTCCCTCCGCCCCACACCCTCCCCCCCCCCTAAACGCCTGGACTTCCCCATAGTGACTATTCATATAACGGATACAGAAACACAGCTGCCGACAAACAGCCCAGGGTCTGCAGCAGACTTGCTCTTACCTTTGTAACTCACGCCGCCGTTCGTTACATACCTTGATCAACTCTCCTCAATCCTCCTCCTCCTCCTCCATCCTCCTCCTCCTCCTCCTCCTCCTCCTCCTCCTCCTCCCGCTCGCTCCTCCTCATTCTTCCTCCTCCTCCTCCGCCTCCTCCTTCTCCTCCTCCTCCTCCTCCTACTCTCTTCTCCTCATGCCTCCTCTCCTGCCCCCTTCCCTCCTCTTGGTGCTACACGTCTGCATGGTCGTGAAACCCGACATGCTCCGTCCCGGCATGTATTGGATGCGAGGGTCTATGGTCATACGACTAACGCCATCATGGATATCGAGTACACCCCCCCACCCCTCCCCCGGTGCTACCGTGCTCGAAAGGAATGACGTGGTCATGTCAAACGACTCAAGGCAGCAACAAATGAGTCCCCGCCCCCCCCCCTCCTCCCCCGACGTTGCCGCGCGCGTGTGTGTCGTGTTGTGTTGTGTTGTCAGTTTCTGCGCCGTCAAGACGAGCCGCGCCCCGCCTCCGTTAGACCCCGAAGAGCCCGAGAAGGTGGCCAAGGCGGTCACGGACTGGGGGCTGGGCTACGTCGTCCTGACGAGCGTCGACCGCGATGACTTGGCCGACCAGGGGGCAAGCCACTTCGCCAGGTGAGATCCCTCTAGATGTAGTATGCATATATATACGCGTATTATATGTACGTATGCATCTCTCGTTCGGCGCACGCGCGCGCGCGATCTCTTCCAGCTCCTGTGGTAAGTTCCCTGGCTCCCAGCACCTGCGGTATTCCTTGCTGCCTACGCTGTGAACGGGGGGAAGCAGCGCGTTTGGCCGCCTAAACCAAATGTTTCACTCTACGTAAAATATTGAACTGCCTATATGTACGTACCTGACACTATGTGCCCCCCCCCTTCCCCTTCCCCCTCTCCTCCTCGTCTCGCCCCTCCTCCCCG
>MEHQ01004417.1:137734-151463 GCA_008828725.1 Saccharina japonica | reverse complement strand
GTAGAAAACGAAGCTGCCTCTGAGCTTGTTCGTCAGACCGGCTCTTGCTTGACACATTTTTTCTCCGGTGGCGCTGCTTTGCCGCGCGCAGGTGGCCGGTAGCTTACTTTTGACGGACCGCGCGGTGGAGACTCTGGCGGACTCCTGCCCCCGGCTAACGCACGTCGATATTTCGGGATGCCCCGGGGTGACGAGGTAGGTGCCGCCGCCTGGTGCCCACCAGACACACCAACCATATCATCAGGAGGGTGGCATTCGGTAATTTTTTTGTGTACCCTGACGGTGTTGTGTTGTGCAGTTAGTGTGTGGTCCCTCTATAGTGCCGGTTGTCCGCTATTTTTATGTGCCTGTGGAATCGCCTGGCACATACGTACTACCTGTAAGTAGGTACATATGCAAGGAGAAAAAAAAACGAGGATGTGTGATCGAAATTTTCCTCATAACTCATCCATATAGATGGATATATATTAAAAAAAAATAGAAAAACAACAGCTGTGAGCTCGAGGATATATGTGTGGGATTAACCAGTTTAACAGTGTGCGCGGGGTAGTGCCGGTTGGCGGTACGATGTACGAGTGTATAGTGCCGGTATGGTTGTCTGGCGGCGCATGCCGGCACTATCTCTAGAGGGACCACTACTGTTGCTGTATGTTGTTTGTTTCGGTTTCGCTGGGGGGGGGGGGGTTCTGGAAGTCTCGTTGGTTTTGTCTCCCGCCGACATTTAGTCTTCTTATCATATATAGTAGTCTCATAGTCTCTAAAATGAATTGCGCGGATAATTTCAACTAATTTCCAGCCGTAGGTGTAATGTAATCGAATACGGAACGGAATACTTTGGAATAGTTCAGCGTAAACACATGTATATATACACGTAGATCCAGCATTTATGAGAAAGGGGAAACAAATCCGCAACTTGCCGGTAACCCTATATAATACGTACCACAACTCCGAAATACAAGGGAGCATTTACATACTGTATTCACATTATTCCAAAAGGTATTTACATGTATGGACAGAGTAGTGTGGTATACTTTAGTAGAGGATATGAAAATCTGAACCCTGCGTAACCCTTAACCCTCTTCCCGTATACAGCACAGGGCACCTACCACGAAACAGGAAATCTGGTCCAGGCTCGTAGATTTCTTTATTTTAGAAAGGGTGTTTTCCAACACTAATTTCAAGATAACGCCTCCCGAATTTTCTATTTGTTTTCTCTGAAAATCTCAGCCTGGCTTTTGTATTAGCCTGTTTCTTATGAGGTGTATCCTGTACTGTATACCCCCCCCCCCCCCCCAAGTGTCTGGGGTTCTCTAATTTAGGAGTAGGAACGGTGCTCCGTCTCGAAAGGGCATCGTGGTCATGGTCAAAATGAGTAAGCAAGCAACAAATGGAGTACGCCCCCCCCCCCCCCCCTCCCCCAAGGGTCATACGACTACGGCCGTGCACGACATGAGTACACCCCCCCCTTGCCCTGCCCCATCCTCTTCCATCCCTGTTCGTGGGGAACTTTTTACGCACGCACGCATGCACTGCACTACATGCATCTTGATGCTGGTGCTCATATGCTCATATACACCACGCACGTACTATATGCACACGCGCGCAGCCACTCCCTGGCGTACCTCCTGGCGAAGTGTCCCGCGCTCCGAGGGGTGAAAGCCTGGGGCATCAGGGTTGCCGGGAGCCTGGGAGGCGTTTGTCACGACATCCTAGCGACGACGACGTATTCCTCTTCTTCTTCTTCTTCTTTCGCTTCTTGCGCTATGAACACTACGGCCGCGGCGGCGGCGGCGGCGCTCGCCTTGCGACGAGCGTACCGAGCGAGAGGCGTCGAGCTCGCGTGGGCCGGACCCTTACCTTTGCCCCCGCCCGCTAGAGGAGGAGGAGGAGGAGGAGGGGGAGAGGGAGGAGGACGAATAGGAGGGAAGGAGGGGGAGAAGGGGGAAGGGGGGGCTGGGGGTGGCGCAATGGAAGCTTCTTCTGTTGTGGCGGTGGCGGTGGCAGCGGCCGGGACAGAGTGTCGAGAAGGGAGTAGTGGGGGGTCCGGGGGCCCCACAGTCGGTAGGTAGTGGCGGATGCGGGGGGGTGGTGGTGGAGGATGGCGCAGGAATGGGGAGACTCTGAGGGGGGAGAATTCTCTTGCGACGCGCGGTGACCCTTGTAGAGTGGGAGGCGGTTGGTGGCGGCGGAGGCGGCGGCGGAGGCGCGCGGGGGAGGCGGGGGGGGGGCGGCTGGGATGGGCGGGACGGGAAGGCCGAAGCGGGGTCGGCAGGGTCGAGGGGTTGGGGAAAGGGGGGGAGGGGATGGGGCGGAGGACGGGAGGCGACCGTGCCGGTTGGAGTGCGGAGCCAGGCCGAAGGTCGAAGATGCATTGGATCATTTGGAGGTGAGATATTGAGGGAGGGCTAACGGGGGTGGCCGCGCGGCAGCGGCGGCGATTGGGTTGGTAGTTTTCTTTATTTCTTTCTTTACATTACGTACTCCTTTTTTTGGTTTTATTCTGTTTTATAGCATACCAGGTAGTCTGACATAGTTGATGTGTTTTGTTTTTTTTTGTTTTTTTTTCTGGTTTTGTTTTTGGTTATTTTGTTGATGATTTATCTTTCGTGGTCTTCTGGTTTTTGTTCTGATTTGATTCTGATTTGATTCTGATTCTGATTCTAGTTATGATTTTGTTCTGATTTTGTTCGAAGTTCTATTTTACGTGTTTTGTTGTGTTGTGTTGGTTTTGTCTTGTTTTGTTCTGTTTTTTTGTTAATCCAACATTAAAAAAATAATAATCACAACATCCACTCGGCCACAGGTGTGCCCGCTGGCCCCAGTGGTGTGCTTGTTGCGCGCGGACGGTTGCTCGTGGAGGGGGACACGCCGACAGCGTCGGCGGCACCTGGGAGACTGCCCGGCGTGGCAGGTGAAGTGTCCGGTGTGCTGCCGGGCCGTGCACGCAAGGGGTGAGATGGAGCCATGACGCATACAGCAGGCATACCTATGTTGTTGTTGTTGGTGGTGGTGGTGGTGGTGGTGGTGTTGGTGGTGTTGGTGCTGTTGATGGTGGTTGTTGTGGTGGTGTTGATCGTTGCTGTTGTTGTTGTTGTTGGTGGTGGTTGTTGTTGTTGTTGTGGTGGTTGTTGTCGTTGTTGTTGGTTGTTGTTGTCACATTAACTCGTGTGTTCCAAAATCGTGTGTCCATGGTCACAGGACAGGCTCCAAAACAAAGTCGAGCGGGATAAAACCTCAGGGGGGAAATGTTTTTAGTCACAATAAATGTTTTTAGTCACAATCAAATAATACGGTTTATATACTGCTGTCGTACCTGGTATTACGGTATTGCGGGGAAACGTACAGTATGTAGTATTCAGGAAAAAATGTGGTGTGTAAACATGCGGGATAATACCGTTAACATGCGGGTAACATGCAGAGCAATAGCGTTAACATGCGGATAACATGCGGGGTAATATAATTAACATGCGTGTAAATGCGGGGTAATACCGTTTTCGAGTCTATGTTGGGTTCTGATTGCTGCAAGCCCCTCGTAGTTCTGCGTTTTCATGTACGTGGTACTTCGTACGTATACGTACGTAGGATTAGTATATACCACTGGTGTAAGCACAGTGATTTCGTCTTGTCTCGTTTTTGTGTGGTAGAGGCAAGAACCAAGGAGAGCGGTATCAGAGGCCAACTCCGGCGCTGCTTGTGCTGCTACCTCTATCTCTGTTTCTGCTGCTGCTGCTGCCGCCGCCGCTGTTGCTGCTGCTGCTGCTGCTGCCGCTGCTGCTGCCGCCGCCGCTGCTGCTGCTGCTACTACTACTGCTGCTGTTTATGTTGTATCTGCTGCTGCTACTGCTGCTGCTGCTGCTGCTGCTGCTGCTGCTGCTGCTGCTGCTGCTGCTCTTCTCCCGCTCTCACACGACGCCCCTTTGCCACCCTTGCTGTGCCCAACCCAACCGTAACAACGATCATGAAAAAACGACGACGACACTGAAAACCAACGGTCACGATCATCGACAACAACGATGTTCATTCAACGCATGCTGTGCCAAAAGCCTTCGGCCAGCACGTGCTGGAACACTCCGCTGCCAGCGAGCGCCCCGCTCTCCGCCCCCCCGGCTGCACTCTACGCGCGTACGGCTGCCGCGCATGCTGCGCCCCCGCCGCCGCCGGCAACCCTCCTGAGGAGGGCTCAACGGCGACAGTAGCCGCACCACCACCACCACCACCTGTAGCCGTAACTACGGGGGGAGGAAGAGGAGGAGGGGCAGGAGGGGCGGGATCTGGACTAGGAACGGGAGCCGAAGTCGAGGGGGAGAGCCGGATGCTGGCCGAGGGGTGCACAGCGTCGGCGAATTCCAACGAGGAGGGGAAAGGGGACGGGGCGAAGGAGAAGGAGAAGGAGAAAGAGGGGGGGGGGGGGTTGGGGGGGGGGGGGGGGGGGGGGGGGGGGGGGGGGGGGGGCGCCGGCTGGATGGGCCGGCGGTGGTGGCGCGGGCGAGAGGGAGGCGTTGGCTGCTGCTGCCGTGGATAAGCTAGAGGAGGGATTTCGAGAGAGAGTGGAACAGAAGAGGGGGCACGTTCACGACAACCCCGGGAAGTGCCCTTGGTACCGAGTGGTCTGCAAGTCCTGCGAGCAAGAGGTGCGTGCGTGGCCTGCGTGCACAAGCAAAGCCATTGTTGGACACGTTTTCTCTGTCCGCCAACATAAGGATCGTTTTGGACCTTGATATGTTTATACTGTACGAGTACCCCGAACGTGCATTATATTTCCGATCAGATTGATACGTATTTGAAAAATGCGAGATGTGAAAAAGTCAGGCTGAAGTTTGCGCAGGGGCATAAGGAATTTCGGGAGCCGCTATATATACTGATGGGTACGTGGTGGTGGTATATTTATAAAAATGAAAAACAGCAGCTGTGAGATTAAGGATTTCGTTGAAACTCGTATTTTTCATGCTGTATGTGATACTGTATACCAGTAACGTGCATGGCAAGGATGGATTTATATTTACATGCTGATGGTGTGTGTGTTCTTCGCATTATAAACGGTTATTTCTACCCCCGTCGACGTCCAACACACCCTGTCTTGTTTCCGTGCCGATTCTTCATCCTAGAGAGAGATACAAGCTCTGTGGTCACAAAAACCACGACAATAGAAATGCTACATCGTAGAATGCAGTATACAGGGTAGACAACCGCAACGCCGTGTACGACAACGCACGACATACACATGCTAGCAATCCAGATGCGTTGAAAGAGAGTATATACATGTATCCATGAGTATGACCCCATGTCAACGGTGCATGTTGATCCATGATTTTGGTGCTTGTTGATGATACCAATGCAGGTGGGCAGGAGGGAATGGGACGACGGGAAACACGTCTGTCCGAGGCATCGGAAGGTGGACGTGCTGGCTAAGCACGCCTCTGGCGCTGGAAAACTTCGAAATCGGCAGTGAGTCAGCCCCCGCCCCCTTTCATACGACTACGGCCATGCATGAATATGAAGTACATTTTTTTTTTTTTTTTTTAAAAAATGGGACCCCCCCCCCCCCCCTCCCCCCGCAATCAACGCGGAGCTACGTCGTACTGCTGCGGAGATATGCCAGTACGCATACACTGTACGTAAAATATAGCCTTTTATATTTCGTCAATTTTCCACCACTACCGTTGATGACAGTATACCCATCTGGGCGCTAGTATAAGGACCGGTTACTGTTCGCATCAGATTCCAAGTGTTGCTTATATTTCCGTCCAGTGGGGGTACCTGGTAGGATTCAGAGTTGACGATTTCAAGTTATACCTGGCACTTTTTAATCTTGCCGATATGTGAAGCCCCTCCCATTCTATCGTATATATCGTAGTAAGGGTTTCAAGTGAAGTTGATAGCTTTTGACCCCCCGGGTTATTGCTGCAGACCCGAGTACCGCAGTTCGTCGGTACTTTTATCTTCCGTCGGTATATGGTTAGTGACGAACCGTTCTACGGCCCGGTTCCCAACACCTGTCGTTGCCACACACATGTGTTTTTTGTTGTATGTACGATATGTGTGCGGACGAGATTAGAGTTGGATAACGTTGAGGTGGTGTTAGAAGAAGACTGGGTGAGACACCAGAGTATCCCCGTGCAGGAAAAATGAAAGCTTAACCAAATACCCGTCCAAGCTAAAAGCCTTTTAACATGGAACGGCTGGAGGAATAGTTTCGCCGCCAACGGACTTACGGCCTTGACAGCATTGGTTTTTATATGCACGAGGATTACGAGGAGAGCTTGGATCGTCGTGGGGCGTCGGGAGGCTCAGCCATTCGAGTCCGCGTACGGTAGGTAGGGTCCCAGACGGGGGGGGGGCGCGCCACGGCGGCCAAGGGCAGGGAAGGACGCGTGTGGGACACCAGGTGTATCATGGCGCAAGAGTCACTTGCTGCAGTGCTGCCGGAGACAATTGTTTTGAGTGGTCGGCGAGGTTCTGTATCCCCCGACAAGTTTCAAAAAAAAAAAAAAAAAACGTTTCGAAAACCAATGTGCAAATTTTCGGAGAAAAGGCGTGCGACGAAGCAAGACGTCTTCCCAAGTAAAATGTTTTACTGGAAGAAAAACAATTTTCGAAAGAAAAACGCGTCGAAATGCATAAATGTCAATTGTTTCGAAGAAAAGGCGTTCCGAAGACGTATTTTGTTTCCAAAGGAAAACAGATTATTGAAGAAAAAAGTCTCAGACAAATCCCAGAAAAAATTACGAGTCGAAACTTGATCAGCGAACGTATTTAACAGAAATGCATGACATCAACCCAAAACAAGTTATGTGCGCCCCGAGACCTTGGGACTCGATCTCCTGCTCCTCGTGACCCGTAATCTGCTTGTCGACAAAGAGCGGTACTGTTTTCCTCCCTACTCTAAACAACACCCCTTTCCCCACCGCCCCCTCCTCCTTTTCCTTCTCCTCCCACTCCATCTCTCTCTCTTACCCCCCCCCTCCCGACCTCCTCCTCCCCCACCTCTTCCTTCCCTTCTTCCCCTCCTTCCCCCCCCCCCCCACCATCCTCCTCCATATCTACTCCCCCCTCTCCTCCTGTTTCTCCTCCGTTTCCCGCCTACGCCCCCGTCCCACCCGCGCCCGTCCCTCTCCTTTGCCTCACCCTCGGACGGTGCTTGCTCAAATTCGCTCGCACCCGACACGCTCACGAAACGCACGGCACACACGCGCGAAACGAAACGGAACGCACACGAACACGAACACGAACACAAAAAAAAACGCGCGAAAAAAATGAAACGAAACGAAACGAAACGAAACGAAACGACCCGAAACGAAACCGCTCGAAACGCGCGCGCGCGCGAAACGGCACACAACTAAAACAACCTCATCAAAACACGACAACAAAAACACACAAAAAAAAAAAAAAAAAAAACAGGTGGCTGATCGTGTACGGTTACATCGGCGGCGGCGGCAAGCGAGGCACCGCGGAGGGCAGGGACGAGCCGGGCGACGACGCGTTCCACGGCGTGAACCCGATGTGCGCGATGCCCTCGGTGCTGTCGGCGGCGCTGCCTCTCCCGGGCCCGGCCGGCGCGCCTGTGTCGCCGGTGACGCCATCTCCCTGATAAAGCTTAAAAACCCTTTTTGCTGCTGATGCTGCTGCTGCTGCTGCACTGACTGTGCAGAAACCTAAATAAGAGTCTTAATCCGAGCTGTTTTGTTTGACCCTCAACAAGTGGACTGCGGCTCCACCTTATGGGATTGATCAATACGCTTATTAGTAACTGCAACTCCCATATTTTTGGGAGGACAAGGGCATGCTGTTGTTGTACGGTTTATTTTGTTTTTGTTCAAGTATGGAGGATGTTTTTTTTTTTTTTTTGCAGTGACCAATCTGGGCGTGGAATACAAGGAACGTTTACGCATTAAGTTGAATACCAAAACGATCCTTGTAATTCCCGCCCAGATTTTTTTTATACGAGCAAAAAAATGTTTTTGTTTTTGTTTTAGCTCGGTATATATACAGTACGTAACCTCTTCTTTTTTTTGGGAAAAACTATAGCCTATATTGTAAGCTTTTCAATTTCACCCACGTCTTGTTTTTGGGAATTGCGTGTAATACGTTCGTTTTTGTTTTTCGTTTTTCGCAAGAGAATAAAAAAAAGGGTTTGCTTTAAAACCTCTTTGGGCCTATAAGTGCAAGCATTTTTGTCTGTTCATTTTTTAATGGGGAAACACTCTTACTTTGAATAAGTGTAGAAATAAAATTTGCGGTAAGCCAGTGCGTTTACAAAGTAGCGAAGTTATTAAGACACCTGCAACAGCTATTTAATTGAAGAGAAAAAAAAAAGAGAAACGAAACGAAACGAAACGAAACGAAAACGAAAACGAAAACGAAAAGCGAAAACAAAGTGCCTACGAGCAGCAGTGGCCTGCTCGACTCAAAAACAGAATGCTTCGAGACGTTGCTGTAGAGGCTCGCCACCAAAAACGTGAAGAAACGCAAAAAAAAAAAACGTTTTGTTTTTCCTCGCTTCATGGCCGGAATTCTGAGGCCCGGTGAAGATCCGCTGACCAGGCGTTTTTCTCGACGATTTTCTCGGGCGATTTTCGGCGATTTTCTCTCAATAAAGGAGGGAAACACGCTGCGCTGGCCCGTTTCTGTTTTTTTTTTCTTTCTTCGTTTTCTTCTTGTTTAGGACGGGGGGCGGGGGGGGGGGGGGGGGGGGGGGGGGGTGGGGGGGGGGGGGGGGTGTTCGCTGTGCTTTGCTTTCCTAGTTGAACGTTTTCCGGAAGGCCCCGTGGAGCGCCGTATTTGTTTGTTTCGTTGGTTTGCGCTGCTGCCTTGCTTGGAGCTGCTGCTTGGCGCTGCTTTGCTTTGCGCTGCTTGTCGTTGCTTTTGGTTTGCGCTGCTTTGCGCTGCTTTGCGCCGCGTCCCGTGACAGACATATACCTCGCGAAGTTATTTGTCTCGGCTTAACCGGTTTAGGGGGACAATTTTGTTGGAACGAGAGTAAATGATACCATATGTTTCTGTGCAGTGCAGGGATTATAACATCAGAGAGAGAGAGAGAGCTTGGAAGAAGGCGGGGGGGGGAAGGTGAGTGGGGGGTCGTGCGCGCCGTGAAAGTCATGCTATAAATTACACACTGAAAAGCAATCGAAAACTGCCGGCGCCAAAAAACAAAAAAACAAGGCACCTCTAATTTTGGTGTGTGTCCCCGCCCCCCCCCCGCGTGGTCGGGCTTATTTCCTAAAATGTACGCAACACGTCTTTCTGGCAGGTAAAATACTCACCCCAGCAAGCGAGCGAGCGAGCAAGGACTTTTACAGTAGTAGCACCCGTACCGCAGTAGCGGCAGTGTCTTTCTTCTGTTGTTTTTTTTTTTTTCTTCTTCGTTTTTTCCAGATGTGTGTGTGTGTGTGTTTATTTTTTTTTTTTCGAAAAACCTTGGGAACCTTTCGTTCTTGAATGTGTGTGAATGTGGCCTCTTGGCCCGTAACAGAAATGAAAAAAAAAAAAAAAAAAAAAATGTTCTTTTTTTGAAACATGTGCCGTTTGCGGCGAGCTTAAAAGCAGATGGGTGGGTGGGTCGGTGGTGGGGTGACGGGTGGGTGGGTGGGTTGGGTAGTGGGTTGGGTGGGCGGTGGGTGGGTGGGTAACTGGATGGACTGCCGGACGGCGTGCTTTGACTTCCGAAAGCGCAGCAGCATGTTGCCAGTACGACAGCGTTGGCCTCGTTATATAGGCGACGGGAGGGAGATTGGGAGGGATTGCGGGGGGGTGGGGTTGGGGAGTATGTGTCGTCGATTTCGGCACCCAAAGAGGTCACAGGGATTTAAGACGGACAGGGAAAGTATCACTACCAAAATTACGCCCGAGCTCAAGCGTCCCGTATTTGGGGGGGGGGGGCGCGGGGGAGACACAGCAGACATACCTGGTATACGTATACGAAGTATATGATATACGTTAAACTGGCAACGGGAAGCCCAGTCGGGGGTGCGTTCGTCTTTTCACCATTGGGCCGACGACGCTCGCAGACACGTGGGGTTGTTTTGGGGCGCCCTCTTATTGGTCGGGCTGATTTGTTTGCCCCACCCAATCAGCGGCCTCCACCCATCTCGCCGCCCCGTCGTCGTACGTATATACCCAGTGTACCAAGTATATACAGTGCAAAGTCGCGCTCGGGGGGGGAGGGGGGGGGGGGGGGACGCTTTAGGGGCATGTCATGGGGGGCCAAAGTCGTNGGGGGGGGGGGGGGGGGGGGGCTCCTGATGGGCGGTGAACTGATGACTTATACAACGTACTTTTACCTGTGGTACCATGTGTGGGGTAGGAGATCTACTTCTTGGTGGCCGGTGAACTGATGCCTGTATATGTCGCACCTGACATCGCTATGATGATATGTGATATGACTTTATAGGTATCGTACGATACTTATTTTGATTTCATCACTGTAAGGTCAAGGTTGGTTTTAAAAGGATGTTGAACCGCTTTTTTTTGGCGTTACGTTTGTTTGGTACATACGAGAGGTGCGTGTAGGTGCGTCCTTGTTTTTGTTTTGTTTTGTTTTTTGTTCCCTTCGCCAGCCAGCCAGCCCCATTGATTGGTCGGTGCACGCAAAAAAAGGCGACAATTATTTGATTGGCCGATGTTTGCACCGCGTTTCGAGTATTGTTTTTGTGTTTTCTCTTGCGCGTGCGGGGTGTGGGTTTGACAGAAAGGAAGGGGGGGAGGGGGGGGGGGGGGGGGGGGGGGGTTACCGGGAGCCGCGAGATGAGATGCGTCTGGTTGGTGTCACAGGAGAATCCACCGCACTTTTTGTCCTGCTTGGGCTATTATGCTCTATGCGCGGTTGATTGCTGATCTGGGCGCATCACACCAGCAGGCAGACAGGGGGGGGGTGGGCTGTTATGCGGTGCCGAATACCTGGCATGTTGGTTATAAGGCAGCGACGGAGGGAGGGGGGGGGGGGGGCAGGGAAGAAGGGAGGTTTCGGAGACAGCTACGAGGCGTTCGTACTCGTAAACTATACATAGCAATGCGATCTGCGCAGTGATTGGCGCAGTGATTGATTTTTTTATTGGTCGACGTGTTCGGGCACGTGCACTTTTTTCTTTCTTTCTTTTTTGTGGTGTTAAGGCTCCCTGCGGCTGCGGTTGTGTTCGTAGTAGGTGAAGAGCCTTTTTTTTTGTCTTTTCCGTGCTCACGCGCGTTTTTACGTACTCTTCTGCGGAACGCCCACGTACGCACGCACGCATGGGGGACCGATATGCGGTTTTTTCGGGTGCTGTATTTTGCTTCGTCGGCGCCATTATGACTTTAACCACGACGGGCTGATTCTAAAGCAAGATGCATTAAATTACCAAAAAATAATATTTCACCTTCGGGTCCTCAAACAATGAATGAATACGACGACTCGTACGTTGAATTTGTCAACACTATTTCGACATGTCCACCTGATGACCGCATCATCAACAACAAGGGGAACGCATTGGTGAAGAGCTTTGTTTGAAGATCAGAGATTCGTCGTAGTAGCTGTACTTTGTGAGATGTGGGCAATTATTTGGACGTTTCGCTTTTTTTCTGCTTAATTGAGCAGCGGGGGAAACGAAAATAATGACAAAAAGCATTTCCTATACTCGTACATAGGATACGTGTTGTGAAAATAAATAGTTCCTTTGACACAAAAAAACATGTTTACGCCGTATTTTTGAGAGTTTTAGGAAACAGCAGTAGTTGGCGCGGTTGTTCGCCATGGCAATAATACTGTACGTATGAGAAACGCGAGTGCTGGATTTTTGTTTTGTTTTTTGCTTTTCTTCGTGCGTCAGTTCAGGCCAAAAGTTGCCGAGAAAACGGAATTTTCCGCTAAATTTCGCCTTCTTAAAGAAACGAAAAAAAAAAGTAAAGAACATCCAGCCCTCAGTTATTTTTCACTTTCAAAGGTGATAATGCCATGAACACCAACCATGCACATGCCAAATACATTTTTTGTCCTCTGAATTATCGAAAACCATGTATGTATGTATGTATGTATGTATGTGGCGCAAAGTTGCAAAAAAACCCGTAATAATGCTTCGCCTCTCGCTACACCCAGCTCGTACATCGTATTTATAAACAAAAAGAACGAACAGATCATCTCCTGAACTCTTCTTCCTTGAGCGTTTGTTGAGGGAGGTAGAGTTACGTACGATACAGTAGTTCCGGGTCGGGGTGTGGTGGCCGCACTTTAAGCCGAAAATAGTATATATAATCGATCACTCGGTCTGTGTTGCCGCCGGGAAAAAAAACTTTGCTTCACAGCAGTTTCGTGACAAAACCCTCTCTATACGTACAGTACAGGAAACTTACTACGTAATACCGTTAATAAGAAACAGGCTTCGTAATAAGAAAGCCAGGCTGAGATTTAGACGGAAATAAGAAATTCGGGACTCGCTATCTTGAAATTGGTGTAGAAAGCACCCCCTTTCAACTCTCAAATAAGAAGTCCATCCTCTGGACCAAATTTCCTGTTTCTTATTACTGTAGTTAGGTGTCCTGTACTGCTGTACCAGGCATACCCCCATGCCCCCTATATATGCATATGTACAGTACAGGACACCTAATAAGAAGGAACAGGAAATCTGGTCCAGAGGCTGGATTTCTTATTTGAGAAAGGGTGCTTTCTGCACTACAGTAATTGCAAGATAACGACTCCCGATTTTCTTATTTTTCCTTCAAATCTCAGTCTGGCTTTCTTATTGGCCTGTTTCTTATTAGGTGTCCTGTACTATGCTGTACACCTCATTAGAACCAGAGGGCATAATTTTGTTCGGGTACGTCCGAGGAAGTTCGCCTGCACCGGCAGATAGATACCGGGGGGGACAGAGAGTGTCCCACTGACAGATGTTTGCTGCTGCAGCAAGGGTGCACAAAAAAAAAAGAAAACGACACCACACACCTAGGAAGGTCAGAATGAAAAACAAACCGGATCGCTGTGATCACAGGACGAAATGAGCAAAAAACATTTTTTTTTCGTTTTTTGTTCCCTTTTTTTTACTTGGTTTTAGAGACCCCCCCATTCTCTCTCCAAGCTCACCTCTATCAAACTTCTTGCCATCTGGGTTGAGCTTTCCCACCTCGAAAATATCTTCAAACAGAACCCCTGACATTCTTGCGAGTTCGCGACAGCCCCTTCCTTAACTCAAGCTCCCACCAACCCTGCCTGCTGTTGCTGGTGTGCTGTGGTACTTGCTGCAATTGCACCGCTGTCAGAGGTGGTCACCACCGTCCGCAAAATCAGCATTTCTACGGCTTCTCTCTCCAAGCTCACCTCTATCAAACTTCTTGCCATCTGGGTTGAGCTTTCCCACCTCGAAAATATCTTCAAACAGAACCCCTGACATTCTTGCGAGTTCGCGACAGCCCCTTCCTTAACTCAAGCTCCCACCAACCCTGCCTGCTGTTGCTGGTGTGCTGTGGTACTTGCTGCAATTGCACCGCTGTCAGAGGTGGTCACCACCGTCCGCAAAATCAGCATTTCTACGGCTTCTCTCTCCAAGCTCACCTCTATCAAACTTCTTGCCATCTGGGTTGAGCTTTCCCACCTCGAAAATATCTTCAAACAGAACCCCTGACATTCTTGCGAGTTCGCGACAGCCCCTTCCTTAACTCAAGCTCCCACCAACCCTGCCTGCTGTTGCTGGTGTGCTGTGGTACTTGCTGCAATTGCACCGCTGTCAGAGGTGGTCACCACCGTCCGCAAAATCAGCATTTCTACGGC
>MEHQ01004417.1:83801-127793 GCA_008828725.1 Saccharina japonica | reverse complement strand
TAAGCCATTTGACCATTGACCACGCATCCCTTTCGAGACGGAGCAGGGGGGCGTACTCATTTGTTGCTTGCCTTAGTCTTTTGACCATTGACCACGCATCCCTTTCGAGACGGAGCGCTAGGGGGGGGGGGGCGGCAGTTTTGGTTTTCGTAGATTGTTCCGTTTTTTTTTTAATGTTGTGGGCGGAAGGAAGAGTAGCGGCGTCCAATACGTGAATTACGGCGCGCACGACGTTGTTTCGGGTTTCCTGTCGAGCCACAAGCTCCGCGGGAGGCGGGGCTACTATCTAAACTAAAACATGTTAATATATTGGGGAAGCTGTGGTACGTGGTACTATTCATTTACGGCTTGTGAACGGTTTGTTGTTTTTCTGTATTTTTTTTTATTTATTTTTTTTGTCGTTGCGGAGGCGGCTCCGGGAGCGCACCACCTTTTTTGCTTTTTTTGAGCAGCGGCGGCCATGGAACAATGGTTGATTATCGTCTCTTTTTTTTGTTTCCCCCACATTCTTCGCACGAACAAACCGACCGACCGACCGACCGACCGACCCGATGCTTCGAGGTCTCGCGTACGAGTATAATATGTTTTTCGTGGAGCTATACGACGTATCATAAGCCCTACTCGCAGTGCATACCTGGTCTTTCAGTTCGTTACCACGGGTATGTTATTTATTTTTTATTGTTGTGTTTCCTCCGACGAATGTGTCGTATGTGTCATGCATGTTCCATTCCGACTTGAATAAAAACATATCGTCTACAGCAGTACAGGACACCTACTACTGTAATAAGAAACAGGCCAATTCAAGAAAGCCAGGCGGAGAGTTTGGGAAAATAATAAATTCGGTAGTCGTTATCTTGAAATCAGTGTAGAAAGCACACCCTCTCTCTCAAATAAATACGAAATCCAGCCTGGACCAGGTTTGTCTTCTTCTTGTTACATAGGTGCCCTGTACTGTATCACCGCAGCAGCAGCAGTAGAAGTAGCAGTAGTAGTAGTAGCAGTAGTAGTAGTAGTAGTAGTAGTAGTAGTAGTAGTAGTAGTAGTAGTGGGTAGTAGTAGTAGTAGTTGTAGTTGTAGTAGTAGTAGTAGTAGTAGTAGTAGTAGTAGTAGTAGTAGTACAGTCAGTACAGTCAGTATTCTTTCTCCTCAACACAATAAAATTATGCCAAAATGTTCTCCCCTCTATATACGTACGAGTATAACCGTTTTTTATCCCCCCCCCCCCTCCCCCCCACAATTAGACACGTTCCCTGAATTCTACAGCCTCAGATTGTGTCCCCCTCACACGGGATGTACATCCTGCATGAGGACATATAAAACCCTTACGTACGCGCGATCGAAGTATCACACTCAGCTAGCAAAGATGATTTTCGACGAAATCCTCGAGCTCACAGCTGTTGTTTTTATTTGTTTTATATATATCGCGCGGCACGCGTATCCTTCGCAAGAGCATACCCTCCGCGTCATAGGGACCTCTCAATCTGTCGTGGGCACTTTTTTTTCGTCTTTTAGTCATGTTTTGCTGCGTTTCAGAGAGAGATCGACCCAGTTGTTCCGCATCTTGGCCAGAGCCTGTAGGTCGTCCCCGCCCGTGTCGTTGCAGGCACGCCAGAGCTCTTTTAGCTCGTCCGGGTCTCCTGTCCAGGGGCGGCATGATGAGGGTGGTGATGGTGGTGATGATGGTGATTGGTGATGGTGGTGATAATGATGGTCATGATGATGACGATGATGGTGGTGATGGTGATGGTGATGGTGATGGTGATGGTACCAGTTAGGTCGGTATGCACAGGGAACGAGCGCGTGCGCGTGGGGTGGCGGCAGCATCGGCGGCAGTGGCAGGGGCGGGGAGGGGGGGGGGGGGGGGGGCGTAACCATATGTTGCTTGCCTTAAACGCCTCCAAAACAATAGCGGGGATACCATAACAATTCACTACATACACCATAACAGTCCGTTTTAGACCCTGTTGGTAATGCACGTGACAGAAACACAAATATGACTCTTCAAGTCCACGGATCCCCCCCCCCCAAAAAGGGGGGGGTGTAGCCCTAAAAGGGTCAGTTAACCTATACTGATATAAAACGTGCCTGAAGCGAAAGCTCTGGGGTCGGTGCGTGCGGTACGCAGCATGAATTTGGCGACACTTCCTATCTCCTCCGCCTCCTCGCTCTCGGCCCACCTTTCCCGCGTTCCCATCCTCCAGTAGCCGGCCCTACATACGCGAAGGCCGCACAACAGAGCAGAGCAGAGATCATTAAAAAAATAAAAACAAGAAAATAAGCCGCGTCGTCGACTGGTGCACGTATAATATTGTACTCGTAAGCAGTACGAGTACTCGTAGTAGGAATTTACACCAATAAAAAAATCCAGCCAAAAAAATGACCAATCAGAAAGCTACGGGCACGTCTTATCTGTTATTACGGGGGGGGTATTGATTGTGCTTGTACTCGATACAGCAGTTACGATGACGGTTACATATATTGGGGAGTTTATATACTTGGTAAGGCTTTATTGAGGTATAAATGAGTGCCTGGTTTCTCCCCCTTGACTTGACTTGCGCGCTTCGCCTCGATGGTGGCCTGCGAGGTCCGACGATAATATATACGTGGTTTATGTCTACATGAGGAGCGCTCCAACACCCTGATCCTGCCCGCCTGTGCTAGGCCCCCTCATGCGCCCGAGGTCGTATCAATAGGGGGGCTTAGTAAATAGGACCTACGAGTACGGTACAGACAATATACATATATATATATATATGTGGAGGACAGGTTTTGGGGAAAGTTCGTAGAATGGTCGAGAACCGGAGAACTCGGCTTGATAACCGAGCCTCCTTGAAGTCGAGACGGGCCTTGTTTGCCCGCCCGAACCTCACTCGATCTATCTCTTCTCCACGCTGCTAACCCAACGTGGAGGGCTCTCTCCTTGCCCCAAATATAAGGAAGAAAACGTGCAGCCCTCGGTAGCGGGTCAAAGCTACCACATCACTTGGGACCTTTGGGACTCTACGACAGTAGGCTTCCATATTTACCTATTTTTACTAACAAACAGTATATGGTCCTATATACTATGGTTCTCTGTAATAGTACTACTATGGTTCTCCGTACTGGTACGGTTAGGGGATTCCTCTATGTATAGTGGATAGTGGATAGTGCCGGTTGTTGTTGCTGCTCTTGTTGTTGTCGGGTTAACCCCATCGCCATGATCAAAGCGGGCCGTTGTCACAGGCTAGGTTCCAATAACTCTACGAGCTGGGCTGGCCAAGAACAGCTTTTTAGTTCGCCAGTCCATATCTCATGAACTACGACGAACTAGTCGGAGCTGAGCATATCCTGTTGATCAGCCAATCAAAGCGGTCATGCCCGTCGGTCTTGTTTGCTGATTGGGCACGTTCGCGCAATTCGTTGTTTTTGTTTAGTAGTTTATTGAGATTTTTCAGCAGAAAATGTCTATTTGAAATCGTTTTTTTATGCGGCGGAATACAAATTGCCAGCAACCCTCGCAGCTTTGCCCTAGTTTCGGTGGGAATCGGAAAAATGGGATTCTCAGTTGGTTTTTCCGAACCTTGACCTGAAAACTTGACACATCATACTTAAGGGAAAACCGAAGGGATTGCCAACTGCACCATTTTGTTTTTTTTTTTCCGTCAGTTGTAGCCAAAACCAATTTTCGTTTTTTTCTGAAATCTGTCTAGTTCACGAAAAAAAATCAAAATCAAAATGGTGCAGTTGGCAATCCGTTCGTTTTGCCCTTAAGTAGGACGTGTCAAGTTTTCAGTTCAAAACTCGAAAAAACCAACTGAGAAAGTGCCTGACCAACTAAAAAGCTATTCTTGGCCAGCCCAACCTGTACGTAGAGTGGGAGCGGAAGATCACCTCAGGAGGAAACGTTTGAGCAAAAAACATACTGCCGGCTGCCCGCTATATACAGTACGAGTATACTGCCTGTGAAATCGCCTGGCACAGATAGATGGGATTGACCAGTGTGGCAGTGTACGGAATAGTAGACTATAGTGCCGATATTGTTGACTGACTGACGCAGGCCGGCCACTATAAAGGGACCACTACTACTGTAACTGAAAAAAAAACGCCTTATATACGTACTTGAACGAAGAAAGGCTTGCGCAGTTGCAAACCACGGGCGCTTTTGAGAGTCGTGGTATACCGTTCGTGGTACTCCCTCCCAGTAGCTAGTTAATGAACCCGTATTAGGGTCTCTCTTCTGGAAAAAAAAAAAAAACAGAACGTCTTCCGACCTTTTTTTTGTCGCCCGCGTGCGAAAATTAACAGCATGCGTTATGTACGTAATCCGGTGATTTGTGTCAAACAAATAGTTGACATATACCAAGCACAACGTACCTGGTACACTATGGTAGGCCCACGCGAAGCGAAGCGAAGTAGTACGTCGGCACCCACTCTTGGCGCGCGAGTTTTCGAACGAACCGGCGCTATAATTGGGAGCCACGACAACAACTACGGGGGACCATATAGTAAGGGTCGTTCTTATCGGAGCCATAAACTTCTAAAAATTCCAAAATTTCCAATATTGTTTTTCGCGCAATTTTCTATATTTCCATTTTCCGCATTTTGTCCCCCCATA
The DNA here is from genome assembly GCA_008828725.1 of Saccharina japonica. Taxonomy (NCBI): domain Eukaryota; class Phaeophyceae; order Laminariales; family Laminariaceae; genus Saccharina; species Saccharina japonica. Next base: position 123,199 of record MEHQ01004417.1, on the reverse strand, counting down.
TATTGGAACGTGAAGCCTTCCAAACATTTTTCCCTCTGAAGAATTTCCAATATTTCCAATATTTTCAATATGTCCTCTTTTGTCCTTTTTTTTTTTGGGGAAAAAAATATTGGAAATTATGGAAAAAAAAAGCTGCTCGATAAGAATGGCCCTAAATAGGACACAAAAATGTTAGTACGACTAATAGGAAAATATATAGGTTTTCGTGTTTACCGTAGGTTCCCTATTCACTATGAGGTCCCCCGTAACACTTCTTCCCGCAAGCGGCTTGACGACCACTACTACTAGCCGATCGATCGCCTTACGAGATACAGAGCACCTTTTTTTTATGTTTTTGGTTTTCTCCATCCCACTTGATATATTTGCCCTTTCTTTTATTTCTCCTCTTTAGGTCACAAAGTGGGCTCTCTTCTCCTTCCTCCCCACTACGGTTCGTGCGACAGAGAGAGAGAGAGACGACGACGAAACGAGTGTTACTTTTTTTCTTGTTTCCTTTCAAAACTCGGACAGATCACCCACAAACCAGATCAGATAGATCATCATCTAGATCATCTAGATCATCTAGTTATCCACTTGTCGTTATGGGGAGGTTGTGCAGGACCTGCATCGTACATGTCCAACCCAAGAAAACCATGTGCTAGATAGCTTGATAGATGGTGTATGACATACGGGTCCCGCCCGACAACATGAGCTATAACGGGGTGGGCTAATGTAGTAAATAGAACCTAGGGTACATACAAAAACCTATATATTTCCCTATTTTTTATTTTTACTAAAAATATGTGGTCCTATTTACTATGATCCCCCGTAATAGATAAACCATGCACGATCGCGTTATAGGTCTGCCTTGAAAGGTCTACTGCTTATGTATAGATACTGACGTGGGAATTGGTGGCCTGTCCGAGGTGCGTTTCCTTTCCACTCGCAGGCTGTTTTTTTCATGCGGGACGTGTGAGTGTGATACAGCCAGTCTACATTATTATTGGTATATTTCCGTCTGATTGACATCAGCAGTATATATATTCCATGTGTCTGAAGTAACCGGGTCATATAATCCCTTTGATATACGGGTGGTATGGTTAACGATCGTAACAACCGCCATACACCCTGCTCAGCTAGCAAATGGAATGGTAACAATAAGCGGATATTCTGCGCGAGTTGACGAGGGAAGAAAGAAAGTGTTGAAATCTTCTTGCGATAAAAAACGAAAAGTACGTACCGTAATGGGGGAGGAGGGGAGGGAGAAGAGCCTACTTAGCGACCCCGGACCTGAGTTACGACTAATAAAGAGGGAAAGAGAAAAAAAAAGGGGCGAAGACAATAAATGGGATGAAAAAAGAAAAAAAAGGCGCACCTGGCCATCCCTGAAGATCCGAAGACGAACACGCCGTACCCTTGGAGGAAAGTACCGACGAAACTACCGATCACTCGATCCCCATTCGCGTACTCGGCCACCCCGAACCCCTGTGCGATTGATGGATTGATGGATTCACTGTGGGTTATCGTGGGGGGGGGGGGGGGGGGGGTTGTGGCAGAACATAACAAAACATCGGTCCGATCGATAAGGTCGGCCAACTAAGACTAATACCAAGGCCAACACCAACACTAACACCAACACCAAACACAAACACCAACACGAACACAAAAAAAACAGCACCTAACAGCAGCACCAGCACGAACGGTTGTTGGACGAAAGCTTCTCTCACTTACACTGTGACGCACCACTCTGTACCTAAATATAAGCACATTTCGTACTAAATATTAATATAATAAACCCCCTATCGTTACACTAACTCTCGTATTTTATTATCAAGGGGGGAACTTATTAGAGTAGTCAGGACCAAATATGTTTTTAGGTTAGTGGTAGCGTGCGGTACGGTCGTTTGTGTGCAAGGTCACACCCTGGACAATAGCCTATTGGATAGGCCTATTGCTATTTCAATAGGTTGGGGTATTGCATATCGATACCTATTGCTCCTGCAATAGGTATCATAAATTTCCTATCGATACCTATTGCTTCGATCAATAGGTTCAGAGATAATTAATCAATAACCTATTGTTGTATGTATATGTGCTGTGTGTATGTACCTGTCGAACGCCATCATTCCACTGGCCGCAATACTTGAGGACCCTGTATAGCCCGCCCACGCCGCCGATGAACATGCGACGCGGATCCCCTCGCTCGTGGTCCAGCATGAGAACCGAGGAACCCCAACCGTCCCTGTACCGGTTGTAAAAAAATAAATAAAAGGACAGATAGGAACGAAACATGGAAGTCAAGGAATGAACGAGGGAGGGAGGAAGGGAGGGAAGGGGGGGAGGGAGGGAAGGAGGGGCGGGGACCGGAGACTCGAGGGAGGGGAGGGAGGGAGGTGAGGGAAGGGAGGCGAGGCGGAGGGAGGCGAGGTGGAGGGGAGGGGAGGGAGGAGGAGAGGAGGGAGGGAGGGATACATGGAAGCGAAGGAAGAAAGGATGGAAGGAAGGATAAGGGTCCCCCCACACACGCGACACGAACTTTTATTGTAACCCATTTGTTTCACCACAGCCAGAAACAAGGTGCTACCGTACACACACTGACTGATTACTACTTAATAGCAGTTTTGTCCACCGAAAACGTGAGGTGCGGCTCATAAGGCAGGGGGAGGGGGTAAATGACGAATTAGCCTGGTGCGTGCTTCGAGATATTGGGGTGTACGTGTATAGCACGTTTTCGCCGAAATATTTTTGACTGGCGGACGGTGTGTGTATTGCTCAACTGAGTGACAAACTAATGAATACCACTCTGACCCGGTTTACAAGGACCATTTCGATGAAATGTTAGTATACAAACGGTCCTTATATTTAGGGTCAGAGTAGTATTGAACACATCCCTATTTGTTGCTGGGGGGAAATATTTATGACTCTATCTACCCGGTAAACGGTAAAAATATATCAAACATTTCGTGTTGCACAATGTTATTGGTTGTACATTCATACACCTATATATATACGAAGCAGTATACCCATAGAGTATTTTTTTTATCGCTTCGTTCTCACATTTTTCCGCGCTTCCAGCTTCCCTCGGCGGCTCGGTCGTCGACGCACCTGAATCTCCCCCGCCCTTCCCAGTGTCCTGAATGATGGATGGTGGTTGGTGGGTGATGGATGATGGATGGTGGATGATGATGATGATGGTGTGTTTTGAAACAACTATATACTCGATCGATCGATCAATCGGTAGGTCCAGTTTGAGCTTGCTTGCTAAAGCAACAAGCAGATTTTGATTATCATCACGTGTCCACCTACGACAGCATTCGGCAGGTACCATCGGTACCATCTCAATGAGATACAATGAGATACCACTCCGGGTCGGGAATAAAATATCACGGGTTCTTCACGGGTCGGATCACTTATCACGGATCGGGTTGGGTCGGGTCGGGGTATCTTAACCGACCCGACCCGACCCGACCCGACCCGACCCGACCCGACCCGCGAGATTTTTTTTATGTCCTGACCCGACCCGCAAATGGGGTGATGACTGGTGGACAGCCCGGGAAATATGCTATTAATAGTGGTACCCGTTTGATGATCACATCATCAGAGCCCCAAACGGGTATGTTTTGGATCGTTACATTTTGTTTTGTCATGCTCATCAACTCGCAGGAATTTTTATGTACATACCCTCAAAACGATCTTCTGAGATAATGAAAGCCGTGGTCACCCACAAGCATAGATACACCCCCCCCCTTTGCCGTGCACGCCTTCGTTTTTAATCGAGCTTATCGTAGGATCATTTTCTGCGTTCCCGCTGCTCGTAAACACGAACAAATTTCCAACATTTTCCTATATATTGTATGTACAGAAGTATATAGGAATACTACTGTATTACTTTTTTTTTTGTTATTTGTGTTTTCCCTTGGTGTTTCTTCCTTCCTTCCGGGAATGTTTGCGTGTTCAGTCAGCGTTGAAGCTCGTCCAATGCTTTGCGTATCGTGTCTGCCCCCCCCCCCTATTTCGACAAAACTAATAAAAAAACCACACTACACTATACCTGGTATAATTCAATAACTTAATTCGCCCCCATTGTCGGATGGCAAAACGCAACAAAGAAACAGATTAAATAAAATGGTGAGGTCATTGGATTTCCTGGGAAGCAAATAACTTGTGGTGTCGGGGGGGTCTGAGTGGGGGGGGGGGGGTACTTCAGTTTTATGCATGGCCGTTGTCGTATGACCATAGACCCTCGCATCCCTACAATGCCGGGACGGAGCATGTCGGGTTTTCACCGACCAGGCAGACATTGCTAGCACCAAGCGCGAAACGCCGTGAGGTGCTGGGCGAGTCGCACGAAGGGTGAGCTGCATCATGTTCGCTACGTACGAGGACGAACAACAGTAAGCCAAACAATAAGCCATATATATAGGGGAAGACCATTCAACGCGCGCAAAAGCGACATGGTTTGTCCGTCTGTCTGCGTCCGTCTGTCTATCTGTCTTGTCTGTCTGTCTGTCTGTCTGTCTGTCTGTCTGTCGCCACGCACCAAGCTTCCATCCCCCCTCGTAGACGCAAAAGCCCCTTCCGGCGTGAATGAAGCCCAAAGGACACCTGGATTTATTGATTGGCATTGTGGCAGACAAACGCGAAAAAAAGAAGAAGAAATAAGTATTACGTTGTTTTTCAACGGCGGAAAGCTTAGTCACTTTTACGCAGGACGTGTTTTCTCGCACCGGTCGCCGTGAACCGAGGGGGGGGGGGGGGGGGGGGCGTACTCATTTGCTGCTTGCCTTCGTAGTCACTTGGTCATTGACCACGCACCCCTTTCGAGACGGAGCACGGGGAGGGGGGGGGGTATACTGTACGCAAACATGTGTTTGCCTTTAAAAAAACAGATGAGGTTTCGTCGTGTGTCTTCGTGTATACCTCTGTCCTTTGAAACGTAAGCACCGTTTGTTGTAAGCAATGATACACAAAACGGTTAATATATTTCGAGACAGAGTGGTACATAACTCTACGTACTGCTGTCTGCAACACCTGTGCGGAAAGCTGCGATACGTACCAGAATTCCCGAAGGCAGTATGTATCACGATAACGACGCAAATAACGGCAGAATGTTCGGGGAGGGGGGGGGGTTCTTCCGTCCCATCGGTTTATAAGTTTTCACTATTTTCTCCGATCTCCCTCCCTTTCGCGACCCAGATTTGGGGTGACATAAATAAAGCAAACACTCTCCTTCCCCCCCCCCCTGCCGTGCATATCGCTGATTGTACGTAGTATAACAGAATGTTATTGCTGGTTTGGTTCATTAAGTCATCTCTCCCTCTCTCTCTATCTTTCTCGTCTCAGAGTAGAGTAGTAGGATAGGTAGAGAGCTGACTGAGCAGAGTAGAAGTAGTAGGTTAGCTGACATGAGTAGAGTCGTAGGTTATCCCGGGTGGACCAACATCATATATACCGAGGTTTATACACTGTGGGTTCGGCCCTGTCCCGCTATTGATCGAGCTGACTGAGCAGAGTAGAAGTAGGTTAGCTGACATGAGTAGAGTAGCAGGTTATCCCAACATCATATATACCAAGGTGTATACCTTCGTGGGTTCGGCTCTTGTCTCGCCATTGATCCCTTAAGGACAAAATCATCACCACGCGCTACGTACCACTGACCCGGTCGGAAGAGAGGACATCCACCTTCGTCCCCCCCCATTTTCCCACCCGGTGGCTGCCAAAAACAAAACCGAAAATGATGGTGTAGTCGAGAAATCGATCTTCTAAAAAAGCAGCAGGCGCGTATAATGTTTTGTTCTGCGTGCGCGTGTTGCATATCGTCAGTGGCGGAAACGCCTTGCTTGAAGTTTGCAGCCGGTCCCGCCACTAGGGTGATGGAAATCTCTTGTACCGACCGACTGGGCCAATAAAATATAAAATAAAAACAACATGTGACAGACGCCTCCTATCGAGACAAAATGTTCACAACAGGGAAAAAAACACACTTTATTCGTACACACGATAGAGTACGAGCTGGGCCAGCCAAGAAACGTACAAAGCTTCCTAAAGTCAAATCTCGTGAACCACTGCGAATTAGGCTAGACAAATTTGAAGCGCCAACCCTGACATACCAGTGATTGTGCAAAAATAACGGTGTATGAAAAATTATATACATATTTTTTTCTCGGCTCAATCTCGCCGAGATATCCGCGAACACTCGAAAACAACATTTTTTAAATTCTAATTTCGTATAAAAAATGTCATTTTCGATGAACATGCAATTTGGTGGAGACAATGCTGAAGACACAAGGAGAAGATCGATGTAAGTTTCGTTGCCCAATTCTCCACCCATCTAGAGATTTGACCAAAACTCGATTCCATATATACGTCAAGTAATTACGGAAAAATGGAATTTCCGCCATGCCCCGACCAATTTTGAGAGTTTTACTCTGACATTTTAACCACGCCTTTGAACCGTACGTGCAAAAATACCTGCCGCCTGCCCTCTTTGATTTTTTTTAATAAGTAGTTCTGATCGCTTTTGCATTTTTTTCGAATTTTGGATCGTCGTATCTCTCTCGAGGAAAAAACAAAGGGCAGGCGGCAAGTGTGTTGGTTAGTACATGATCTACACTGTGTCCAAATTCCAGGTCCAATTTCGTTAAATTGGTCGGGGCATGGCCAATCTGCTTTAAAAACATTATTTTGGCTGACCCAGCTCGTACAGATCACTTGATCTTGGTTTTTTACCGTCACACGATTGGTTGAGGCACAGACAAGAGTTAAGACTTCGTGCATACAATATATAGATAGGCAGGGGGGGAGGCGGGGGCGGGGGCGGGGGGGGGCGGGGGGGTTCCCCTTGTTTTTCGCATTTCGGGGGAATGTTTTTATGAGTGATCGATGTTGAAGCCCTATCCATGCTGTACATACACATTGTCGGATGGGCAAACGCAACGGTAAAAAATGGCTCAATACAGGTTGAGTCATCCCCGTCTCTCAACCAGAAAGGACGGGCTAGGTGGGGAGCGCTCTATATGACATGCTCGACGCCAAAACAACCCCCCCCCCCCCCCGCTCCCCCGCCCGTGCTCCGTCTCGAAAGGGGTGCGTGGTCAATGGTCGAATTACTAAGGCAAACAACAAATGAGTACGCCCCCCCCCCGCCCCTCCCCTTCCCCTTTCCCTTCTCCTCTTGTCCCTGCCTGAAGGGTGTGTCGTGCCGATTTCCCCACTGACACCTCCCCTCCCCGTGTCGGTAGTTGGCCCGGAACTCCCCCTCGTACCGCGAGCCCTCGGCGCAAACGTGCACGCCTTTTCCCTCCATGCGCCCGTCCTGCCATCTGTCCAGAGGAGCGACGCAGAACGGACAACAAGAAAAGTAAACTAAATACTACCACTGCTGCTACTACTACTGCTGCTGTTGTTTTGTGCGTACACTACTTGAAACCAACCAACGGACATTTTGGTTAAAGTAATACTATAGGGTTTTGGTGTCACCCCTTAAGAACTGGTCCCACGAAGTTGGGGACAATCTACTTGGAAATAGTGTGGGACACGTTTTTCAGTTCTGAAAGGGCCAAGTAGTAAAAAAGCGTTCTGGTTTATTCGCACACGGGGAGTGGGTGGGTGGTTGGGTGGGTGGGTGGGTGGATACGACTGTTTTTCTTCTTCACGCTCCTTTTTCCCCCCCACAACAACGACAAAAAAAAACAAAAAAATGCAAGCAGCAGTGCCGAACAGGAGAGCTGTGCGATTTTGGAAATATCTGAATCTGGTCAAGATATATACACACCTCTATCGTAGCACTCTTGTTGCGTCATACCTTTTGAGGAGGGACATACCTTTTGAGGGGCTCGCTCACAGGAAGAGCCGTCAATGTATATCGAACAACTTTTTTCTTTTGTTCTACGAGTTACTATGCTTGTTTTCCTGGTTTTATTTATTGTGTGTGTGTTTTTTTTTTCTTGTTTTCTTTTTTTTTATTTCCCCCCTTACATTACAGGACACCTGCGTACGAAAAAAAAACAGGGAATCTGGTTTAGGCTGGGTTTATTTTATTTTAGAGAGGGTTGCTTGCTACACAATTTTCAAGGTAACCACTCCCGATTTTTTTTTTTTTTTTTTTTCCCCCCCCGTCTAAATCCCAGCCTGGCTTTCCTTATTAGCCTGTTTCTTGTTAGGTGTCCTGTACTGGATTTTCCTGAGTTGTTTTTTTCGAAAGAAAGAGGAATCCTAGTCTCCTCCCAGGTACGTCGTATCCCCGCTAGGACGTCCTCTCACAAGAACAGCTCCTTGCCCCCCTTCCAATCCATGGCATCATACCTCAGGCCGTCCCATCAAGAATGGGTAAGGGTTCATCTACAAGGAGAAGTCCTAAAAGCGTGTCATCAGCACGTACGCACAAAGAGTATTGGCGGCGTTTGGCGTGGTAGGCTGCCACATGCCTGGTACCCCCTCGAGAGGCAACGCTTTCGATGCACATTTACTTGGTCAGGTACTCAGTATACAGCTAGCGGCATCGGCACGTATGACAGCAACAACAGCCAACAACCACAGTAAAATCAGCCGCTACGACCACCACCGCCATCGCTGCCACCACCACCACCACCACCACCAATGACAACAATAGCAACATCAACACTAACACCAACACCACCAACAACCACACCAACAACCACAACAACAACACCAACAACACCAACAACAAGAAACAACAACAACAACCACAACCACAAAAACCACAACAACAACCACAACCACAACAATAACCACATATTGGGAAGAAGGAGGGAGAAAGGACAACAAATGGAGTATTGTGGATAAATCTTGGCGGGAAGCAGACATAGAAGGGTGTTAGACTGCTGTACGCATAGGTTTCCTTGGTTTCCGTGGTTTTCTGCTTTTGGGAATTTTATGAGTGATCAAAGCTGAAGATCATGCTGCACATTGTTGGATGGCAAAGCTAATAAATAACCACAACCACAATCACAACAACAACAACAGCAAGCAACAGCAAGCAACAACAACAACAACAACCAAGAACAGCAAGCAACAACAACAATCAACAGCAGCATACAAAATATTCACCTGCCGTCGTAAGTAGCCCCATTGGCCCAAAAACGCTTCCCGTACCCGTGTCGGAGGCCGTTGGGCAGCGGATACCTCACATCGTGCCCAATCCCTTCGCACGTCGCCATGTAATCGCCCTAGTGCAGGAGGTCCGAACACACCAATAAACAGTACACACACTATTACTAGTATATATCAGAACCAAGAACAGTAGTGTGCGAACATTAATTAGGGGGGATGTACGTTTTTTGGTGCCATCGTGGGTTCTGCTTACTACATATGCCCACCCCGCTTTGGTACAAGCAATGCCTTCCTGGTTGGTGAAAACCCGACGTGGCTCTTGTCCCGGCATTGTAAATATATAGAGAGATGCGAGGGTCCACGGTCACACGACTACGGCCATGCACGACATGCGGCTAATGAGTACCCCCCCCCCCCCCCCCCCTATAAATATATTATATTTATAGGTTGGGTTGGCGTCGATTGGCAACGACGCTGTAAAACACGCCACTCGCTGCGTGAACTAGACAACCAGGGTGCCATTTTCCCTCTGAAGAAGTCCCCCTCGTACCTACACGGTGTAAGGTGTAAGGTGCATGCCACAACACGACCCCGCGATGGAGGTGACAAAACCAGCCACCACCGTCAGGCGAGGCGGGACGGGGCAGGGGGGGGAGAGGGGGAAGAGGGGGGAGGGGGGGAGGCGGGAGGGCGGGCGGGCGGGGGGGGGGGGGCTGTTGTGTGTGTTTCTTTTAACATCCTGCGTGCTGTACGAGACGTGTATGTGAGATTATCTCCCGTACCCACCTCCTGCTAAATCTACCATGCACATAGTATATACTCCCTCTGTCCCATACTTTAAAGCATGGTGTGTGTAGTATGTGTACGCACAAAGTTAGGCATGTCCGATTATTGTTTTGTGATTTTTTTGTGTTGAAAGAGCACGCTTCAGTTACTGGGACAAAATGAGGCATACTTCGAAGTTATGTATGTGTCGTGTATTTCCCTGGTCTGTCTGCTACCACACGTGCTCACTTTATTACCGCAATTCCCGTTACACGTAACGCTGGCAACTAACAAAAATCTCAAGTGGAACGCGTTTAACCCATTCAAAACTGAAAAAATGCCCCACACTAATTCCAAGTAGTTTGTTCCCAAATTCGTGGGACCAGTTCTTAAGGGGTTAAGACACGTTGGGGGCAGCGTATGTTATAGCCGTGCCCGTGCCCGCGCCTGTGCCTGTGCCTGTGCCTACCGTAGGTGTAACTAACCAACGAACGCGCACGAGTCGACTTGCTCGAGTTCGTTGTCCTTGGTCCTTCCTTTACCTGTCGCCGTTGGCTGACGACAGCACCCCCTTGCCCTCCTTCTGCCCCCGTTTCCACTCGCCCACGTACACGTCGCTGCCCATCGCCAAACAACAGGTGGGTGCAGCAGGTGCCCACACGACATGGGTAGAGGATATACGGAGGGAGGAGAGGGAGAGAGGGGGGGAGTGGGGAAGGGAGGGAGGGTGGGAGGGAGGGAGGGAGGGAGGGGGTGAGGGAGAGAGAGAGAGCGGCGGTTCATCAACTCCGACACCCTGCGCACTGGGCATATATTACTTCGTACTCCACCCCAGCGCTCACTCATGTGCGTTTCCACCTCTCGAAAATCAACGATGAAAACAACAACAACAACAACGTCTACCGGTACGTACGTATGTACGGCACGGCAATGATAGGCGGGACCATTTCCTCAGGCACGTGGTTTTCAAACTTGTAGTAGACGGGAGAGCATGGAATCGGCTTACCCGCTCGCGTAACGCATGGTTCCCTCTCCGTCCACCTCTCCCTCGCTGAAACTCCCTTCGTACAGGTTCCCGTTCGCGTATTTGCGGATACCAACGCCGTCCTAGCGGAGGCAAAGCAAGCGCGGCGTCGTCTGCGTATATAGGAAGCTGCGATGGGCTTATATTTATAGGGTTTCGGCAAGCATGCACCGGCGGCTTAGATCATCGTAGCGTGTGTGCGTGCGTGCGTGCGAGTGCTTGCGTGTGTGTACGTGCGCGCGGTTGCGTGTGTGCGTACAATAAAGCTTGCACAACCTCGGACATACGAAGTATCACTATTTAGGTGGTCTACGTACCGTGCAGGGGAGGGGGGTGGGGCCCGTCCCGGCCACCTGTGTGTTAGCTCTCTCTCTCTCTCTCACCTGCCTGCCGAGCCTGTAGTGCCCCTCGTACCAGCCGCCGTTTTTGCCGAAGACTAGCCGCCCCTTGCCGTGAAACTCGCTGTTGAGCATGCTCCCCGCATACTTCAGACCCCCCTTGTACGTGCAACGCGCCTCCCCTGTCATAATGCACAACGAGTGATACATATCACAAAAAAAATACGCGACGAATGTTGTATATCAGAAACCAAACAAACTATACGACAAGTGAGTGTTAGTGATTTGAGAAAAAAAAAAAACTGCAAAACAGTTTGAAAACCTACCTACTGTACGTAGACTCCAGTCTGTCCGGATATGTAATAGTCGCTCGGCTGCTACTATGTAGCTTGACGAGACATCCAACAGAACGCCCCCCCCCCACCCACCCTAAACCGCCTCCCTACTATTTCAGTACTTTCTTTCCCTCGTCAACTCTCGTCGAATTGTGCTTACCCACGCTATACAAATAATATGCGCTCTCGACAGTTGGTGTCATTTGAGAACAAAAATCTCCATACGGAGACTCGAACCCTCGACCTCCAACCTAACAGACTTCGTGGTTACCTGTTAGACCACCGGGGCGACCGGCATATACTGCATATACTCCAATAGATAAGAGATTATCCAATGCTGACGTCTTACCATTGAGCCTACCCCACTTCCACTGCCCGTCGAGAACGTCCTTGCCGGGTCCCCTTAATATTCCCGGTCCGTGGTACAGGTCCGCGTCAAAATGTCCCTCGTATACCTGCCCAGCCCCCGTGTGCAAAACGCCTTCGCCTTTTCTTTGTCCCCTCTCCCATCCGCCCTCGTACACGCGTCCCCGGATTTCCTACAGGTTTTTGAGGCGTTCAGTGAATTTTCACCGCTTTTTGTGTTTTGTTCTTGCACCGCCATCCATGGCGATGCATTGATACGCCGACAGTAAGTAGGGGGCATTTTTTTTAGTGATCGACGTTGAACCTTGTGCTGTACATTGTAGGGATGGCAGAAGCAGTATTAATAATAGCAGTATATAAGCATCATACTTATATATGACTGTTAGTAAGCGTGTTACTTTTAGTGGGGATTCCGTGCGTCAAACCGGTTTTTTCGGGTGTCGTACATACGGTACGTTTTAAAGATTTTGTCAAATGGTCTTCGTTTTCTGCTATATTTCCGTCCTGTTGATTAGCGATTGGCACACGCTGCGTGCACAATGTCGGGAGGCAAACACGACAATGATACCAACCAAACTATTATACTTCGCATACCAGTATAACCTCTTCACCAGCGATGAAAGGGGGGTGGGTGTTCCAAGACGTTTCAAAGATCGAGACGCACGCAGTACATGCCTACGAAGGAGGATTACAAGCTACCTGGTATACGTTTATATCGGAGCGCCGGCAGTTTGAGAGGGGCATGTATATACATACCGCGTGGGCACACACACACACACACACAAGTGTTACGGGGTGGGCTAATGTAGTAAATGCTAGTAAATAGGACCTACGGTACACACAAAAAACGACCACTCTGTCCCTAAATATAATAATCTTTTTGACTAAATATTAATGTACAAAGCGTGCTTATATTTCGGGACAGAGTGGTATATATTTACCTATTTTTTACTACCACTATTTGGTTCTATTTACTAGGAACCCTTGTGATCGTAGGTACAGAATTTAGTGGATTTTGCGCAGAGGGCTCTTTTCGTTCCTGTGGCTTTCTTCTTTCGGGGGGGGGAGGGAATGCTTCTGAGTTATCAATGTTGAAGCTCATGCTACACATTGTCAGATGGCAAGGAAACGAATGACAATAAACAAAGTAGTAGTAGCAGCACGCGCGATGGACCGTGGGGAGGACGGAGCACCATCGACAGTAAGAAATTAACAAATGTGGTCAACCCATCCAGGGTCCAGAGTTGCTTAAACACTCCCTACCACCGTGGATGGAGTAATACTGCAGTACGTACGGTACCTTTCCGTTCTCGATTATCGGTCCGTACTTCATGCAGCCCGAACCGTGGGCTTGGTTGGCCTTAAACTGCCCATTGTACCTGCACAAAGTGCAGCAGTGCGCGCGGTGCATGTAAACAAAAGCACAGCATCGATCAACCGAGTATGGTTTACGCTTAACTAACTTGACCCAAAAATGAACCTATGGCTAGACTTAAAAATACCACAGGTATACCCAAGGTACGGTACTTACAACAACAACGACAGCAACTACTATTGTACATCACCAACGGACAGGTCTCTGCTTTTATAGATACAGACACCCCAGGTACCAGCTATATGTAGAGTGCCTGACAATGTGATGACGCGCGACGTCGTGGGTGCGTACGAGCTTACTGAGTCCATGTCGTGGGCCCTCAAGACAGTGGACGAATCCCACAGCAGTGTTAGGGGAGAGTTGAACGAGGCGCACGCTGCATGACCGCCACCATGTCACTCGTGGCTTTTCGGGGCTGACTTTTGCGCCATATCAGTATATAGTACATGATACCGAATACCTGGTACGAAATAGGCTAATAAGAAAACCAGGCAGATATTTGATGGAAAATAATAGATTCGGGATTCGTTATCTTGAAGTTAGTGTAGAAATCAGCCTCTCTCAAATAAGAAATCCAGCTTGTAACAAGATTAAGATTTCGTGTTTCTTATTATACTATTAATAGTTCGTATACAATAGCTTGTCCTGTACTGTACATTATACCTGGTAGGGTTTTGCACGAACTAGCAATAATAATACAAACGAACACGTCTCTACATGCCAGAATATACATATGATGCGAGTACGTATACAACTGCAGTTCAGTTGTTGTCAGATAAACTCACGTACTGCCGTTGATGTAGGTGAGGATTCCCTGCCCCTCTCGCAACCCGTCCACAAATTCACCCTACCTTCCAGAGAGCGTACAACAGCAGTAGATCGCACGTAGTCGACCCGCATCCACCCCCCATGAATACATGCGCACAAAGTAGTAGCAGCACGTGCGATGGACGGTGGGGAGGAAGGAACACCATCGACAGTAAAAAAATAACAAATGGTCAACCCATCCAGGGTCCAGAGCGAGGCACCTTTGCCAGGGTTTTGATAAGACACGCAGGCCGCAGGTTCAAGGGGTGGCTGGCGAACGAAGCTGGACGTCCCGAAGGAGCTGCCGCCGCCAACTAAAGCGACACACGGCGGTTGCGAACATTATTGCACGTTGTGCACGTAGCTCTATACCGGCATTTTTTACATGGATGCTCGGCGTATATGCTACTACTCGAGTACAGTATCTACTCGGGCGCACGTATGATATTACTATATACTGTAGCCGGTCGCCCCCGTGGGCTAGCAGGTAACCACGAAGCTTGTTAGCGTCAAGGTCGCGAGTTCGAGCCCCCCCGAGTGCATGCTCATAGGGACTTTTTCTCGCAAAAAAAATCTTGACTATAGCGGAAAGCGCGAGAGTGTGAGTTGGTAAAATTCGATGAAAATCGACGAGCGTTGAGAAGGCTGGACCCTCTGCGCGATAAAAATCAAGCCAAGTACCGTAGTGGGGGGGGAGAGAGAGGAGCCTACTTTGTGACCCCGGATCTGAGTTACGACTAGGGAGGGAGAAAGACAGAAGTGCGAAGATAATAAATGGGATGGAAAAAAAAAAAAAAAAAAAACTGTAGTGGACCAGATATCAATTGGAATGCACCAATCACAACACACACACATATATAATTATCTGGTCTAAAGATCATCTACAACAACAACCGCCGCCGCAGTACAGCAGTCTGATAGATCCCAACCTGCGGTTCTGAGGTCTGAGGTGCTGTGCAGGATCTGTATACGACGACTGTTCGTAGTACTGCTGTGTACTGTAGTTCAGACCCAACACGAAAAACACGTTCTAAATCATGCAGCACATAATATATACTCGTATCATCTAATATTTGGAACCCACCCAGCAACGAGAGCTGAATCATACAGATCAGGGATCTACAGCAGTATCTGCCCTGAAAGATCTAGATCACTAAGTGAAAATTATCTATCTCATCTATATCATCTGCCCGAGAGGCCGAGAGGTGTCCCAAGATATCAACCAACCACAAATAAATTCCTAACTGATTTCCCGGTCTCCAGCTACGTATAGATACGAAGTTGTACGTACGTACGGTGTGTTATGTGTCCGTAAATGTAAGAAACATTTTATAACAATGTTAAACTACAAAAGGTACTTACATTTACGGACACGTTTTTAGATATCCTGAGACCGCAAAAAAAAATCCCGAGCAACTTCAAGAGGCTGCTGCTGCTGTGCTGCTGCGCGTGGAACTTTGATGAGGCTAAACATAGTTTGCATGATATGTCAAGCCTATGCTATGGCATGATACGCACCGAATAAGCGTCGCCGTTCGGGTAGGATCTGCGGCCGCTGCTGTGTATCCTTCCGTCATCCGTCACCCGCAGTTCCTCCGATTTTGTCATATTTTGTCTCGGTCATGCGTTGACTACAGAGAGCAGTATGTAGGAGTACAGCGGAGATGTCATCATAATCCTGGAAGACGAAGAACTGCAAGCGGAGAGCTGTGAGAGATCACAGCAGCACGCGCTTCGCATCAGACTGCTCGCGGCCGAACGAAGAGCAGAACGTCGTACCGTATGATATGATACCAACAAACCTGGAAATCTGCTAAAAAAGGTTTCCATGTATTTGTCAGGCGTTTTCATGAGGGCATCAAAAGATCAAAGATCGTCGGAAGAAGATCGCGCGACGATGCGGATGAAGCCCACCGTCTACGTAGCCCTTATGTAGCACCAGACAGACACCCCACCCCGGCAAATGGAAGCCGAAGCCAAAGGCGGCGGTGGGGAAGCAGGAGCGCTCACTCGCCGTGCAAATAAAGGACGAGAAGGCGATGATGATGACGACGACGACCCCAGCCAAACCTTCGCCCAACCACGCCGGGGGTTGGGCCTGCTGGACGACGGAGAACCTACAAATACTACTACTACCACCATCGGCGGCGGCGTTGCCGAGGCAAAAACGAAGCAGAGGAATGCAAAACACCCAGCAGATGAGAAAAACAGGCACAGCAGCGGCAGCAGCAGCAGCAACAGTGGTAGTGGTACGGGTGGCTCGTCGCCATCTAGATCGCCATCGCGAGATCGCGCCGGGAAAGGGAAAGCGAAAGCGACAGCAAAAAAGGCGAAGGGGAAGGCGAACAAGGCGAAGGGCGGCGGGGCACAGCAGGCTTCTTCGCTTTCGGGGCTGCGTTCGCGCCTGAAGGGGTTGAAGCCGAAAGGTGGTGGGCTGCAAACGACGACGACGACGACGACGATACCCGCCTTGTCGCGACGAGGACGGCAGGAATCGAGCGACAGCAGTAGTAGCGGAAGCAGCAGAAGCAGCAGGAGCAACAGGTCCAATGTCGATAATCGTAATGTGAGTCTCTGCTTCTGCGAGAAATCGCGTTTTTTTGTTCAGGACAAAGGTGAAGGTGGTCATGTACGTGTAACATCCATACCTGCTCGCACTGCTGATTGATGTGTATCGTGCGAGTACAGAGCAGTCGTACGAACGAGTAATTCGCACCGTGTGCGTACCGCCGTGGTACTGCCGTGACGTCGTACTGTACTGTGACTATTCATATTATACTCTGGATCATCCCGTCCGGAAAAGTAAGAACCGCTTGGGTGTTCATACGTACGAAGTATCAATACAGCCAGTACCCAAAACGATCCTGACATTTCCGAATGTTGTATATACACAGCAGCAGCGGCAGCAGCAAAAAAAAACGAAAAGGAATCGCATACGCGTACGTACTCGTACGACATACGATGCGATTGAGAGTTCTAAGCATTTACGAGTACTGTACTTGTATAGAAGAAGTGGACCCGATCCCTCGCGAAGGAAGCACGCATACGTGACAGGGGCATACATTTGTACGCGAAGAGACATTTGTTTAGAAATATGAAATATACCTCAAGCAACCACACAGCGGCAGATATCGTCAACATGCTTCCTGTCTATCATAGTCTACGAATGACGTACATACATAGGTATTAATAGTACTATACCGCTCTGTCTCGAAATATTATAACCGTTCGGAAATCATATTAAGATAAAAACGGTACTTATATTTCGGTACAGATTGGTTCGTATACAGTACGAGTAGTAGTAACACAACCGCAGATTTAATGCCCTTTATTTGTCGATGGAATAGTAAAACCATTCCACAAAAAAAAAAACGATGCACACACACGTCACAGATTATCGACGACGAGAACAGGAGGAAGAGCACGAAGGACTACGCAACAGCCCATGGTGGCGACGAAAGGGAGGGGCAGCATAACCCGGTGCCGCCGAAGGCCTCCACCTTAAGGTCGGTGCTTGCCCGCGGAGGCAATTCTCCTTCGGCAGCCGCGCTAGCTTTCAAAGACAGGCTGGGCCGTCGGATTCCCAAGTTCAGCTTTCAGGACAACAAGGAGGCCAGCAGCGGCGGCGGAGGAGGTCTTCGTGCGGCGGCGGTGCGTGGGAGGGGGTTAGGCGGCAGAGACAGGCCTGGATTCCGCCCGCCGGTGCAGCATTCGGACAGCATCAGCTCGGACGAGGGGAGGGGCGAGAGCCCGAGGGAGGATAGAGACACGACGACGTCGGGGGACGAAGGTTCGTCGAACGGTAAAGAAGTATCGCCCCCTCCCGTCGACGGTAGAGAGACAGATGATGATCATGATGATCATGGTGATGATCGTGATGATGATCATGATCATGATGGTGGTGGTGATTATCGCTCAGGGGGAGGGGGGGGGGGTCAAGACGACCCACGAAGGCGCCGCCACCACGCTAGACGTGGTTTCGAGAGTGGCGGTGGCGGCGGTGGTGCTGTCAGTTCCACTCCCACCATCAACGGCATGAAACACCAAAGAAGCCAGCTTTCAGGCCACCTTCGTCGGCTTAGCTCGAGCGCGCGTTCGCTGGGATGGTCAAACAGCAGCATCACCAGCGGCGAGACTGCCGCCGCCGCCGCCACCAACAGACAAAAAGCCGCCACGGCAGGCAATCGTCCGGGTACCACTATCACCACCACCACCGCCAGCTCACCGGCAGGAGTTGGGACAGGGGCGTCGCTCCGAGGCGACGAAAACGCGCCTATTCACACTTCCAACAGCAACTACAAGCGTGCACAGCGCAAGCAAAGCATGTTCCGCAGCCTGGCCACGAGGCGGCAAAACGAGGAACAGAGAGTGCCAGGGAAAAAAACGGAGGGAGCTGCTGAACAAACAACCGGCCCCCGGGGTTCGTCTCCCACGGCGTCATCTCACCGCGGCACCCCGCGTCTCGGGCACCGACGCATGCCACCGTGGCGGCGCCTAGGAGGGTGGGATAAGCTCGACGACGCTGCTGGAGACCACGACGGCACGGTTGTCTCGGGGGCGGGCCGGCCCGCCGTAGGGGCGGTGGAGAACGTGCTTTACGGGTGGTTTGGGGGGGTGGTGGCGCGGCCGTGGTCGGGCGTGGGTCTCGCTCGTCTCCCGGACGGTGACGTGAAGGTAAGCGGCGTGCTTGGCGTACGAGAGGTGTGGGGATGTTAAGGGCGGGTGCCGAATGAGTTCAGGGGTTGAAGGGCTGTACTGTGAATAGCTGGTCAACATATTTTATGTTCGCTTTCGGTATTTTCTTGCCTACTAGGCAATACCAGGTATATACGCTACGTACCATATTTACGAAGACCCTTTAATCGTGCGATTTCGGCGCATGCGACACCCTCGATTTTGTTTCTTTCTTCTCTATTTTTGTAATTTTAGGTTGCATCAGAGCACACGCACCCCCCCCCCCCCGCCCCCCATCGTGACGCGCCCCCTCAGTCCGTGACGCTCTTTACCAGAGCGCAAAATGATCGCCCGATATTATGTCTCCCCGCCATAGTCTACGAGAGCTTTACGCGCACTCGTACGCAGCGTTTCGTAGGCATAGCACCTTGCTTTGCTCATCCGCCAGGAATTGGACGCCCGCAACACTTAAAGTGTCCTTGCATACACATCCTGCTGTACTCCGTGATTGGTGATTGCAGTCTCACGCAAGGATTCGGCCGCGCAGAGCTGCTCTCGAAGAGGACGTAATAAGGTGAGACAGCGTCACGGCCGACGTGCCGCCTTCAAAACATGTGCTCCAAATGTGCAGTGTTGTCCTACCCTTTGCTTGCGCCGCCCGCATTTTTTAGTCGTGTTTTCGCTCCTTGAGTACCACGACGGGGGGGGGGGGGCGCATATACTGTGCGGGCCGATTGTGGTCCCAATCATCCCTCTGCAATGCTAAGCGCCGCATGTGTCGACGCAATTCCGAAGAAATTCATGTTGCACTATACTTTCGGATGTATCTGGTAGTGCTTTTCCACCCGACTGGGCGTGGATCTTGACCCCTTCCAGCGGAGCACAGCGTCTCACTCCACGCCGCCGGTGTCTGATTGGACTTATTGTGGAGCTGTTGTTATGTTGTACATGTGGGTTAGGCGTTATGCATACTTGAATTCGTACGATACGCCTTACACTCGGGCAAGGTAATCTTGGTCAGCTCTTTATCGGGAGAGAGAAGCATGGATGTGGAAACACAAATCCGTCGTGTAGCACGTGCGATACCTGTTTAGGCTATATCTCAGGCGACAAGCCTCCGAGGAAATGTACTTTTTCCGTCGTCGGCAGGACCAGCATTCGATCTCTCAACCAAGTAATTTTGAGTAGCTTCGTATTGATAGAAAGGCACTTGTACGGGAGCATTGCCCCCCCCCCATTAACTGCTATCATATCATGGGATCTCGATCAGACTTTGGTGCGCCCTGTGGTCTCCATGTGTTGCGATTCGCTCCCCCTCATGCTCGTGCTGCTCCAAGCAGGAGAGCGTGTTGTGGGCTTTCTAATTGTGTTGAAAAAAATTGTCAGCGTTTTACATATTTATATATACCAGGAATATATAATACGTAGCGGGATTAAATAATACGGATTTATATCTGCGTTTACGCCCGAGGGACTACGTTGCCTTGAAGAAAAGTATGGAAGTCTCCCATATAAAGAGGTGTTTGAAAGCACACGGCCACAGCAGGCCAATGATGCTGGCCACCGCACCCCTCGCGTGGTCGAACGCCACGTCTCGTGCCCTGTTCAGTCCGCAGCCGAACCTATCACGCGTGCACAATGTTATTTTCGTGCTCCTGACACACAGACACACACACGGGAGCACCGCTCATGCCGATTTTGTCGCATTCACACCTCTCACCATTTTAACTACCTTTTATCCCCACGGACGCCACAGGGTACACGTCATTTCTACGGACGCACTCCCCGAGGACTCTCGCATTACTGGGCCCATGATCGTCGTACACATCGTCGACTCGTCCACGGGGCGATATATCACTAGAACTGCCAACCCGGAGGTAATATTTTCACCTACAATGCAGAACGCCTTATGCATCGGTGACGGGTCGATAAAAAGACACGAACTGCTCTCCCGGCAAAAAAAAGGCATTCCATCGTCGCACAACTACGTTGGTTCGGAGAGTGCAACCAACCAAACGCGTTACATTTTGCTTGCTCTTTTCACTTTTTGTTTTCTTGTTTTTATGGAAGAAGAAGCATTCTACTGGTATTCCGTATCACAGCAGCTACGTAGACGGGCTGAGGTCTACCCGACAGAGGGGCCTCATGACGACATTCTGCTAGCATCTGCATACAATATAAGCATCCTGATTTTGCCGCTCGCGTTCATGGTGGGACAACTCAAACGGCCCACCTGAAGAATGCTTCGATCGGGTTGGGATGGAAAACGGTGGGCGGGGGTGGGCGCGATGGTATACATAATGCATATATAGAACTTACGGTATGACGCTATATAGACCTGAGACGGGGGGCAAGCGACTAATTGACCCCGCCCAGAGTACCCCCGGGGTAAGAGGGCACCAGGCATAAGGCATACGTACACACTACTGCTCGTATTTTGCAGAAACGAAGGAGTCACTTACTCTAGCTGCGGACTGCTTGTGGCGGCACGCCATCGCTATTTGTTTAGTTCACGGGTGACTGGCTGTCTTTTGCTGCCGGGCTACTCTCTGACGGAGACGTGTTGAGGCCTACACCGTGTGCCGACAAAAGACAAAAGCCGGACAGTGGGGGGGGGGGGGGTGTCCTCGTTTGTTAGTTACCATAGTCATTTGACCATTTACCACGCATCCCTTTCGAGGAGTCGGGAGGGGGGAAGGGGGGGGGGGGGTACTTATGTCGTGCGCCGCCGTAGTCGTATGACCATTAACCCTCGCATCCCTACGATGCCGGGACGGAGCACGTCGGGTTTTCACCGACCAGAAAGACATTGCTTGCACCAATCGCGAAGCGCCGTGAGGTATTGGGCGAGTCGCATGGAGGGTGAGCTGCATCCTGCTAAGAACCGCCTATATGAGGAGGACTTGCATATGGACGACAGCCTCCAATGAATTGGTTTAATTTCTGGTGTGGCCACTTCCAGAGACAGCAATGGGAATTACTAATATGTATCTGCCTCGTGGGTGCCTTACCGTATACACACTACGCGATGCGATCAGGGGGGAAGGGGGATACATGCCATGGTTGGAGAGTGTACGTTGAAGGCTCGCCTCGTAGAGCTCTTTAGTTTCATGCTCTATGATGGAGGTAAGACGACAAATGTTTGTTCGGCAGTCCCGCAGAGTACAACGCGGAAATACGAAATATGCCGTTCGAGACTTGCCGCATATGATGCCAGGCAAAGAGACCTTTCCTGCTGCAAGCCAAGCCCTATATATTAAAAAAATAAATAAAAAAAAAACAGCTGTGAGATCGAGGATTTCGTCGAAACTCATTTTTTGCAAGCTGAGTGTAATGCAGGCCAGACGGAGTGGTCAATCTCCGGAGGGTTAAAACATGGAAATACTCACGCGACAACTACGCCATCCTGCGCGCGATGTTTTCAATGCCCCCACCCTCGCACCCTACCCCTGTAGGAGAGAGGGGCTGACTCGAGCCCAGAACGGAGTGTTGCTGGAAAATTTGGGGGACGTACGTCACCACCACTGGAGGCGTCGCCAGGCGTGCGTTCCAGGGATGCCGGTACAGACACGGGTGCGCCGGGGGCGGTGGGTAACCCACATCCAGCGCTTGCCGGAGCCCGAAACCCGCCGAGGGAGGGGAGAGGTGAAGGGGTGTTGGCGGGAGAGGCGAGGGCGAAGGCTGCTGCCGCCGGGGGCGCGACTACCACGTTCGAAGAGCGAACGACGTGGGACCTCTCGACTGTGAGTGACGTGCACCTTACACTACGGTTGTTGATAAGATGAACGTTGAGAGGGTTAAGGTTCGCGAAACGACTTCCCTGCCTAGCAATAACAGAAGTAGCGAAAAACGTCTGAACGATCCCCACGTACAGTCAGCCCTCCCTTTCCGACCAACCAACCCCCGCCTTTTCCTCCCCCTCCTCCTCCTCCTCCTCGTCCTCCGCTCGCTCGCTGTTCGTGATACGGCGGACGCTGGTCCGACTTTACGCGTGATCCCCTCCATTTATTTCGTGATTGCCTCGTAGGCTATGTATGTTTTTTTCTCGCCCGCTCTCTTGTGTTGACCATCCCTCCCTCCCCCCCCCCCCCCCCCCCCCCCCCCCTTCTCCCCTCGATAATATAGACAAAGGGAACTAGGCTCGAGACCGGACAAGCCTGCGAAGCCGTTCCGCCCGCGGCCACCCAGCCATGGGTGATGACCATGAGGTCGTCGACGCCGATGTGGGAAGAGTCTTTGGTGTTCGCCGAGAGCTACCGGCGCCTGCTCGCCCCGGAAGCCCTTGTGCTGTTCGAGCTCGTCGATGTGGCGACCGCCTTGTCTCGAAAGGAGGCCCGTAAGGTGCGCAAATACCACGCCTCCTCCCATGTACCCCCTGACAACCTCGATGGAGGTGCGCACACGCAAGAGCGTGTTTTTCGTGCGAACTTTTTTTTTCGGTTACTTGGTGGTGGTTGTTGCGCCAATGACACGATACTGTTTTTCGTTGGTTGTTTGCCCTTCCTCCTCTCAAGCGTGTGATTTGAGTTTGTGTGCGCGCACGGACGGTACCGTGAAAAGAGCTTTGAAATATACTCCGAGGTGGGGAGGGACTTTGAGAGTAAACATCTCGCCTCCGTACTGTTGTGTGTAGCGCTTGTTTAGGGTCGTATACACTCTAGAAATTCTACACACACTCACACGGAAAATTCTTTGGGGGAGTGGTGGCGCTCCGCTAACATATTAAGCTGTCGATCGCTTCTTCGTTTGCCTCAGGTCAAACGGCTTGATGCTTCCCCATCACAAAAGTGCCGCCTTGTTTGTGCTGTCCTGCTCGCGTCTTTTTTTTTGTTATCGTTCAGGGTGACGGCCTGGCAAAAATCGCCTGGGCATTCCTCAGACCAATCGGAGTCAGAGGGGAGTGCAATGTGGGCGTTCGAAGCGGCAAGGGCTCGTCGCCATCCATTCCCAGCGAAAAGGACACGAGGCAAGCAAGCGAGGGGCCGGGGAGACCAAAACAACTTGCGGTATCAATGGTAGTATATAGGAGCTTATTTTGGACGGGCGAGAAAGCACCGTGTGATATAAAATTATGGGCATTAGCCAAAAATAGGTATACCTACGCACTTTGAGCCATTTATAGGTACACTTAATATTGCACACCGGAAAAGGCTTACTGGGCCGCCTGATATTGCGCCTGCACCCCATTGTACCTATAAATGGCTCAAAGTGCGCAGGTACACATATTCTCGGCTAGTCAGCTTGCGTATCACCTATTTCTGGCTTCCACTGTACCTATTAATGGCTCAAACGGTCACTTTTTTTAACTGAAATATAGACAGACGGCCACACCAGATGCCGGGACTGTCAACCAGCCGACCGTAACTGTCAACCAGCCGACCGAACCTGTCAACACAAACGCCCGATAATACTGCCAAACAGTACGAACGCAGGTGACGCCGGAGACAACACAGGTCACCTAACTAACTGGACGCCCGCGGATTTTTTGGATTTAATACCAATCCACATTTACGAAGTTCTTATATTTCTTCGTGGAGCTCAGCTTGTCTCGTGTTCTTATTGTGTCCTACAGTAGTTCTTAACAGAGGTATTATACGTACTCGTACAGGTAAAGTAGCGGACGTACGCTTCTGTACTGCCAGTATAATACTACAAGAGTGAATGTAGTGGTGAATTGCTTACTACCGCCGCCACGCCTCATAATGCAGCAGCTAACTCATCGTGTACCCATACCACAATCTCTGGGGCAGTGGTGGCGTGGGCATCGGGGCCACGCTAGACGTGCTCATATCACAGATGATGCCGAAATTTAAAGTGGCATCACGTTATGCTCGACTGATGGTACGCCATCTTGTTAGTTATGGGTAGGGATACTACGAACTGCGCTGTGGAACATACAGCCGTGTAGGCACAACGCGAATAGTCTCACCATGACAAAGCTCGCAGGGCTTTCAGCGCCCGGCCGACCCTCGCTTCGAGTTGTTTGGCTCGCTGTATCCGCGGCGGAGACAGATCGCCCACACGAAGGCGACTCCTCTCGCCATTCAACAAGCAGCAAGCCGCAATTGCCCGGGGCACATATCTAACTCGCAATCGTCATACGTGTACATTACCTTCCTCATATAAAGTCCGTCGTACAGGGCACGTATCATATGTATGCATTGATCGTGATACGATTTCTCGCTTGTACGTAATGCGTGGTAACTCCGGAGTGTCAGTGGTTGTACTGGTACGATTGGCTGTCATCTCGAGACAGTATGGGTGGTGTGACGGCGGCTGTACCGGTAGGGGTTCCACTGCTCTTTCGATCTAGATCACTGTCGAGTGTGCGTGCGTGTTCTTGACATTAAATCCGTTATTTCTACCCATCGACGTACGATGTCGCGCCTGGGACGGCATTCACATACATGCATGATACGGTGGCTTTAGATTCGTGCTACAAAGCCACACATGTTTCCTATCTTCTTTTCTGCTTTTTCAACTCACTTGTCTGTTTTTCATGTGTCCTAGTGCTTGTTTTTTCGGTTTGGGTCTCGCGCGAGTGGGCGAGAAACACTCGGCGTGTTGTGCCGTCCTACTACCGAAGGCACGCGGACAGCTTCGTGATATTACTCGTTTGGGCCACATGACTTTAAAGGATGTGATAGCGATGCGGAGAACAAGAATTACGAGTGTTTCCCATGCTGTTATGCCGCACGTGCGGTACACATACTGTAGTGCAGTATATAGTAAGAGCAACTTTGGTATATATACGTGTACATCGTAATATCATACGGTTACATACTACTGTAGTGTAGTAAATAGTAGGAGGAACTTCGGTGTATATACGTGTACAGCTTTTTATCGTACGGTCGAGGAGGTCTGAGTCACGCAGCCGTTGGCTCTGCCCGGAACAACATTCCATAGCAAACGAGGGTGGATTTTACATGAGGAAGATACTGTACAGGTACGCGTAGGGCGATTGCGAGTTCGATATGTGCCCGGGGTAGTTGCGGCTTGCTGCTTGTTGAACGGCGAGAGGAGTCGGCTACGTGTGGGCGATCTGTCTCCGCCGGGGATACAGCGAGCCAAACAACTCGTAGCGAGGGCGGGCCGGGCGTTGAAAGCCCTGCGAGCTTTGTCATGGTGAGACTTTTCGCGTTGTGCCTACACGGCTGTATGTTCCACAGCGCAGTTCGTAGTATCCCTACCCATAACTAACAAGATGGCGTACGACCCGTCGAGCATAACGTGATGCCACTTTAAATTTCGGCATCATCTGAAATATGAGCACGTCTAGCGTGGCCCCGACGCCCACGCCACCACTGCCCCAGAGATTGTGGTATGGGTACACGATGAGTTAGCTGCTGCATTATGAGGCGTGGCGGCGGTAGTAAGCAATTCACCACTACATTCACTCTTGTAGTATTATACTGGCAGTACAGAAGCGTACGTCCGCTACTTTACCTGTACGAGTACGTATAATACCTCTGTTAAGAACTACTGTAGGACACAATAAGAACACGAGACAAGCTGAGCTCCACGAAGAAATATAAGAACTTCGTAAATGTGGATTGGTATTAAATCCAAAAAATCCGCCGGCGTCCAGTTAGTTAGGTGACCTGTGTTGTCTCCGGCGTCACCTGCGTTTGTACTGTTTGGCAGTATTATCGGGCGTTTGTGTTGACAGGTTCGGTCGGCTGGTTGACAGTTACGGTCGGCTGGTTGACAGCCCCGGTATCTGGTGTGGCCATCTGTCTATCAGTTAAAAAAAGTGACCGTTTGAGCCATTTATAGGTACAGTGGAAGCCAGAAATAGGTGATACGCAAGCTGACTAACCGAGAATAGGTGTACCTGCGCACTTTGAGCCATTTATAGGTACAATGGGGTGCAGGCCCAATATCAGGCGGCCCAGTAAGCCTTTTCTGGTGTGCAATATTAAGTGTACCTATAAATGGCTCAAAGTGCGTAGGTATACCTATTTTTGGCTAATGCCCTAAAATTATCCCTTCAGGTTGGAAACCCCACTCCGGGGGTATAATACACGGTGATATATGGGGGAGGGGAGGGGAATCGGCTCATCTTATATCCCCTTACGCTATTACTGAAACAAATAGTATCCTACACTAATCCTAACTAGTATATCCCCAAACGATGGTTGCAGTTTTAGTGGAGTTAAGGTATGCGTGTTTATTTTTTGTATATTTTGTCTTGTGAGGTTTTAGTTCCTCCTCTCTCTCTCTCCCCCCCCCCCCCCCCCCCCCCCCCCCCCCCCTTTTTTTTTAAACTTTTGCCGTGAGTGGACAACAACGCCGCCCAACCCCCCTTCCTTCACACTTTGGTGTTTTTTCATTTTTTGTTTTTCGTTTTTCGTTTTCCGTTTTTCGTTTTTCGTTTTTCGTTTTTCGTTTTTCGTTTTTCGTTTTTCGTTTTTCGTTTTCCGTGTTTCGTTTTTCGTTTTTCGTTTTTCGTTTTTCGTTTTCCGTTTTTCGTTTATCGTTTTTCGTTTTTCGTATTTTCGTGTTTTCCTTTTGCGTATTTCGTTTTTCGTTTTTCGTTTTTCGTGTTTCGTTTTTCGTTCTCGTTTTTTTCGGGCAGCCTTTCTCGAAAGAGGTCGACCTTGCAACTCTTCCAGCACCAGCCGCTGTCGACGCTGGCCAGGTGGCAGGCGAGGCGGAGGGGCTTCCCGAGACTGTCCCCCCCGGCTTCCCCCGAAGTTCCTGACATCTTCCTACAGTTTCTCCTGGTGCAGAGAAAGAGGTGAGATACACATGTTTAAACAGGTTTCTCAACACACCCCCGGGGGGAGGCGTTTTTGGAGTGGTGGGGTTTCAGGGCCGGGGGAGGGAATGTTGACAGGTTGTGATACACATAGAGGGGAAAATGCGCGCGTTTGTTTCCATCTACGAAGGGCGGCTTGGCGATAAGAACGGTAGTTTTCTCTTCCAACGCCCTGCACGCAAAACACATCCCCGGTTTTGCTGCATCTACGTTAATTCTGTTTTTGATGCGTAGGTTCCCTTCAGTGTGGGCAGGGGGGGGGTCGGATTGTCATCAAAGCGAACTTCAAAATGTCGGAACTTGGTTTGACAGCAATGAAAAAAATGTACCGGTATATGTTTGCTTTGGGCACATTTACTTGTAGTGTATTGAACTATTAGTAGTATGAAGTCAGTGCTTTTGTTTTCTAGCAGACGACATAGCATCCATACCTTTCTCCGGCTGAGCGCAGGGCGGGGGGGGTGGGGGGGGGTCGGGGGGGGGAGAAATCGCGTCGCAAGACTGTTGAGTTGAAGCTCGCCGTCTCCCAGAAGGGCTAAATCCACGAAAAAACGAGTTTCTTTCGACCCTAGGCCGGCGCCGGGAAGGGCTACGAAATAGACTAATAAAAATGTCAATGTTATCATGCTCGGTGGAGTTGAAGGAGCGGGACCGAGAAAAAGAGTCTTCCACACTAGCGTGCGATTCGCATGCAAGCTTGCATGCAAGGCTTGCAGGCACTTGCATGAAACAGTCAAAGAGTGTAGCCTACGTGGTGTGTGACTAGAAAATGCCTATAAACGTTTTGCACGCGCTTGCATGTGCCAACTTACGCTCACGTGCAGGCAAGCTTGCAGGAACAATTTGTAAGACCGGAGGAAGTTGCCGTAGAAATCGACGATACGGCCACTTGTAGAGGGGGCACTCTTTTTTTTTGTTTTGTTTTTCCCCCCTGAGGTCATGGTACTCTATACCCTACCCAAACACTGATTGTCATGAAAATGGAAGTACCTTCGGGTGAAAAACACCCATGGCTTAGTCTAAGCATGCAAAATATCAGATTGCGAAACAAGGAATACATACCGACGGTTTGGGCAAAGGAGGCTACGCCATTCACAAAAAAATGACCCCAAAAGTGCTAGTATTGCTATCCCTATCCTGTTAAAACGGGAGACCATAGTAAATAGGACCTAAGGTACACACAAAAATCTACCGGTGTATACTTGCCTACTGCAGTTTTACTAACAATATTTGGCCCTTTCTGCTGCTGTGGTCCCCCCGTAATATTTGCCGACAAGACCGTTGGATCCCGTCTGCTATTTACCATGCTGCCGTCTTCGATGGTCTTACGTGCGGCACCTACCACTGCAGTTCTGCTGTAAAAAGTTCGCCATGTGAACGTAAAACGATACATTCGCGCACCATTGACATTCTAGGGCGCCACAGGGCGCCACATCAACCGTCGAACGTTTTATGGCGTACGTGTTGGTGCCCTTGCTTGCGCGACGCGAGCAAAGCAAGCACAACCGTGTTGGCAACAAAACAGCAATAACTCCCAGATTACGCCGAAGAAATGTTGATGTAGTTGGTTTCAGCCTCCTCCCCCCCCGTGGGCGCATCGCGCTTGGTGCGAGCAATGTCTGCCTGGTCAGTGAAAACCCGACGTGCTCCCGTCCCGACATTGTAGGGATGCGAGAGTCTGTGGCCATACGACTACGGCCATGCATGGACATGAGTAGAGTACAGGACACCTAATAATACGCAGGAAGTCTGGCCCAGGCTGGGTTTCTTAGTTGAGAGAGGGGGCTTTCTGCACTAATTTCAAGATAACGACTCCCGAATTTCTTATTTTTCCTCTAAATCTCAGCCTGTCCTTCTTGTTAGCCTGTGTATTATTAGGTGTCCCGTCCTGTATATACACCCCCCACCGCCGCCACCGCCGCCGCCGCCGCCGCCGCCGCGTCGCCGCCAGCTTTGCGATTCTTAACGGCAGTCCAATCTCGGCTTTTTCATGTATCCTCCTTCCCTATTGCCACCCCAGTTCACACAATCTGGTTCTTTCCTTGACGCTTGTAAGCAACAACCCCCCCTACATGCTTCGAACCCTTCCTTTTCGCGCGCAGATACCCGGCAACGTTAACCGTATCAGTGGGGCCAACACCCCGACTCAGGCCCACCCGAGTGGCGAGGAGGCCGACGGGATCGCATGAACGAGAGGAGCATCCACTAAGGTATCCTTCATGCCCCATGTATGCTGGACAGAACAAAGTTTTTGTTTTTGTTGTTCGGGGAGGTGGAAGGGCTACTCATTTTTTCCTTGCTTTAATCATTTACGTCATTGACCACGCCTCCCGTTCGAGACGGGTGTGGGGCGGCGGGCGGGGGGGGGGGGTAAGGACAGATTAATTAGCATTTGTCCAGAGCGCTTTGCATGCCAGCATCTGCCGTTTTAGCCCGGTACGAAAATGTTTCTCTCTTGTTTTATCCAACAACTATGTACAACTTTGTGTATATAAGTAAAAAAACGAGACGTACACGTACGTGTATTTGTGTGTATCTACTATCTACCGAAATGGTGTCAACTTTTCGTTCAGCGTTTTATTCAGCACAAGACGAGATTATTTTTATGCTAATTAAAGTTGTGTCTTGCATTTTTTTCTATGTGCGCGATGATGAAAAAAACAAAACTGAGGCGAACTTGGGGTGGGTCCAACGTTCTCACCGCGACTACCGCATTCGTCATCAAGAACATCTCCTCACCAAACCAAGGCAAATTAAACCGAACCGAACCGAACCGAACCGAACCAAACCCCTCCGGACCATCGAAGCATCTGTGTACGTACGTCCACCCCCACCATTCTGTGTACCGGTCTTTCGTCAGCTTAGAGGGTCCCACTGCAGACCTTGCAGAGGGTCAACAGTGAAGGAACAGTAAACACTGAGCAAGGTGACAAGCATTATATACAAGGCTTGCCATTCTGCCATCTAACTACTACCAGCACGCTCGTTTGAATCTCGCTCTTCCACGCCTTTCCCCAAACCACTAAGCTACCCCAAATAACTCATTTTGCGTAATTTTTTGTGCCCTTTCTACAATAACAGCAACACTCGAACCCGAAAAATACCCTGATATAACGTTCCTTTCCCAAAAGCCACCAAAATCTACGTAAAAAACAAAACACTATTTTTCCTCGTGCTGTGTTGTCGTGCGGCGCGGCCGGGGAATACGCCGCCGCCGCCGCCACCGCGCAACCTGGCTCGTTTTGGCAGCTACGAGGCCCTTGCCGCCATGCACGACAAGTCCAGAGAAGACCGGAAGAACGACGAGGCGGCGGGAATAATAACCCCGACGGGGGCTAGCGGCGCCGGCAGCGGCGGCGGCGCAGCAGCAGCAGGAGGAGGAGGAGGCGGGGGGGTGGACGCGGCTGCGGAAAAGGCCGCGGGGGCTGAGCGGGCGAGGGCAGCGCGAGCGCGACGGATGAGGGCTAAGAATGAGCCCTGTTTGTTGCCCGACCGGCTGCTCCACCGGGTGAGAAAATACTGTTTATTGCGGGGGGCCATAGTAAATAGAACCAATTTTTGTGAGTAAAAAATAGGTAAACATATAGGTTTTAGTGTGTACCGTAGATCCTATTTACTATGCCCCCCCCCCCGTTGTTTGGAAGTATTGTTGGTCCGGTGCGCACCGAAGCCAACAGATTGGGCTATGTCGTCCGTCCCCCTCTTTCCCCCGGCGGCGTTAAACGACGCCTCAAACCACCCGCTCACTGCTGTCCCGTGTATAGAGAGCTCAACAAAGTTGAGGCAACAATTGATTGGACGTACGTGGGATAACGCAAGCGAAGCTGGTTCAAGCTTATCGCCTCCATGATGTTGTGCACCGCGAAGGAATGTCGATTGCAATATATCTCTACTCGGAAAATATCACATACGAGGTATGTATATGCGCTATCGAAGCATCACACACAGCGTGCAATCATGAGTTTCGACGATTTCCTCAATCTCACAACTGTTTTTTTTTTTTTTTTTTGTTTCTCCATCCCATCGCTAAATTTTCGCTCTTCTTCCTGTGTCTCTCCGTCCTAGTCGTAACTCAGCTCCGGGGTCACCGATTAGGCTCTTATCCCCCCTCCCCACTACGGTTCGTGCCTTGCATTTTCAACACGAAAAGACTGCCGCCCTTTCTTCCCTCGCCGACTCGCGTCGAATATTTATATATATATATATAATGTATATATATATATAAACTAGTACCGGGCATATATACCGGCCTCCATAAACATATACCGACCTCCTTAAACAGGTGAACAGGGTGACAATAGGCAGTTCCTTTGTCAAGAGGCCAAAGAGGCCTTAAGATGGCTAGCTACTGTAGTGCTAGCGGTGAAAATATGACCCGAGCAAACCGCAAGGCCTTCAAAAAAAGGTCAATAATAGTCAGGCGTTTCGGTAGCAAGAAACCAATTTCATTTTATTTCAATTTTCTGAAACCGGTTCCAGGTAAATCCAAGGCCATGTCTGTAAAACGTTTCGCGCAAATGTTCCGAGTATTTTTGACCGCGTAGGACCAATACCAAGTCTCATTTAACGGCCAAATTTGATCC
Organism: Saccharina japonica; assembly: GCA_008828725.1. Classification (NCBI taxonomy): domain Eukaryota; class Phaeophyceae; order Laminariales; family Laminariaceae; genus Saccharina; species Saccharina japonica. The sequence goes on along the minus strand of MEHQ01004417.1, from coordinate 91,120 downwards.
TAGATTGTGAAACTACTGTATGAAATTACGAGGCAATACCGTATATTTTTTGCCATGCACTTTTATCGCACAAATGCGGGAAAATTCACGCCGTTTGACGAAGATAGATCCTGACCTTTAGCGTGCTCTATGAAGCCCCTGCCGAACCATCAATTTTGGGATCCCATAAGGCCCAAATATCCCAAAACAAAACAATATTGGCGAAAAAACGGAGATAAAATAACAATTCGTTGACGAGTAGGCAGGGGCTGATGATAGAACACGTTGTGCAAAACACAACAAAAAGTCCAAGATATGCCTCCAAAACAAAGCGGCGTGAGCTTTCGACGCTCAACGCTTCATAGAGATAGTGGTGGCGATAAGCTTGATTGAACCAGCCTGCCTGTCCGTATAGCGACAGAGGAAGCGAAAGGGCGCAAAGCAACCCCTGTCGCACTAAAACACTAAATGAATGTCTTCGGCTGAACCACGTATTCGATGCTATGATATATATATACAATGGTTGATGTATACTGTGTATATACGGGGACAAAGGGAATAAAGCTGAACATTGGTTGATTTTGATCTGATCTGATCTGATCTGATCTGATTGGCTTAGGGTTCGGCCCCTCGGCTGGACCTCGCCCCATGTAGCCCAACTCGGTTACAAAAATGGCGTCGCCGGCCTAAACCGCGCGGCACACGAATGGTCAGCCCACGCCAAGTCTCATGCCTGTTTTTCAGCGCCACGCCTGTCTGTCAGCGGTTGTTCATGTGTGTCATCCGATAGATGTGCATGTGCAGCATGAGCTTCAATTTTGATCACTCAGAAACATCCCCAGAAAGAAGAAAGCCGAGGAAAAAAAAAAAAAAATGAAATGGAAACCCATGTATGCAACATGCGATCCAATGTCGCATGAGTGCATCAGTGCCGCAGAACAACCCCTCGTACTTATATCATACATATCCTGCATCCGCAGCGCCGAGCTGGCCTTCACTCGCCACCTTACCACGGGGGACCATAGTAAATACTAGTAAATAGAACCAACGTTACGCAGACGCGTGCTACGGTAGAGGTAGCATTAGGTAGCACTTTTTGGCCGAATCGTTTTCTGAACGATCGGGCTCCTTAGCCCCCAACTTCGTCGGACTTTTCTTTTTTGTGACGAATAACGCTTCAGCGTATACTTCGGTCATGAGATTTTGCATCCGGCAGCACTTTTTATTTTCCTCCAAAATCATTTTTTCGGTGAGGTATGACGCTCCTTTAAGTGAGGAGCCCAGAAAAAACATGGTGCACCTCTATCGTAGCATGCGTCCGGACTGACACCTATATGTTTATCTATCTTTACTAGCAATATTTGGTCCTATTTACTATCGGTCCCCCTAATAGTCCCTATTAATACTCCAATATAGTGCAACTTTTAGTATCGCCTCTGCTTATGGTTGACACGATTACTCGAGAGATATTAATTAATATCACAACATTATTGTTGCCCTTCGACAGCAGTGTGTAGCACGAGTGAGCTTCAATGGCGATCACTCCATAAGCACTACGAACGAAAGAAGAAACACGTAGTAAATGTTTTTCTCGACAACACAAAGAGTGCAATTTACCGAGCGATGATGTGTCCATTGCAATATCTCAGCGAGATTTGTCATATTGAGATATCTCCACCAACATATTTTACATATAATATACTGCTGTATGTAGACATAAAACGCGCGATCGAAGTATCACACACACAGCTATGAACAGCAAAAAAATACGAGTTTCGACTACGAAATCCTCGATCTCACGGCTGATGTTTTTTTTTCGTTTTTTTTTCAAGTTTTCAGCTTTTAGTAGAAGAAGCTAAATATTTCCGTGGGGACACCATTTTCGCGTTGTCTTAAATACTCGGCGACGTCGGCGGCCAAGAACACGCCTCTTTTTTTTTTTTTTTCCCTCCCGACTTTTTGTAACGTTTACTTTTAGCAATGACAACAAATTCAAAACAAGTTTCGTAAACGCCTTTCTTTCTAACGATAACAACACCGTTTGTCGCAAGCGCGTTTTCGTAAAAACGTTAACGCTGAACTTAAATCATCAAACATTCGCTTCGTATCATATCATACGTACGATATAAAATATCCCCCTTTATACGTAATAAACAGGTGTACGCGGGTCAGAATGGTGCGATCACGCTAGCGTTTTCGGGGTCGGGCGCGCTGCTCGCCGCGGCTTGCTGCGACGACCCACTCCCGGGACGGTTCCCGATCAGGCTGATCGACACGGAGACGGGGAGGTGTCGGCACGAGCTGAAGGGGCACGCGTCCATGGTGTACTCGCTGGTGTGGTCTCCGGGGGATTCGCTGCTCCTCTCGGCATCGGCGGACGGCACTGCAAAGGTGGGATATATATATATATATATATAAACCAGGGTATATATGTTATATATGATACCTATTTTTTTACCAATCATTTGTTCCCACATAGACGCACGTTCCCTGAATTCTACAGCCTCAGATTTTGTCCCCCTCATACGGGATGTACACCCTGCATGAGGACTGAGGACATATAAAACTCGTAAGTACGCGCGATCGAAGCATCACACTCAGCTACGTAGCAAACATGAGTTTCGACGAAATCCTCGATCTCACAGCTGTTTTTTTTTTTAATTTCATAAATATATCAAGGGGTCTTGTGGCAGAGGTGTGCGACTAAGATAGCTTCTAATAATAATATAGATGCACCACCAATAATATCTGCCATTATTTCGGAGGACCAAAGTAATCAGAACCCGCACGATTGATCCCATGTGGTATATATATTCAGATCCTGCACAATATCCGACAACGGAAGTTTCGTTCGGATCTACTAGATGATCTGCTGTAGATAGATAGTATGTCGACCTATCTGTCCGAGGTGTTGACTATTCCCACCGCTGTAGAATGCCTTCCAGGATCGGTCCTGTCTGCCTTTTTCCTATTTCCAGACCTTCGTTTCCAGCGGTTACACACCCAGAACTCGTTCTACAAAAAACCGGGTTCAGTGAAGTATACCAACTACTTGCCTGAATATAGAGGACAGTTTTTGTATGTCAATGTGTAATCAGAGGGTACCGACAGAAGGCCTGAATAGGCCGTCGCCGAGGCAGAGTCTTCAAGCACTGTCGGAGGAACCACTGCCGTCTCCGAAGTATATACCGGTATGTCGTGTCTCTCTCGAGGCAAAATTAAATGAATTAATGATTTTGTCTTGAAATAGCATTAATTTAATTGAAACGTCCCCTTCGAAGGTGATTTTTTTTTCTTCTTTTAGATCCTTTTGGGAGATCTGGGTGAAAAAAAAAAGCTTTCGCCCAATACACTTTCTTATTCGTGTAACGATTTTTTGTCCATCTGCAAAACGCAGATTCCCGGCATGCCACCCTCTTGACAGTGTGTATGTAGTGCTGTGTCATGGACTTGTAGGCCCTCTTTAGTCGACCTCTCTTACTCTAGGTTTTCGACCAAGAGGTTGAGATAGCCATAGCCACACCCAGGGGTCGACAGCTCACTACTTTGCTCTGTCTTTCCCCTGGGTAGTGCGAGACTTGCCTGCGCCTGAAAGGGGAAGGCTAGTTATTTTATACTGTCACGTGTCGGCTACGTATGGCAGACCATTTATCAGGACCTGGGGTACGTATGTGTATACGAAGTATATACATATATAATTTCACATGCGAGTGCCTGCTTTCACTCGAAGTCTGCTTTATTTGCTCCCTTTATTGTCTCGCTCGCATCTTTCTTTTGGACAGGGGGGTTATTGACACAGGTTGTAAAAACATCTCCCTGACAAATGGCTGACTGTCAGTTCGTAGTATATAGCAGTGATGATGATATATCTACCACTATACCTATGTCCCGAAATATAACTACCGTTTGTGCATCAGTATCGAATCGAAATGTCCATTGTATTCCGGCCTGGACAAATTCTTGAAACAGTTGACCCTCCCCCCCCCCCCCGTTTATTTTCCCGTTGACCTTCGAAAACGAAGGTGTGGCGTGTCTCTTATGGAGTCGACGTAGAGGATTCTGCCGCAAAGGGCGGAGGAGGAGCCGGGGGAGCAGCAGGAGGAGGAGGAGGGGGAGGAGGAGGAGGAGGAGTGCAGTTTGGTGTTGTGGGGGGGGCGTCTACTGCTGCTGCTGCTGCTGCCACTGGCGATGGAAAGCAGCCGGCCACGGCAATAAGGTGCGTTAATTCGTCCCAAGAGTTACATATATATATATATATAATATACACTTCGAAGTATATATATATGTGTATACAGTACGGGACACTTAATAAGAAACAGGCTAACATAAAAGCCAGGCTGAAATGTTTTAGAGGAAAAATATGAAATTCGAGCGTCGTTATATTGAGGTTAGTGTATAAATCATCCTCTCTCAAACAAGAAATCCAGCCTGGACCAGTTTTCCTGATCCCCAGTGGATGTCCTGTACTGCTGCGGTATGTAATACGGATGGGACATGTTCAAGGGTTTATATACTGTTTCGTACTGGTATTTTTTCTCCCTACTCGCACGTACGTACTTGTCAGCCAGAAGGCGTGTTCGTCTCGAAAATGGTTCCACTTTGGCCGTAAATATAAGGACGATTTATATATTAATATGAATACCAAACGGTTCTTATATTTACGTCCAGAGTAAGAAATTCCAAACGGTACAACCTAAGGATTTAAGGTACTCTTACGGGACACCATAGTAAATGCTAGTAAATAGGACCTTCGGTACACTCAGAAACCTACCAGATACCAGGTATACATATACCTATTTTCATTAACAATATTTGGTCCTATATACCATTTCATTATGGCCCTCCGTAATATTGGTTTCTTTCGTTTTTTTTTTCTTGTTTTTCTTCCTGCTGGACATAAGAGGAGTGATCGAGGTTTGAGCTGGGACAGTGTGGGAGGGAAATTCAACAGTTACAACAATTCACAGATCGGACTATTAATAGTCGATCCCCACTTCCTCGTGATCTAGGCCTGTCAGGGAAGATTTTATCTGTATGATCTGTATGGTCTGTATGATATGTAGGATCTGTAGGATCTAGCTCATGTCGTCGGGTGGGAGCCCGTAAAACGTGCATGATTTAGCATATATTTCCTGGGTTAGATCCAGATCATCCTAGAGTGGGAATCGATTTATCGGTTCCACGGGTTGTAATAACTGAGGTGTACAATCGCCCGTTTACTGGATACATGGAGTACGTACTGTACGTGCGCTTAAAAAAAAAACACAGCAGTCAGAGTGTTGGTTATTCGGGGGGAGGTCGTTTTCCGTGGTTTCCGCAGAAAATGACAGATCGTACTGAAAAACCGACACAAACGGCTGTCGTTTTGCGGAAGCTTGGTCTCTTACAACAAACAGCAGATTTTCTACTGGACACCAGGGAATGATCAAAGAACAAATCGGATACTTTCGTACACGTATAATACATACCAGGTAGAACGCTTTTGCTTTGTTTCGCGACCGACCGACCGACCGGTTACCATGGTAGTCAACCATGTGCAACAGTCAACCATGTCCCGGACGCCCAGGCATGTGCCATATAGCCAACCACGTACCATATACATATAGCCAAACCATGTATCATGTATCCAACGATACCAGGTATGAAATATTGTCAACCATGGACCATAATGGTCGGCCCTTCTGTGCCGATGGCGGCCGTTGCGTGCCTTCTTTTTCGCGTTTTCTGCAGGGGCCGTTGCGGCAAAGACGAACCGCGGCTGGTGTGCGCGCTTCAACACGCACCGCCCTGCTTTGTGTACGCAGCCGTGTTCCAGCCCGCAGTCCTAGACCTCACCCGGGGCACCACTGCGGGTGAGATACTGCTGTACCAGGTAGTAGAGAGGCAACGCACGTAACGCGGTGTCTCAGTTTTCGTTGTCATTGTTGTTCGTGCTGCTGTTGGTGGTGGTGGTGGTGGTGGTGGTAGTGGTGGTGGTGGTGGTGGTGGTGGTGGTGGTGGTGGTGGCGTTGATGCTCGTGTTGGTGTTGGTCTTGGTCTTGGTGTTGCCGTTGCCGTTGCTGTTGCTGTTGTTGCTGTTGTTGTTGTGGTGTTATGGTGGTTGTTGTTGTTGTTGCTGTTGCTGGTGGTGGCGTTGTTGTTGTTGTGTTTGTTGTTATTGGTGTTTTTATCGTCGCCGTCGCTCTCACAGCAACTCCTCGCCGTGATGCCGGATTGTACCCACACATAAGCTATATAGCCGTACGTACATCCGGGTGACCGTGAAAACCGGGTGTGCGTCCAAATAACCTGTAGATTAAACAACCCGCATATACATGGGGGAAAAAACAAAACGACGGCCGTCCGTCCGTGCGTCTGTCTGTCCGTGCGTCTCACCCTGTGTCTACCTCGTCTCACCCGCGGTACAGCAGCTTTGAATGATACACCAAGGTCAGAAGCAAGCGAGTGCGCGCTAGTGGTGACTGGGGCCTACGATCGGCAACTCCGGCTGTGGGACGTGACGATGGCGGCGTCGCATGGAGGGCGGGCGAAGATGCTCGGAACGTTGTCGAACAAGGTTCGTACATATCATACTTGTATATATATATGTACTATGGTACTATGGTGCGTGCTGGTATACTGTACTCGGGAGTAGGCTGATTTTCCGCTAGGTGTACTTCGTTAAGTCTGTTGAGAGAGTATACTACTCTTAGAGTTAAGGGTGGTTAGCGTCCTCCTTCGTCATGATACGGTACAGTAGTCGCCCGCACTGTTTATAGATTTGCCTAAATGAACGGGGAGGGGGGAAACATTTTCTCGAATGGGTAATGTAAAATTTTGCACGAGGCGAACAGTAGTAGCATTCGTCTAATTCCATCGCGACTCGGACGAGAGATCAATGGTGTTCGTGAACGAACACCCTTCCCCATGTGGTGTTTCTTGCTTTTGCCGACAAGTAGTGAGAAAGGCGGCTCTGTTCGTTCGTCGGCAGGCACTACTGCAGTAACCGTTGAACTACTTCACAGTACAAGGACCAGCGCTGATTAACTAAGCATCCGAACGGGTACTACTACCGCAGTTCGTTCTGAAACAGATAGGTTACCGGTACGTGTCAACTTGGTTTTCCTCGTATCCGCTCCTGCACGGCACCCTTCTGAAGCACGCGGTTCGCCGTCTCTCGTGCTACAAGATGTGCCCAAGCATCCGTAGCCTATCCCCCCGCCTGTTCTCCCAATTCCGTGGTCATCCGTGAATAATTACTCCGACGGTAAAGTTTCCTTATGCGCTAGCTACGCCGAAGCAACGGCTAATAATATGTCATGCGCAACCCCCCCCCCCCCCCCCCCCCCCCCCCCCCGCCC
>MEHQ01004417.1:70902-83788 GCA_008828725.1 Saccharina japonica | reverse complement strand
GCCCCCCCCCCCCCCCCCCCCCCCTCTATAGAAAGACTCAGCTCCGCATAAGGGGAAGGATCGTATCACGTAGTGTGTATATGGTAAGGTACCCACGAGGCAGATGAACACATACTGTAGTAATACAAGTAATACCCATTGCTGTCTCTGGAAGTGGCCACACCAGAAATCAACTCAATTCATTCGAAGCCGTCGTCCATATGCAAGTCCGCCACACAAGCGGTTCTTAGTATTAATAGTATGTCTGCTCAGCCTTCATGCTACTCGCCCCAACACCTCACGGCGCTCCGCAAAGCTTGGGGCGAGCCACCAATGTCTGCCCGGTCGGTGAAAACCCGACGTGCTCCTTCCCGGCATTGCAGGGACGCGAGGGCCTATGATCATGCCACTACGGCCATGCATGGCATGCGGCCAATGATTACACCCCCCCACCGCAGTAGCTCCTCGTGATACACATCTCCGGTGGTGAAATTGCTCACCTGCCACGCTTCCCAGAAATACGTACTGTCTGAGAAGCGGCGATGGCATGCGAACTCTAACCCACCCCGATGGCCATACGCCTACGGCCATGCGCGACATGATGAGTACCCCCCCCCCCCCCCCCCCCCCCCCCCCCCCCCCCCCCCCCCCCCCTTGTTGTCAACGGTAATATTGCTATTTCGGGGGACCATAGTAAACGCTAGTAAATATAGCCTACGGTACACACACAATAAGTTCAATATTTACCTATGTTTACTAACACTATTTGGTCCTATTCACTACTGTGGTCCTCCGTAATAGGGCAAGCGACAAATATGCACCCTTCCCCCCCCCCCCCCCCCCCCCCCCCCCCCCCCCCCCCCCCCCCCCCCACCCCCCCCGCCCACCCATCCCCTCTTACCCCCCACCACCGAACGGCAACCTTAACAACCTTATGACACCTTAATTTAAGGTGGTGCACGAAAGTCACGTCAACACCATCGTCTACGACCCCAAGAGCAGCCGTCTGTACAGCGGGGACGGTGTCGGCGCTATCGTGGTGTGGCGCAGGACTAGCGGCGGCCGGGCTGGGGTGGAGGACTACAACGTCCTCAGAAAGGCGAGGGGGGTGGGAAGGATGTTGATCGTTTGCCGAGACGTGTTTATTTAGAGACGTAGCAGTTGTGGTGTTGTCCAGGAAGAAGCAGTTGTAGTGGTAGTGGTAGTAGTAGTAGTAGTAGTAGTAGTAGTAGTGGTGGCAGTAGTAAAAGTACCAGCAGCAGTATTAGCAGCAGCAGCAGTAGTAGTGGCAGTAGTAGCAGCAGCAGGAGCAGCAGCAGTAGTAGTAGCAGCAGTAGCAGTAGTAGAAGAAGTAGTAGTAGCAGTAGTAGCAGCAGTAGCAGCAGTAGCAGCAGTTGTTGTAGCAGCAGCAGTAGAAGTAGTGGCACAAAAAACGTGCCAGTGCTTTGGTACGCTTGCGGTACTACCGTAAACCCATTATACTTCTACCTGCGGTGGTTGTACACGCTGTTTCTGTTTTTTTTTTTTTTTTTCGCTGACGTTTACTACTACGTACTGACTGTCTGTGTCGGTAAATATCGCGTGCCGGGCATTTGTGTACGCATACTGCATGTGTAGGTCCAACACGCGGATCTGGTGGGGAAAGCGATCACGAGTCTCGCTCTAACCTCGCGCTTGCGGAGGGGCCAGCTACTCGTCCAGGCGCACGGCAACACTCTGAGGTTGCTTGATCTGGGCACATACCAGGTATATACACCGCACTTTTTGGTGTAGCCGGAGGCACCATCATATTAAACCGACCGATGACAATGATTATGCCGAGAGCGGGCCATGCTGCAGGCACATATGTATATGTCTCCTCTCATTCGCAACCTCGCGCAAGCTTAGGCTACCACCCTCTCTTACTGGTGCTATAGTTTCATGCGGCTCTTATTTTCAAGCATTTTGTTGCACCAAGAAGAGAGAGAGAAAAAAACAAACGTGGGTGTCGTGCCGAAGGGGCTTTCATAAAGAAATCGAGGAGGACAACGATCAACAACAACATATGGGCAGTCAGGTTCCTGCATCTCCCATAAGAGTAGTCCATATTATTTTCCGTTTACCCCCTTACGGGCGGAGCCCTTGTAAGGGACCCCTTTCAAGGGACCCATTTTAAAGGATATAAGGGATACAAGGGATGGCGTTTGTGCTATCAACCGACCGTCTGCATACGGGCAGCGTGACCGCCCATCAGAAGCACGGGCAGGATCATCTCTCGCCCCCGCGCCCGTATGTGCGATACGACTCTTTGTAACATTGTTACTTGGGCGGGCACCAATTGATGTGAACCACACCCCAGTCACGCAAGTGGCCGTCGCTGCGATCGTCAATCAATGTTTTCGCTCTGAAAGTCCCAAGAGGGTTCACAGAATTCACAGAAGCTGGACGCACAATGTGTCCTTACCACCCCCCCCCCTTGTGCGTTAATAAACTCCCTCTCTTCCTCCCTCCCTCCTTTCGGCCTTTCCGCGGAGTATAGACCGCCACCACTTCGTTGATCTAACTGCCCCCACCCCCACCCTGCCTGCTCGGCCGCCGTGCCCCCATCGCACGACGAAACGATGCCGTTCGACGGGTCTGCCAACGAAACAAACTCAAACGACAACAATAACAAACACAAAAGCTTGTGAACCCTGGTTTCGCCGGCGGGGCCGCGTCCGGATCGCTGGTCCGCGCGTCGTTTAGCCCCGACGGACGGTTCGTGGTGTCGGGCTCCGAGAAGGGCCAGGTGCGGGTGTGGGAGGCCCAGGAGGGAAAGCGCGTCAGGACTCCCTTGCAGGTGAGCGTGAGCGTGCGCGCGCGCGGGGCTTTTTTCTCATTTGTCGCATGTCATGCATGGTCGTAGTCTTACGACCATAGGCCCTCGCATCCCTACAATGTCGGGGACGGAGCAATGTTGGGTTTTCATCAACCAGGCAGACATTGGTTGCCTTGCACCAACCGCGAAGCAAGCGCCGCGAGATGTTGGGCGAGTCGCATGAAGGATGGGCTCTGCATTCTACTGAGAACCGCTTGTGAGGTGGACTTGAATATATATGGGCGACAGCCTCCAACGAAATTGATTTATAGATGGTGCATGTAGCCACTTGCAGAGCGCGCGCGCGGGGGGGGGGGGTGTACTAATTGTCATGTCATGCATGGCCGTAGTCGTATGACAATAGACCCTCGCATCCGTGCCTGCGATAAAATAGGGGTACGATTAGCACTTTTGTTTGGCTGAAATATATTTTTTGACTTAACTGACGGAGGAACGCTCTACAATGCCGGTTAGGTAAATGCCGGTTGTCCGCTTATAGTGCCTGTGAAATCGCTTGTCAATATATATATATATACATACACAAATGTATATATATATAGCAGTGGTCCCTCTAAAGTGCCGATCTGCCCGCTTACCGCTTACAGTGCTTGTAGAATGGCCTGTCAATATGTATACGTACTTTTGTGGGTAGTGGTCCCTCTATAGTGCCGGTTGCCCGCTATAAGGGCCCGTGGGATCGCCTGGCACAGATGGGACTCACCAGTGTGGTATCTATATATTGTGCGGATTAGTAGTGCCGGTTGCCGTTATAGTGCCGGTATTGTTGTCTGGCGCATATATACCGGCACTATATACATGGCTACAAATAGTAGAACCACTCTATCACGTAAACTCGTCGGAACACTATAGTACACCTGGTACGTTTATTTCAGACTGTTTAATTTTAATTTTAATTTCATTTTAATTATTTCTTCCCCCACAAATAGACACACACTTCCTGGATTCTACAGCCTCAGATTGTGTCCCCCTCCTACGGGATGTACATCCTACATGAGGACATATAAAATCCGTAAGTACGCGCGATCGAAGTATTACACTCAGCTAGCAAATATGAGCTTCGACGAAATCCTCGAGCTCACAGCTGTTGTTTTTTTTTAAATATTTTTACCTTTTCAATATAGAGGGACCGGCACTACCACTGTACCCGGTGTCTCGCATATACCGGTATCCCATCTGTGTTTTTACACTATTTTTGGTTATGCAGCACATATAGACCTACTGCTGGTTATGATGTACCAGTACATCGTACTGCGTTGTACTTTCGTGTTATGTGTATCACGTGTTTCCACCCCGAGAGGTTTCGGAGCCTGTCCTGTGACCACAGACGAGATTTTCGGCGAGGAGTCTATGCGAAAACAACAGCAGCAACAACAACAACAACAACAACAACAATGTAACCCCCCGCCTGGTTGGTGAAAGCCCAGCGTGCTCCGTCTCGGCATTGCAGGGATGCGAGGGTCTACGGTCAGACGACTACGGCAATGCATGACAATTAGTACACCCAGCCCCCCCCCCCTCCGCTCCGCCTCGAAAGGGATGATGCGTGGTCAATGGTCAAAGGACTTTGGCAATCAACAAATGAGTACGCCCCCCCCCCCCACGCCCTCTAATGGTCCATACGACTACGGCCATGCATGAAAATGAAGTACACCCCCCCCTCGCCCCCCCCCCCCTCCCCGGACCCCTCTCCCCTCAGACTCTCGGAACGGCTTGCTGTTTGCGCGACGTGGCGTGGCACCCTCACCAGCACGTCTTGGCCTTGGCGGGGTACGGTCAAGATGCCCCTGTTTTGCTGTACTGCGGCGAAGCGAGAGCCGACAAGCCAGCAAAGGCACGTTTGTTTTATTATTATCAATTTCCTCTTTTGCATGCAATAATTAATTCAGCGCCCATCGGTCTGTGTGAATGTACTGCCTTCATATTGCTGTTGTTGGTGTTGTTGTTGTTGTTGTGTCTTCTCGGCTTCGAGTGTCGAGTTTCGAGTGAAATGGGTGTCGAGCGGGGAGGGAGGGAGGCATCGGAATCACAAGCAGCTTGAAACGTATTGTTCGCTACGTAACAACGACAACTGATGACATGTAAGTGCCTCATTTGTATATATCTCTCGCTGAAGACAATACAGCTGCGTCAATGTCACAGCGGAAAACACTAAACATCCTGCATCACCGCCCCCACCTCACCTTCTCTGTGACAAGTCGTGACGTCAGTTTGCCGTGATCATACACCACAGGTGACCGGGACCCCCCCCGGCCCCCCCCTGCCTCCATAATATGGGCGGAAATATCATCGGCATATACGCGCCAGGGAATAGATCAAAAGCTTATGTATTGCCGCGTTGACCCCACCCCGTACACATTCCACCCCACCCTAAATATCGCTCCATTTTCAAGCGTTCCCTCGTACCCGCCTGTTGCGCTTATGATAGGGGATACCGTAGCGCTCGAATAGTGGTCAGAGTAGTAGCGCTCGAGTTACGCTAAGCGCTACACCAATCGTTCGTTTCAGTTTTGTAGGTCGGCTCCTACAAAATAACATAGTTATAAATAGATACCTTCACAAATTCAACACATGGATTTAATAATTTTCGCCCCCCATGTGTTCCAACTACCCCAACTACCTGGTACATAATATCGATATACTACCCTCCCCCCCCTACGAAACATGGCTATTGCTTCATTGTTTTTTTTTCGTGGTGAATCGTGTCTCCGAACAATACAGAGGTACGAAATTAGTCCGTTTTCCGAAGAGATGATTTGTTCTTCTTAGGCTTCCCCGGCTGGACTCAACCTCACACCACTAAAACAATCAGAAGCGCACTTTGACTTGATTGTATATACGACGTCGGTTTTTGACCCCCTCTTCCCTGCCCCCCTTTGCTTGACCCCGATTGTAGTGATGATAAGACCCGATTATCGCAAATCTTGGCCCCAATTATCTCGATCCTTGAACCCGAGTATCGCGATTCTTCATTCACACCGGTTATCGCGATTCTTGAACCCGATCCTTGAACCCGATTATCACGATTCTTGACGCCGACTGCGCATCGCGATTCTTGAACCCGATAATCGCGATTCCTTGATCCCGATCATCGCGATTTCTTGATCCCGATTATCGAGATCCCTTGACCCCGATCATCGCAATTCTTGAACTCAATTCTTGACCCCGATTATCGCGATTCTTCAACCCGACTCTCGGCCCCGATGATTGACCCCGACTACTCATCATATACATATTTACCGATAATTTAGTTCCGTCGTTTTGCGCTTCCAATGTATGTATGTGCCCGGTCACGTGTATTGTAGAGGGGGGAGGTCGAGGCTAGGCAGTCTTCCTCTGCGATGGAGGCTCAGGTGGCCAAGGAGGCTCAGTCTTCGGCGGAAGAGCATCGCCGGCGGCTCGACAACCGCCAGCGATTGCGAGAGCTTCGGATCAAGCGGCTGCGTGCGAAGGTATGTGTATCCATATGTATGGCCTGTTGCCTACTGTTGCTATGGGTGGATGTCGTATTGCGTATTGCCACTCGTACGCATCTCGTATGGCCTACTCGTACTACTTTTACGTGCTGCCACGAATCTCGTCAGTGCTGTCATTCATCAAACAGGATGTTGGAGTATGGACGTTGAGGCCCATGCATATATATATGTACAGTAGTAGTAGGTGATGTGCAGTCGCTATCTGTCGAGGCTTTGTCTTTGCATATCTCTCTCGACACAGACAAAGCCTCAACACGCACGCGTCATCCCATCACAGGGCTATCCATGACATCACATTTGAGCTGCTGCTACATAACAGGGATACGTATAATATAAAGTAGCATCAACGTCAACGCTTGTGGGAATCGAATGTGAAACCAGTCACGGGTCACCGGTTTGCGGAGGAACCATATCATACGTACCGCATTTCTTGTGGATATAGTCTACGTCCACACATACTATCGAGACGTTTTTTCTGCAAAACCAAAACGTGTGAGTTCGTTTCGACGTGATTGTGTGATTGATCTATTTCCTATATCTTGTCTGTGTTCCCCGCCTCCCCCTCCTTCTCCTCCTCCTCCTCTTTCTGAAGTATGTCTTCGACATATACGTGCGACGACGGCATTCTCACCACACTTGCCGCTTCGTGTGCTGCCTGCACTGTTCTTTGTTGTTCGTCTGTCTGCCTACACGCTTCGACGTTTTCGTTGGTTGTTTGTTGGTTTGTGTGTGTGTGTGCTTGTTTGTTCGTTTGTTTCACAGGCGTTAGGGTTCGTAGACGCTCCCGCCGCCACCAATGACGGCGGTGGCGGCAGTCGACCAGAAAGCGGCATAGAGGCCGCCCTCGCGGCCCTCACGGCCGGAGGAGAGAAGCGAGCCGGGTGACGAGTATCGTTGGGTGATGATGGCCATCAGCGCGCAGATTCTAACGAGAGGGGGGAACGGTGAAAGAGATAGAGAGGGAGACAGAGAGAGAGAGAGAGAGAGGGAGACAGAGAGAGATACAGAGATAGAGAGAGAGTGGCGTGGTGGTGATGTGATTTCGCCAAGGAAGGAACCGAGAGAAGAAGCGGTAGGGGGGGAACGGTGAAAGAGATAGAGAGGGAGACAGAGAGAGAGAGAGAGAGAGGGAGACAGAGAGAGATACCAGAGACAGAGAGAGAGTGGCGTGGTGGTGATGTGATTTCGCCAAGGAAGGAACCGAGAGAAGAAGCGGTAGGGGGGGAGGGGGGGGGCACCTGAGGGCTTCGGGTTTTCTGTCGCTGGGGGGGGAGGGGGGGGACGAGGCGCATATATAGGTGTATCGACCACCGTCACCGAGTGCCCAGGCCAGCCCGCTAAATAGTACAAGTAGGAGCGAGCCTGATATCGGTTGTTCCGGGGCACGTTTTTTAGTGATAAATGTTGAAGCTCAACTCATGCTGCACATTTGTTTGGATGGCAAAACGCAATACTAACATTTGTTTTGGTTTTCGCCAGCCATTTGCCTTCTCGTTATCCGGAGTGAGTTCTCGTCTCGAGCCCGACCAAATATACATATAGAGGAAATGTAGGAGGAAAAGAAGACGAACACGTTTTTTTCAAGAATGGGACGACGTTAATATTTTGTTGTGTGCCGGTCGTGGTGCCGGTGTTTGTTTTTTTGACGTATACAGCCTTGCGCCGGTGCTTCTTCTTCGCCGTAGTTTATACAAGCACACACGCATCAGGCGATGTTGTTTTCACGGGGGGGGGGTGAACCTCATTATGCGACAAAACAAATGGAGGGTATAATAGCTTACCACTTAAACTTGACAAAATAGTTGACGCGCCCTGTGTGTGTAGGAGACGAGAAAACCTGACTCTAAGCCTAAGCCTAGTTAGTCCCTCCCTAAGCCTAACCCTAAGCCTAACACTTAGCCAATCACAGCCAATCATCAAATGGTTAGGGCTAGTCCTCTTTGTCTCGTAAACAGCTAGTGTACGCCAACCATTTTCCCCAATAAGTACGTGGTAAGCTCTACTTGAAAGTGTAACTTAAAAGTGTGGCGTAAGGAAACTGAGGAAATCTCTCCCCGCAGGGCATACAACCAGCAGCAAACAAATACTCTGTATTTTTAGAAAAAACGAAATGCTTGCCCTTAGCTACCGCTGGCCAGCTAACAAGCAGCACCCCTGTCTGCTCGCGTGTTCCAGCAGTCCTGCCAGCATTGTTCCGTGCTGTACCCGCTTGGTATTCCCACTCACGCGATCAACCAAACACAGTGGATGCCTCGTTGCTCTTCTTTAAGCCAAACAATATGAACCAAACGCCTAACTCTCTCTAGAACAACAAAACAGCAGACTGTTCTCGGAACGGTTCCCGAGCTCGTTTTAGCGCAATAATGTGAACCAAACGCCTGATTCTCTCTAGAAAAACAAACAACAGATTGTTCTCGGAACAAAGTTCCCGATCTCAAATAACGCTCTCCTCTGTCATAGTAGGCACGGACAATAAACCAAGCGGGGGAGGGAAGGGGTGGAAACACTTCCAACCCGGTACTCTACAAACCCCTACGTGAAATACAGCGCACATATTATACGGTCTTATTTAACGCCTCATCATCAGCAAGCAGCTGAAACCAGCTTCTTTCCGCACCCCGCTCACATGAATCTCCATTCATTAATTGCAGGACTTACGAGGGTTTATAGTAAAAAAAACGAAGCGTACGACCACTGGCAGGCATGGCATGTGCGCACCCCCTCGACATGAATCGGGGGAACCAACAAAACCCCCCTACAACCTTGCGGGAGAACCCAACTATAGTAGACTACATAAATAACCCGAACTAACCCTACCCCAAGCGTACCCTACCTCGGCCCTCTCATGGACCCGTAATATCAGCGTCGAACTGGTCGATTAAATCGTCTAGGCTAGGGCGCGCAGCAGGTGCTTCCCGTCTACTATCGCTACTATGCCGCGCGTGGCCCGCAGCAGCAGCAGCAGCAGATTGACCCCCCCTCCCGTCACCCTCCTTTTCTTTTTCCTCGGAGCCAGGGAAAAAAGCTACTGCTACAGGCGGTTTTCTTCCCCCTCGTCCTCCTTTTTCCGCGCTTGGTCGTTTGGAGGGGGAGGAGGAGGAGGAGGCGGAGGAGGCAAAACACGAGCAAACGAGCGCGTGCACAGCCAGTAGCACAGCATATAATAACCGCACGCAGAGGGCATGCCATGAACCGGCACCTCATATACCTTTTTTAATAACCGACGCGTGCTACGATAGAGGTATAGCAAGGTATACCTTTTTTTGGTCGAAAGGTTTTCGGGATGATCGGGGTTCCTACCTTAACCAAAAATCGTCGGAATTCCACATTTTTTGTTACCAATTTTTTCGTTGTCTCGTTAGGCCATGGTATTGTTCATTTGGGTATATACGTAGCGCTTTTGTTTTCCTGCTCCAAAAAAAAACAGTTTCTGGGTGGGGTACTGTTTTGATCATCCCCGCCGCCGCCGCCACCACCGCCGCCACCACCACCACCACCACCACCACCACCACCACCACGGAGAGCGTTGATGAGTTCGTCCAGCTTTGTTTCGACCCTTGCGCTGTTCTTCTCCGCCTTCTGTATCATCTCCTGTTTTCGTTTTATCGTAGGCACACACCACAGGAGAGAGAGCATGAGACACGAGAACAACAAAAACGCGTGCGTACGTGCCCCCGCTCATGATGTCGGCACCGATGATGGGAGATGTATGCTACATTTGACAAAAATACATACGGCCGCAGCAGCTGTTCACTTCGTTTGAGCGTCGACGCAAGCGTATCTCACCCCCCCCCCCCCCCCCCCCATCCGTTACCTGAACGCTGAACGGTGTACCAATTAAAGCAGGGTTTTCATTAAAGCACCTACCTCCAATCGGCCGTGCCCCTTTCGCATCCCCGCGAGAGCCTCTGCGAATGCCTCGTCCCGCTGCTTCAGCGCCGCCTTCTTGTTGGTGTTTTTTTGTTTCATCAAATTGGAAATAAACAACGATTGGCGCGGCAAGAAGTCGAAGGAACCACCCATCATTGAAGATAGATAGGTTGATAGATAGATAGATAGATAGATATTACGGGGGACCATAGTAAATGCTAGTAAATAGAACCTACGGTTCACACAAACACCTGTATATTAAGCTTTTTGTATTGACAATATGTGGTCCCATTTACTATGGTCCTCCGTGATATATATATATATATACATAGATAGATAGATAGATAGATAGATAGATAGATAGATAGATAGATAGATAGATAGATAGATAGATAGATAGATAGATGCGCGGGGAAAAATTATAGAACAACAACGAATTACGGGAAGAAACAGGCTGGGGAATGAACGATATGGGGGGAGCAAAGTACACCTTGACAGCGATTTGGCCCTCTGGGAAAAAATAAGTTGCATCCTGTTTTGCTCTGCTACATATGTAACCCTTGCACTACTGTACGTACTGAAAAAAAGTGTCCCACACTAATCCCAAGTAATATGTCACCTCTTATCAGGCGTGCAGGTTCTCTGAGCCGCGACATCAGGGAACACGATAGTTTTCTGCCTCAGTGTGTATACTTCGTACATACGCGTACCCCCCCAGAGCGACAGGAAATATGCTGCAGCAGCCGCAGCAGCAGCAGCAGCAGCAGCAGCAGCAGCAGCAGTACCAGCGGGAGCGGCAGCAGCGGTTGCGGTAGCAACGGCAGCACTCGACCAAACAATCAACCGAAGTTTTCGGCTGTTATAATATATTCGACCGATGCCACTGGCGGCTTAGCTTCCTTCCCGCCGTCATTTACACTGACGAAAACAAAACACAAACAAACAAACATACATACAAAGCAAAGTGCGCTAACACACGACGCGTCGCGGCTGGCTCCGGGCAGACCGGATTAAACATTAATGAGCAAAACTTACGTATTACGTTTACGTCGGTTGCACCCCCTGAGAGATCTCTACCCACAGCAGTAGCCGTTCCAAGAACATAATGTTATTGTTAGTTTCACCTCATTGTTTGTACCCTCGAACGATGTTTTGTCGAGCCGTTCCCTGAGCTGCTGGATGGTCAGGCCGTGCACGGCGTACACGGCCTCCGTCACGTCGAAACCCCGCTGCCGGCCCGCACCGCCGCCGTGGGAGACGTTGGCCTCGGCGGCCCGCTGCCAAAGCTTGGACGGTTTCGTCGAAATGCCACCACCACCACTACCACCACCGCCGCCACCACCACCAGCAACAACGCCAACGCCAGTTTTTCTCCCTGGGGTGGTAGTAGTAGTAGTAG
Source organism: Saccharina japonica (assembly GCA_008828725.1). Classification (NCBI taxonomy): domain Eukaryota; class Phaeophyceae; order Laminariales; family Laminariaceae; genus Saccharina; species Saccharina japonica. The sequence continues at coordinate 72,210 of MEHQ01004417.1, read as the reverse complement.
TAGCAGCAGCAGAGCCGGCTGCGGCTGCGGTGGTGGTAGAGGTGGCAGTATTGCTGGCGGTGGCGGCAGTGCTCGAGACTTTTGCGGCCACGGCTGCCGAAGCGAACTTGGACATCGGCGAGCTGGGGGCGTTGGCGTTGCTTCCTCTGCGGTGCGCTCTCGACGCCTCGATCTCGTTGCGGTCACTGGTCTGTGTTATCGGTGTAGGCGCGCGCGCGGGGGGGGGGGGGGGGGGGGGTACTCATGTCGTGCACGGCCGTAGTCATATGACCATAGACCTCGCATCCCTACAATGCCGGGACGGAGCACGTTGGTTTTTACTAACCAGGCAGACATTGCTTGCACCAGCGCGAAGCGCCGTGAGGTATTGGGCGAGTCGCATGAGGGTGAGCTGCATCCTGCTAAGAACGCCTCTGAGCGGACTTGCATAATGGACGACTGCTTCAATGAGGGGGGGGGGGGGGAGGGTGTTGTTAGGATAGACGGGATTTACGGTTGCGCTGGTAAAATATTAGGGTGGGATGTGTCCAACGAGGTGGGGGGGCGTACTCATTTGTTGCTTACCGTAGTCATCTGACCAATGACCAATAATCCCGTTCGAGACGTGGGGGGGGGGGGGGGGGGGGGGGGGGGGGCCCCTTATTTTCTTTGGCCCCCTACCCACTTACACGCAGGGCTCTATCTCACCACCACCACCACCGCTTCTTTTCCCCCCTCCTACTCTCCGAGGAAAACGAAACATGGCTGACACGGTGATCGCAGACCCGACAGACTCCGCCTTTCTCACCCCATTCCATACACAACTAGCCACCGAGTCAGGCTACGTACGGAAGTAATATGCATAGGAATACCCACCAATCCCCAACAATCCAACAGACAAAACAATGGATGAACTGATTCAACCGCAGCTCAATATGACCACCAGGCACTCACAAAAACCGAACAACCGACTCTGAGAGAAACATTGAAATAAAATATGCTAGGCCCGAATATACAATCCCGTTGGCTATTAATAGCTGCCATGGTGTATATATATCTTAACGGATCCCATCGGATCCAAATATAGTTTGGTACGAGCATCCTCAGGTGGGCAGTGATTGGGGTAAAATGTACAAAGCCTACTGCTGTAGCAAGGCTCGGCGTGGCGAGTTCAAGCGGAGGATGGGGGGGGTCCACGGTCTACATGCTGTGGGTTGCAGTTAGATGTGTTGCCAGACAACCGACCAAATGCCTCCAAGCCCCGGCTCGGTGTGGAGGGTTCAAGTGGAGCAGGGAGGGAGGGAGGGAGGGAGAGAGGGAGGGAGGGAG
>MEHQ01004417.1:45712-70881 GCA_008828725.1 Saccharina japonica | reverse complement strand
GGAGGGAGGGAGGGAGGGAGGGAAGGAGGGAGGGAGGGAGGGTCCATGGTCTACATGTTATGAGGTTGTTAGATATTCTTCCAGGCGAACGGCCGAACGCTTTTAAACCACCGCAGTGCTGCTTCGCTTGCTTGCCACCAACTTCGTAACAGTGTGCACAAAGCTAAACATAGCCTTCGCGCGACCCGGCTGTGACAGCCAGCCTGCTATGCTACGTACAGGGTTCGCATCTGAGCAAAAGCTGAGCGGTTTGAAGTTCGGAGTGTCTGTTTCCCCGTGTTAAAACCTCAGAAGAGCGCAAAGGCGGGGATAGAACCGGGTCATAAAATAGAGGGCGCCTCATCGTCCGACGCGTACTCTGGGCGCAGATGTAAGGACCGTTTGGTTTTTCCTATTGATACATAAGCGTACCTTACAAGTCCACCCAGTCTGGTAATACTGTCGTATTCCATCATGCAGCAAAAACGTAGAGCGAGTTATATGAAACCTACCCTCCCCCTCCCCCCTCCTATCTAAAATATGTGAAAGGAGACGGCAAGGCAGTTTCGCGCGTCGTGAGGTAACACCGTTATTAGGAGATATCACAACAACAAAAATAGCACGTCGCAGGTCTAGACGGCCGTCCGTCACAGGCCTACACTTCCGTCACCTGACGTGTCTGCTCCAACCCCACGCTACTCCACCCCACCCACCCACCCCAGACGCATGGTACGGTAGCCTGCATGCAGGTGCACCATGTTCAATCTGAGGGTGGTCACTTGAGGAGTTCTATACCTGCAGGAGCCTGCACACTGATTTTGGTGAAAGATAAAAGTGCTACCCGAAGAACATTCCCATGGCCTTACGATACGATGAAAACAATATCGCGAGACAACCGCGAGACAAAATGATAACATAGTCCAACGATTTTTTTTGGGGTTAAGGAGGAACCCGATCATTCAGAAAAAGCCATTTCAGCCAAAAAAACGGTACAGTACCTCTATTATCGTAGCACATTCAGAAACCTTTTCAGCCAAGAAATTACACAGTACCTCTATTATCGTAGCACATTCAGAAACCAGGCCAGCCAAAAAACGGTACAGTACCTCTATTATCGTAGCACATTCAGAAACCATTTCAGCCAAAAAACGGTACAGTACCTCTATTATCGTAGCACATTCAGAAATAATTTCAGCCAAAAACCGGTACAGTACCTCTATTATCATAGCACTTTCAAAAACAACTTCAGCCAAAAAACGGTACAGTACCTCTACTATCGTACCACGCATCCCCCACCCCATCCCCACCCTACCCCCACCCGCACTCCCACCCCATACCAAACCCCCACCTCACCTCCACTGCCCCGTGTCCCTGCCTCCAGATGCCCACCACACCTTTAAGCCAGAGCCACGTGGCAACGATCGGCGCGACTCCGAGGTTGAAGCTGATGCCGAGCAGGGACGGGAGAAGCATGGAGGTCCCGTTCGACCGGAGGACGCGGCCCGCCCACGCCAGAGTCAGCGGCAGCGACACCGCCCAGAGGACGGCGGTGGCTGTGATCGCTATGGGCCCCGAGATGAGCCAGAACACTGCTCGGGCGAACAGCTCCTTGGCGCGCTCCCTGTGTCGCCAAAAGACGCTCGAGATGAGCTCCTGCGGGACGTTGAGAGGAGAGGGCAAAGCGTCGAGGCGCATTGCCCGTCTTGGTTGGGGGGGGGGGGGGGGGGGTGATGGGGGGCAGGAGATATTAAACACACTGCCTATTGTGGGAGCCGGGATAGTGGCCGCGCAGCAAAACAACTACAGTAATTGTAGGGAGCATTCTAAGAAACGTGTTGAGTCATTTTACCGGTATGTACGTTACGGGGGGGGGGGGGGGTGACGGGTTCCCGGTCGCTCGGGTCGCTACTACTAGGTGACGGACCAGACACGTCACGCGTGCTTGGCGTCAGGTGACCGCATCCCCTATCCCCTCCCCAAGTAAGCACTTCATAACATTCATGAGGATGTATACCTACTGCAGATACCATGTTGGGATTCGTAACACCTGTCAACAAAAAAGAAAGGGGGCATCTTCGAAAACAAAAATCAACGATTTGTTTCCGGAAAAAAAATGGGTAATTTCGCTGTTGTTACGTCAGCCAACCGCCCATATTCGTTCACTCCCTAAATTTTGTCTGTGAGAGGGGGGGGGGGGGGGGGTGGTAGATGTGGCGGCGAGACGGCTGCATATATATATCTAGGCTACCTACTTAACATTAACTCACTTGGAGTTCAAGAAATAAAGCTCAATGTTTTGGTTTTTTTATAGGTTCGTTGCTTTCGCCATTTTTTTTCCCGGATACATCGATCGATCTATATGTATCCAACCCACTTTTTTCGAATATATGTATACAGCATACCCTTTATGAAGCACTACTGCCTATATATATACACCAACGAACTTTGAGGGCGACAACGAACAAAAAACTTAGAATTGGTGTAAAAGGTACGCGTTTGCCATACTTGTAGTATGTTTTTAGAGTTTAAGGGGGTACGTATCGACACCGTGTTCGTTCTTAAAGTGTGTGTGTGTGGGGGGGGGTCTATGATGATATCAGTAGGGCGTCAGCGCACCAAGAAAATACACGAAAACCAAATAGCAGCTATTAAGCGCCCTTGGGTTCTAAAAGTCTAGGTGGATTGGATCGAAGAGCTCTTGTTTGAAGCCTCCCACCTTTGATTCTATTGTCACGGAAATCCATGCCGAACAGGAGGGAGTGTGTGTTATCTTGGCGTGTTATACAACTACAACAACAACAACAACAACGAACCCGGTTTCTCGTGGTCCTCCAAAAACAAAACTACCAAAAACAAAATACACATTTGATACTTCACGACACAATCATGCATGCTCCGCACGTATATATTTAGTACCGGTACGTACGTGCGTACGTACGTACCAATCTGTCCCTAAACATAAGGAACGTTTTGATTTATATATAGTATAAAAACGTTGCTTATATTTAGGGACATAGTGGTATAAATTACCTGTACTGGGTGATGATGAGAGCTTCGGACAGCACCGCCTCCTTATCCGCGTTACCCTCAACCCTCGAGTGCGCCGTGGCCAGGATGGCGATGAGCAGGTTCAGGAGGGTGATGTTCATCACGCACAGGAAAAAAATGAGAAGGACCACTCCCGCCTCCCCCATGGGTGCATCGTCGAACACCTGTTTACTCCCCCGGTCGATTCGGGTCCGATTCGCGAAAAAAAAATCGACAGGGGAGCAAGAAAGGGTTTTTAATTAATCACACAAAAACAAAAGTCCTCCGATTTAAAAGCTCCCCGGTGCTCCGTCTCGAAAGGGATGCGTGGTCAATGGTCAACGACTAAGGCAAGCAACACATGAGAGTACGCCCTCCCCTTTCCCCTCAGCCTAGGAGGTAGATGGTGGCCACAAAAGGTGAGTCAGGAAGATGATAATACAAGCAAAACAAATTCAATGTAGAACATATATAAGGGGGGGGGGGGGGGGGAGGAGAGAGGGGGGGCAGCGGGGGAGGGAGGATACATTTTTTCCTTTCAATCATTGTGTTGCATGGCGGTACGCAGGTGCGCCCTTGGTTTTCAAGGAATACATAGCGAGCACGGGGGGGCGGGGGCGGGGAGAGAGATAAGCACAGGAGCAGCGTGATTGGAAAATGGACAAGAAATGTACCACGTGACACGTTTTATGTGTGTATTTGCGGCAGTGACACGTTTACGAACAACGTTTCTGGGGCGCAAGGGGAGGCGTATTCCTGAGGCGATTCGCTCAAAAGGCATGCCCAGAAGCAGAGAGAGCTTCAGGTCAGTTTAAGCCTTTCACCAGAGAAAACGGATGTTCCACACTAATTCCAAGTGATTCTCCCCGAAAACGTGGGCGTTTTTGAAAAAACGTTATTGTAGCACTACTGTACCCCTACGTACGTACGTACGGAGTTTTCAATGGTGTTGTAAGTATATAATGCGGCAGCTGGTCCGCTCGAGAAATAAAAAAACGTCCCATGTTCTGCACACAAACGCCTTCACCACAGGTGTAACGTCTACCAAACCTCACCACCACTACTATATATTTTCCTTCTCAGGGGAAAAAAAAAACGTGGTCGACAAAATGATCGCAAGATCCGGCAGAATCCGCCTATCACCCATTTCGCACCCAGGTACGGTAGCTATGAATAGGGATACCCATCGATCATGAAACACCCCACACAAAATACCGAATAAAGCAACCCAACCCCAAAATCAATGGAACAACTACCGAGTACTTCAAAATCCACACCACGCGCCCCAACACCCCCCAACACCGAACACTCGGAAAAGCAATCCAATCGTACACCAATAACAGAAACGACGCAAGCACCAAGAATCCGACACAAGGGCGACGACGATGACGACAAAGCACAAAAACTGTCGGTCGATCGGCGGCCTGTTGGTCGTTTTTGTTTCGGTCGGTCCGTCGGTCCGTCGGTCAGTCTGTCTGTCCATCTGCCGGTCGGTCGGTCTATTGGTCGGTCTGTTGGTCGGTCTGTTGGTCGGTATGTCGGTCCGTTGGTCGGGATTTTGGTCGATCTGTTGATCGGTCGGTCGGTCGGTCGGTCTGTCGATCGGTCGTTGGAGTCGTCGTTTTTTCAGTAGTGGACAAAGCATGATAGTAGATCTTCCTAAGGTAGCTATTTAGGCACTCCGGTTGGCTAAGGGTATGTTTTACGCGGCTCAATCAACTTGGACTCTTTCCCAGCCACAGCATCCCGAGTCAACCTAGAGTATTTCCAAGCTCAGCATCCACGCCGGCCGAGTCAACCTAGAGTCTGACAAAGCACAGTACCCCAGCACTGACCACTGGCATAGGGTTCGGGTTCGGGTTAGGGCTAGGGTTCTGGTCGGAGGGTCGGCTTCAGGCGCCAAGCACAAGCCCACCGTAAAATATCTACTATCAAGGTTTGTCCACCCCTCCGTTTTTTCTCACCTGGGTTAGAAACAGCACCTTCCCCAGAACGAACGGAGCGGACGCCGCCTGAAAGTACTGCGCCAGGTAAACCTCGTTCAGGTCGCTGACGGACGACGACGAGCCAAGCTCGCCGCAGAACTGGGCCCCGTTCCCGTCGCAAACAAACGCCCACATACGAAAAAGCATCGCCAGCGTGAGCGACGCCAGGGTAGTAGCTTCCACCACATTCCAGGGGTTGAAGAAATGGATGCGAAGGGAGCCGGCTTCCTGTACCTCGCGGGCCTGAACAGAAACAAAAAACGTGAATAAAATGTTCGCTAAAAGTATGCATAGACGCACGCTTAACTATGGGTATAGGCATAAGTATAGGTATAGGTATAGGTATAGGTATAGGTATAGCTAAAGGGAAAGGTATAGGGAAAGGTATAGGTGTAGGTATAGGGATATAGGCATACGTATAGGCATACTTTTGTTGTTTTGGAGGGTAAGAAAGCTGAGTTTAACTCTAGGGTGTACGTTCACCCAGCGGGCACGTTGGGGGTACGATACAACCTCAAGACTTCCGAGGCTATATGTAGAACTACTATTACTGGGGGACCATAGTTAATAGGACCTAATGTATACACTAAAACCTATATATTTTCCTGTTTTTACCAACAATATGTGGTTCTATTTATTATGGCCCCCCGTAATGGAACTAACTACAAACTCTTGGGCTGTTCGGTGTTACTTGCCTTGCCCGGTTACTTGCTTTGCCCGGTGGCTACCCGTTCTCCTTTTTTATTTATAGCTTTCAAGAGATGTGTTACGTTCCTCGTTCTTTGCCGGTGGGTATACGTACGCACGATGAGTAGTAGCTGGTTCGAGGAACGAACGCCTACTGCTGTGTTAGAACTCCTTTTTCAGATTGCGGTACCCCGGCACTCCCGGGAGTTAAAAATCATCCACAATCTCGAAGGGGAGAGCCTTGTATAGACTGTTAATTGGAACTGATTTGGACACCAGGAGGGTCGGGTGGGTGTCTGCCAAACATACTACTGTAGTTTCTTTCGCCCGCATAAACAGAGCTCAGAGCGTGTCTGTTTGCATGGAATTGTTTAGGCCACAGTATACAACCCACTGCGAAATAAACCTATGAATCGACAACAGTCCTCCTCTTGCTGTACAGTAGTACGTATTGTCCACAATAGACAATCTCCTGCGAACGAAAGCTATCAATAGACAACAGGCCTCCTTCTACTGTACAATAGTACGCCGTACGTGTTGCCTATTGTCCAGGGCGAGAAATGTATGCACCTACTGTTGACCTATGGCTGACCTACTGCTGTGCATAGCGTATGTATAGCACCTGCTGCGATATGGCCCCGACGAGGTAGCCCAGCCACAAAAACTCCCACGGCGTGATGACGCCGGCGTCTTGCAGAACCACCACCTTCGTCACGAAAACCGCGATAACGCCCATGTAGACCAGGACGTCCAGGGTAAGCCGCATGGCCGGAACGCCGAAGAAGGCAGCTGTTTTTCCCACGAGGCCGGCGAGGATGAACTGCAGGCCCGGGAGATAGGTCCAGCTGGCAAAGCAAGCGAGCGAGCGAGCAAATGGTTTCGCAAAAGGTTTTGCCAAACAGGTGGGGGTGGTGAGTGCAAACAAAAAGCGGTATTGAAAAAAAATATGTCAGTTGAAGCACGGTCTACTTTTGACCCCCCTGCAAGACTTGTTTTTCGGCCGAGAACACTGCAAATAGTTCACAACCGGGACAAATCACGATTTAGATCATCTATACCATATATATCATAACCACTGTCGTTCCGATACGCTGTGCAGGATCTGCAGTAGGTTACAGGTCTCCCAAGACAAGGAACATGTGCTATTAATAGTAAATCATGCAGATTATTCGGCACCCACCCCGGCATAACGAGCTGCTGTAGGTCATACAAATCATGCAGATCAGGGATATGTCTGCTCTAAAAAGAGATCTGGTCAATGCGGCGAGTGGGAACCGATCGATGATCTGTTGATGGTCTGCCTGTGGTTGTGAAAACTCTTCGAAAAAAGCGGTTCGCAAGAGAGATGGAAAACTCCTCTGCATGTTTGCCAAAGCCAAAAACAGAATGTGAGTCGTTGAACACAACAACTGCGTGAGACAGAGCCGACGGTGGAACACATTGAAAAAAAAAACGACGCCTGGGGGCCATAGTAAATAGAACCTACGATATACACAAAAATCTATATATTTAACTATTTTTACTAACAATATTTGGTCCTATTTTCATTTTTGTTTTCAACCATCCCATTTAATATCGTCGCCCCTCTTGTATTTCTCCTCTCTGGTCGTAACTCAGATACGGGGCCATAAAGTAGGCTCCTCTCTCTCCTCCCCCACTACGGTTCTTGCCTTGCGCTTTTATCGCGAGAAGACTTCAGCCTTTTCTTCCCTCGTCGACTCGCGTCGAATTGTGTCGAATTGTGCCTACCCACGCTACTTTTTATCTATTAATAGGCGCTTTCAGCAGTTGATTCCGTTTTTTTTTTTTTTTTTTGCAAATAAACTCAAAAGTCCGACCCACGTGAGATTCGAACTCCGGACATCAACGTTTAGATTTTTATTTTTATCCTCCGGCGGATGGGTAAAAACAAAGCTTACGCCCTCCACACTTCCACGTCTCACTGCGTGTCGTGTGTCCATTCACTCCATGTCCCCTCGGAAGTATCAGCCCTTGCTGCTTACTACTCCGGAGACTTGAGCATGTTGACCCGACCTGACCCCCGAAGGGGCCCGGTGCGGTGGGGAAGCGTTCGAGGTCACCACTAGGCCATCGGGGCGACCGATGGTCCCCCGTAATATGTATGCCCTCCCGTAGTAATAATATAGGGGCTCCTCTAATAAAAACAATCATATAGGCGGCAACCCCCTCCATCGCCCAAAACTCGCAACGTTCGCGCATCGTCTGTCTGTCTGTCATTTTTCTCACTTCGGCGAGTCAGAACAGCCCCCCTGCAGGATGTAGACCCTCAGCGTCGACTCGTCCTCGTTGAGCATGAACCTCGCGAGGTCCCGGTCCATCCGTCCGTGCTCGCGCCGCCACCGCGTTTCTCGGAAGGGATTGGGCAGCCCCGCGCTAAACTTCAAGCGAAGGTAGTCCACCACGAGGGGCCTGCAGATAAATTCCAGGTGTCGGGACTGAACCGCCTGCTGCCGCCGTGTCGCACGTATGTGGGTACAAAATCCAAAAAAACAAAAACATCACGGCACGGCACGGTACATGTCGTCGGTTTTTATTGACGTGTCACTACTGTGTACGGCACGCGGAGGACGGCACCTATGTACATGTGCAATAGAGGGGGCGAAGAAGAAAAGTGGGCTGGCTGGCTGGCTGGCTGGCTGCATGTGAGACAAGAATTTTGCCAAAAAAAAAAAGACGAAGAGATAAACAAGTACGTTGAAAACATAATCTTGTGTATGTTCCTACGCGCGACTCCCGTTGCTACGATAGAGGTGTCTAATCGTTCCAATGACCCCTTTACTCGAGGAGCTGAACGGGTATGCATACCGCAGCATCCTACAGGCAATTTGTTTTTGATAGAACCACTGCGTGCTAAGCCCCATAAACAATACGATTTCCTCTACGAAGTTGTGTACGACGAATATTGTTTTTGTTGTTGTTTGAAAACACACAATGGTTGGGTTCCAAAAATACAATGGTTGGGTTGAGGGTATACTAATAGTCAGTCAGAAATATTTTGCCCCCCAAAAAAAGAACACAGTAGGACCTCTTTATATCGTAGCGATCTTCGCGCAAAAATAAAAATGTCATCGGGCGCTCAAACCATCCACCACCTGTTGTAAGAGATGCCTCTCGGCGGTCGTCATGCGCGCAAACCAGCATACAACCGTACGACAACAAGTGAAAAACAAAAACATTGAGAGCCCCCCCCCCCCCCCAGCGCCCCCCTCCCCCTCTTTCTTGCCTGCGCCAGCGGACCGGCGCAATCTCGAGGCTGAAGCCCCGCCAGCTCCGGCTCCAGCATCTCCTGCACGAGGGTGATGCCCACTCCCACCACCGAGGGGGGGCGCTCGGAGAAGTTTAGCGGTTTGCCCGGGACCGTGCGCTTTATCGTCAAGGTCATGGACAGCTTCCCCCCCCCTCCTCCTCCTCCTCCGTTGCTGTCTCGTCTGGCCGCTGCCCCTGGTCGTGATGGCGCCTTGGTGCTGTAGCCGGGGCTGTTGCTACTCCGTACGGCGGGAGCGGGCTCGTCGTTGGAGAGGCGGTTGAAGCCCTCGACGTTGTCGGGAAGGTGTGTCAAGACGGACAGCACGAGGGCGTCGATCTCGCCCTGCAGAGCCGACAGGGGCGTCCGAAAGTCTGGGCTCTTTGTGCGTGTGTCATGCATGTGTATGTCCCGCGTCCCGCAGCGATCAGGTATAGGTTTTATGTGCGCGCAAACAAAAATGGATAGAGAAAGAGAGGGGGAAGAAGAAGCGGGGGGGGGGGCGTACTATTTGTTGCCTGCCTATAGTCGCTTTGACCATTGGACCACGCATCCTCGAGACGGAGCAGAAGGGGGGGGGGGGGGGGGGAGGAGAAAAGAGGCAACAGAGTGCCTGGATGGGGAGAGAAAGATAAATAAAGCACCGAGACGGAAGGACGAAGGAAAAACGGGAGCGTAACCGAGAGCGATACGGAAAAAATACTCTCAAGAATAATCGTCACAAAACAAAACGAAAAACAAAAAATGGAAACAATGATATCAGGTTTCATGCTTCGCAGGGACACAACGATCGTAAGTGTACATCGGGGTTTTCGTGGGATTCAAGGAGAAAGGGTGTGGAGGAGTCGAGGTCGTCCGTTTGCACGCATGACACGATTTTGTTATGCAGCCTCAGCTTTGCCGTTGCCCTTGGTAGAAAAACACGGACGCAATACATACATATATATATGAGCACGAGCACCACAAAACAATCATGACTTTTGGGTGTTTTCACTTGGTGGGTTGCGGATCATAAAAGGGTAAATCAAGCTGGCGTGCGCTTGGCGGCGGGTCTCTTCTAGACAAACTACGCAAGCTTCAAAGCTATCGTACCACTCTGTTTCCGGAAAATATCATAAACTATTGTGAATAAAATCAACTATAAACGGTACTTATATTTCGGAACATATCGGTCAATAAAATAAAACAGCAACGTCGCCGTCCGCCGCCACTGACTGACCCACTCACACAGAACGCGGCTCAACTCACCTGACGTTCCGCCTCGATCAACGCGAGGGACAGGTTCAGCCCGGGTATCAGCGGGTTCACCGCCCACTCCGAGGCGGCGACTGCCCCGAGAAAACACTCCCTCACCGCCGCGATGCTCCCGCGCACGTTCCCGCGCCCGTCGTCGCGGCTGTTTCGGACCAGCTTCAGCACGACGCGCGCCGTCGGGGTGGCGCCGCAGGCCAGGAGGCACTTGAGGATTCTGTACTTGGCGGGCGGCCGCACCGCGAGGTCGAGCGCGGTCAGCTGCGCTTCGGACTCGTCCGGCGCGTCGAGAAGGCAGGCGGCTATCCACTGCGGCCGGATCATGGCCGCGAGCACTGTTTCGGAGTTGCAGGCGACGGCCACCTGGGGGGTGGAGCGGAGCCGAGCGGAGCCGAGCGGAGAGGAGCAGAGGAGGAGAGGGAGGAGCAGGAGGAGCGGGAGGGAACGGGAAATTATGCGCGTTTATTTTCGTCACACGCGTGTACGTACGTAGCCGAAAGAAGCGGGTGGATACGATGGACCTTGCTTGGGCGGCGTGCCTTGGGGCGGCGGGGGTGTACACTCTCTGTCGTTTCGCTTGTTCAAAAGAGTTTACTCCCAACGCATCAAAAAATAGTATATTAGTGTGATGGGCACCGGGCGGTATGCATGCTTTAGATGGTGCTTTTATTTCGCTTGTTAGAAATTACCGCCGGTGCTGTAAGCGTTTTCCCTATCGGCATGTATTGCGCGACGATACGTACGCGTCGTATGCGCCATACACGAACAAGCCCAACACGAAACGTTGACAACAGCAGATAAAAATTCCGTTTCTTTTGTTATTTCTCGTGTACATCAAATTCGGTGTTCCTGGCAAACAATCGTCGCATTTCCACCCCCCCTCCCGAACAATTCGGATTGTGCAGTACTCTGTACCGCAAAACCGACGAAATCTCCCTCAAAATGGACAGAAGCAACACATATTGAAAGCCGGGCGTCATTCGAACCCACGACTCCCCTATCGCCCGAAGATGCCTTCGAAACCAACCGAAACCCCCGCCCGTGGGCTCTCATGCAAGAATGATCAGTAACGCACTTTTCGGATGTTTCGAACCCGAAAATTCTCCACCACACGAAGATACAACCCAAGAAGCAACCGAACCGTCGGGGGGGCGCTCTCACGCGCTATAATAGCACTCGGCACGCTCCTGTTTAAGACTTTTCCATGATCCATTGGTCTCCTCGCGCATTTACGCGCAAGCACGCACCGTTAACAGTAAAGTCTTGTGTATTTTGCATGGTTGATATCATAGGCCGGCTGATTGGCTTCGGTGACACCAGTACCTAAATTGAGTGAGAGCATTAATCGGTGGTCGATGATAGCGCGGCATGCTCGACATCCGGGGGGGGGGGGGGGGGACCACCCGGGGCGGGGGTTTCGGAACCCCCCTGCGCGTTGCGCGCTCCCAACTGAGTCATCACCTGGAACAAAGCGTCAAAACGACGACACGCGAATACGTGTAAAGCAGAGGGGAGGGGGGAGGGAGGAGGGGCGGGTGTACTCCATATTCATGCATGGCCGTAGTCGTATGGCCATAGATCCTCGCATCCCTATATATTCCTGGGACAGAGCACGTCGAGTTTTCACCAACCAGGCAGGCGTTACTTGCTTGCACCAAGCGCGGAGAGGGGGGGGGGGGGGCAGGGTTTCACCCGGGGGGCAAGGTTGAAGCCCGGGTTACAGGGGGCCAAAAAAAGGGGGGGGGGGGGGGGGCGGCACCTTATTAAACGCGTCACCCCTCATAGCCTTAAGGAACAGTGGCAGGAAACACAACCAGGGGACCGTGATGGCGATGTGATTCATAAAGTGTCACGTGACAAGCCCTCCCTCGTCCGCCGCCCTCCTACCCTTCAATGCTCGTCCGTCCCTCCACGCACACGAGATGAAGGTATTTCGTGGCCGCAGTTTTCTGATTGGTCAATGTTTTAGGCTGGAATCGAGAAAGGTATTTCGTACCCGCAGTTTTTTTATTGGTCCATTTTTTTAGGGTGGAATCTTTGATTGGTGGAAAAATCCTTGGTCGACATTTGTCGTCGTCCGGAATCGTTACCCACCTGCTCCTCATTCAACCGTCCAATGACCGAAAAAAAGATAGCCTGGCTGCCGCTGCGAACGGACAGCATCACGGCCGTTTCGCCATATATATCGGGCGTCACCAACTGACGGCTCACCTGATGAGGCATACGCAAAACGGGGAGGAGGGGGAAAGACAAGTTGGACGGAAGAAGACGTATATCCTACCCGACGAGGGAAACAGATGGCGATGTTAGATCTGTGGATTGTGCTGTGGGTATTATAAACTTATGTGTGGTGTGAGGAGAACACGGGAGATGAATTCGGTGGCGTCTGCCACCTACCAAGTACTGTGTACGAAGTACGGTTACGATGTACCTGCAGCTTTAAGCCCACCTTATGGGCTTGGATACTCCCCCCAAGCAAAACCCTCAGCACGGTCACCATGACACGCATCTGAGGCTTAATTCAAGCTTCGCGCCACCAGCTTGAGAACATGCGAGGCAAGTGAGTGCAATGAGGCGAGAGAGGAGAAGAACTCACCCGCTTCGGGACGATGGCCTTCCCTAGAAAGAAAATTTACGCCGATAGGGGCAAACGAGGCCTAAATCTATCGCATCATCAAGACGGGAAACCCGGCCACGTTCACTTCTTTTTTTACGCTCGTTGTTTTTGTTTTTTTGGCAAATACATTTTACCCAAAAGTAGACATTGATGACTCGATTACGCAATACGTGCCTCCCCTATATACGCATTACGCGATTACGCAATGCGTCGCCTCTCTATTTGCAGAGCTAAGGGACGAGAAAAAAACACATTTTGGTGTGAAGCATCGTTTTTTGTTTTCAATTATTATTCCATGCCTGTGCCTGTCCCTTCTTACTTCAGCTGCGGCCATCTTGCTCGCCACAGCCCTCCAGGTGGAGACGTGCCCGGCTCTCGTAGCGATGGTCAGAGCCGTTTGCCCCTCCTCCGTCTTTGCTCGGAGCTGTGTCGTCAGCTGCTTTTGTTTTTGGAAACAGTTCACGACGCCGGCGGTGAGATTGGGGTGATAATACCCAAGAACGATCGGTTATTTATTATAAATACATATGCACGCAAACACCATGCGTTTCAAGTAACTGTGCATGGAGCAAGCAATCAATGCATGTAATAAATGTCGTGCGTGCTCGCCTACCTGCCTGCCTACCTGCCTGCCTACCTGCCTGCCACACTGCAGCAGTGCAGGTACAATACAAACCTTAGCGGTCTCAACTACTTGCTGGTATAGAACAATAGAACAAGCGCGCCCGATGATGTATCACGCAGCATGCAAAGTTGAGTATCAACCACTCAATCGGTCGAACTCACAGCTGACACTCTTTTTTGTATAAATTAAAAAATGCGTTAACCCATTCAGAACTGAAAAAAAAATCCCACACTAATTCCAAGTAGTTTGTCCCCGCATACGTGGGACCAGTTCTTAAGGGGTTAATAGCTGACGCGCGGCGGTGTAGAATACCGGGCATCGACAGACCCACCTAAAACACATGCGTGCGTGTGCGTGTCATGGCAGGTTTTAGCTACTAGTTGTAGGCCTTCCGCCTGCAGTATCCTCGATCATCGGCATACACCCTACCTGGTCCTTTGGCAGCATGTTCGCGATCATGACGAAGGCCGTCGGCTCGGGCACTCTCGCCGCATGCATCAGCGGCGTCTCCCCCATCAGGTTCTTCGCGCATAGCGTGTCCACAACCTGTCGAGAATTAATTGCAGAGGCAGGATTATCAGCCCGAAGAAAGAAAGGGAATGCGGCGAGCGGAACCAAAACAGTTATACGCAATCTCAGGCAGAAACCCGACATGGCACTACTACTGTCACCAGCGTTATTATCAGGGCCAGCAGTCAGGGGAACAAAAAGCTACGTACGAACGTATGCTCAGGCGACATCGGGCGTGAACTGTCAGCAAATCATCACTAGGGACGCAGAGCAGTGGCGAGACTGTTCTGACGCGCGGTGCTCGCATGGCGACGCAGGATGCCGCCACTATCTTGATCTCCTCTTGTCTCACAGTCTGTGACTGAAGCCATTGGCGAGACAACCACGGAGCCATAATATATCGCCACGATACATCGGGGAAAACAAACAAGTAGCGAGTTTGGTGCGACCGTATGAGTAATACAAGTGCGTACTCGTAGAAAGGCTGGGCCTGGGTGGCGACGCTCTTGCTTTGCAGTAGCCTGCCCGAACATGTCGGCCATCAGAAAACTGTGGGGGGGGGGGGTCGATATAATCGAAACACTAACACGCCCGTTTTACGTAAGTGTTTGTTTTGTATCCATGCGTGAACGTCCTTTTTTTTTTAATGAAGCAGCTTTTTGGTGCTTTCGGGTTTCAGGATACAGAGTCCCGAAATGCCGTTGGAATGTGGTATATACATGCATGAGGTCATATAAAACCCGTACGAGTACGCGCTATCGAAGTATCTCACACAAGCTTCGACGAAATCCTCGATTTCACAGCTGATGCTTTCGTTTTTGTATTATTGTTTTCATGAATACAATACGGATGTTCGTGCCTCATCGATCCCTGGAACATGTCTCATGATGACCGATTGACACACCAGCAAATCAACTACTACTGTGTACGTAGTGACATTGCTGTAGCTACCCACAGGATGCGCAAACGGGCGCCGCTCGTGATAACGATAACCATCCGCAATGCATGCATGCATGTATGCTATGTGCCACCGCGCTTAACCCTTTGAACAAAAACAGTGAGTACCGCACTGTACACAAACCTAAACTCTGTCTCTAATTCCAAGTAATATGCCTACCAAAAAGGGAGTGCACTCCTAAAAAGGTTAAGTGTTAATTCCTACTGTTAGCGCAGTCTCGCCTCGAATTGCGGAAGCGGGGGGGGCGGGGGGGGGGTACTTATGTCGTGCACGGCCGTAGTCCTATGGTCATACGTAGACCCTCGCATTCCTACAATGCCGGGACGGAGCACGTTGGGTTTTCACCAACAAGGCAGACATTGCTTGCATCAAGCGCCGTGAGGTATCGGGGGGGAGGGGCATCCCTCTCCCCCTCCCCTTCTCTTTCTCTCTAGAAAAACTCACATCGTCAAGCGGAAACCGGGCAATGACGGCCTCGATGACGGCAGCGCGGCCGGTGTCGACGGCGTAGGCGAGGATCGAGTTTCCCCTCACACACTGCACCATCAAATGCTCCAGCGCCTGTTACCAAAAACAAAAAATCAGAAAAAAAAACATGGTGGGGGGCAGAAAGGAAAACAAAAAAAGGTTGGCCACACGTGTCAAATGCCCAACGGCTGGCTGGCTGGCTGGCTGGCTGGCTAACTAGCCGTCGTTCTGTTCTGTTCTGTTTTGTTTTTGGTATATATGATATTTTTTTCGGTCGCTCGCTTGCTTCCTCATGATTTTTGTGACCCGCGCTTTTTTCGGCCGCTCACCTGCGCAGGCGTCAGCCTCGACGCCACCGCCTGGAACACTTCAGGGTCGCCAGACGCGGCGGCGAGCATCAACACGGTAAGCCCGTCGTTTTCGTCCTTCGCCATCGTTACCCTGCTCACCTGCCATTGGGTCAACGAGTTGGACGGGGAGGGGGGGGGAGGGCGTTAACAAAATCGTGGAGGCGCTTACATGTATTTATTGGCCGTCAGGTAAATTCGCTCGTTTTTAAAACTCGACACGCGTTTTTTGGGGACACAACCACTTGGGATTAGTGGGGCATAATGGTTACAGTTGTAAAAAGGCATCGATCTCTCAACCTGAAGTAGAGTAATGCAAGTCTGATAACACTCTACTTCCCCCCCCCGCCCCCCCCTACATCAATATGTTGTATATTTATGGGTTGGGTTGGCGTCGCCTGGCGACGACGCTGTAAAACATGCCTCTCACTGCGTGAGCTAGACCACCAGGGTACCGTTTTTTGTTCTTGCTTTGTTTTGGCGGTTACCCAAGGCTGGCGGTCGAGTAGATAACTTGTGCGGGGTCGGGAACCTCAACCCCGCACAAGGGGAATGATCGTGTCACGTAGTGTGTATATGGTAAGGCACCCAGAGGCAGATACATAGTAATACCCATTGCTGTCTCTGGAAGTGACCACACCAGAAATTAAAAGAATTCATTGGAGGCTGTCGTCCATATGCAAGTCCGCCTCAGAGGCGGTTCTTAGCAGGATGCAGCTCACCCTCCATGCGACTCGCTCAATACCTCACGGCGCTTTGCGCTTGGTGCAAGCAATGTCTGCCTGGTTGGTGAAAACCGCCAACGTGGCTCGTCCGGCATTGTAGGGATGCGAGGGTCTATGGTCATGATGACTACGGCCGTGAACGACATGAGTAGACACCCCCCCCCAGCCCCCCCTCTGCCTGGGTGCGTGTGAATTGCGCGACGTGTTTCGTCTGGCAATGTAGGGATGCGAGATCTGTGGTCATACGACTACGGCCATGCATGACATGATACAACCCGGGCCTTCGTACCCCCCCCGTTCCCCGTCGGAAATAACGTTCTCCCCCCATTGGAAACGGCGGGGATGTTTGGTATTTGGGGCAGCATCGTCGGTTGGCAGATCTCCATCAGCATGATCATGGGCTCCTACGTACGTACCCAAGTTAATCGTTCCGATTCTTGATGACGACCCAGGGGAGAGAGTTTTTAATTATATTTTTGTGACACAAGCCTTACAGCAGCACGTGGCGTTCCTTTGAAAAACAGCGTTCAAAAAAGAAAGCGACATTCGAACCCGTGTGTCTGTCCTCGTCGAGGCCGGTGCGAAAAACGTTAGCCAATCACCCAATCCAGGGTGAGCCCTAATCACAAAAAAAAACAGGTTAGAGCAACATTGAGCATTCTTTCTGGTGTCCAGGCAGCTCGGTGTAAGGAAACGAAAAAAATGGAAATATCCCCGCAGAGCTCTACAACGGAGCGGCAGCGGGGTCGGCGAGAGATTGCTAGCAACGTTACAAGTTTTTTATTTATTTTATGAATGAGATGCGTGCACGCAGGCAGTACGTACGTACTCGTGTTATAGCCTGCTGCTTGCGACCTTTTGTATTAATTAGGCACACGAAAGAGTACCCTAGAAGAACAGAAGTTAATGCCGTTGCTGGAACATCACCACCATCACCAAAGCCCCTATACGCACGTTCGTACCAGGTACGATCTATGCACATTGTTTGCGTGGAAAATCCCCAGAAACAGTCCCTAAAAAGTATCGAGAAATGCTCTATGAATATAATAACATTCGTAAAGAAGGGTATAATTGGACTTATCTGTGTCGCTCTATGATAGGGTGGCCATCTATATATCTCCCCCCCCCCCCGGTGGCTAATCAATGATATCATACAACGGGGGGGGAGGGGGTGTACTCATGTCGTGCACGGCCGTAGTCGGATGACCAGACCCTCGCATCCTACAATGCCGGGACGGAGCACGTTGGGGTTTCACCTAGGGGGGGGGGGGGGGGTCGGATATTAAAACTACTATTAACAAGTGCACTTCTTCTGTTGATACTGTCAGTGCAGCAAGTAGGATACCACTCGTAAGGCCCGCCACTGACATTCAAAAACAGCAGCGACAGCAGTACGACGCGTACGTACACATGTATCGTTCAAAAACAAAGTTACCCACGCACCACGCCACGCCTCGCCTGCCAGAGGCAAACGCAAAACACTGATCATAACATCAGATCGCATAATACATACCGGTACGTGTTTCTGTACACAGACTGACTCTCTGCACACCTGTCCCTCCGGCACCCAGTTCATGATGGCCCGGATGAGGTGCAGGTCACGGCGCTTCACGGCAACCATCAGCGGGGAACCAGCCTCCTTGTTGTGGCCGACGATCCTCTCCGGTGACAGCACGAGCGTAAGCTGGGCCGCCGACAGCCCCGACGCCAACTGCTCGAAGCCGACGGCGTCCCCGGCCTCGACGAGCTGCGCCACGGACATCACGCTAGCGAAGGACGCCCTCGAGGACTCGGTCCGGTGACCTCGGGTCGGCGAAGGGGAAGGGGAAGGGCAGTCTATGCATATTCGGCCGACGGAGCCCCGGCCAATGGCGCGAGCGGACTGGTTCGACGGAAACATCTGCTGTTTTACGCAGGCAGATAAGAGAACGGCGGCGCAACGCATACCGGTATGTACGAATTCAGTGAACAACAAAATCACGAAAACTAACTGGTACCCCTCTGTCCCTAAATATCTAAATCCAATTATCGTTTTCGTATTAATGTTCAACCCAGAAGTTTATCATAGTTAGGGACAGAGCGGTACTACGGTACGGCACGTACAGCACAGCAGTAGTACCAGACACCTACTCGTACAGTAATAAGAAACGAGAAAAAAGCTGGTCCAGGGGCTGGAGTTCTTATTGTAAGAATGGGTACATTTCAAACTCACTTCAGTATAATAGCTGAAGTTCTTATTTTTAGAATGGGTACATTCCACACTCACTTCAGTACAATAACTCCCGTTTTTTTTCCCCCCTGTAAACCTCAGCCTGCCTTGCTTATTTCTCGGTGTCACGTACTGTACTGTACTGTGCCTGGTACTGTACTGTAGGGTCGTACGTATATCACCCAGGAGGAGTGGCCGACCAATCACATACCACAGGCATCCTTCCCGAGGTCATATATACACCCCGTCGCGGGCGCGATCGAAGCACTCTGCTGTATTATAGCACACGCAGGCTTGCGAAGGTGGGTTTATTAGACGAAAGTTCTTCATCTCACAGCTGAGCGAGGTGTCTTGGTCTTTTTCATGTATCCTTGTGTTTTTTCCTTTACGTATGAAAAAAAAAGAAGCGGAAAATGGTGCGAGTTGCGCCATTACTCCAGTACAGCAGCAGTAGTACCTGTATATATACTGCTGTACTTGTACACTGTATTATCGTATCATGCCTAAATGTGTGCACTTTATATATGCACAACTCAGTACGTATACGAGTATGCTGCTGCCGTTGTTGAGTCATGGTAATATTACGGGGGACCATAGGAAATACTGTACCTGGTAGTAAATAGGACCAAATATTGCTATTAATAGTAATATTAACAGTAAAAACAGGAAACTACGTACGTTCGTATTGTTGCTGTGTGTACCGTTGGTCCTATTTACTGTGATGGTCTCCCGTAGTAGTGCCTAAAGATGTTCAGTTCAAATTCGGGATGGGATCGCGATACGCGTATTGTATACCAGGGTACAGTATGCTGTGGGCCCACGAATAAGAAATGACTTTTACGGCAGTAAAAAATAAGAACAAAAGGCTCGCTTTTTGGGGGGCGCTTTCAGAAAATCGGAGTACGTCCGTAAAAAAATGTGTTCAATGGCAAGCACTACAATACGTCGTACACTACAGCAGTGCAGGACACCTACTGTAATAATAAACAGAGACTCCGGTCCAGGCCGGATTTATTATTCGAGAAAGGGTGCTTTCTACACTAATTTCAAGATAACGGCTCTCGAATTTCTTATTTCCCTCTAAATATCAGCCTGGCTTTCTTATTAACCTGTTTCTTATTACAGTAGGTGTCCTGTACTACTATTATAGTACCAGTACATTCCATACGAAGTATGCAGGGATATGCTCAAGGGTGGTGTCACAATAAGATTCTATAAGGCTTGGCTCAGATAAGGTCTTTCTTGTTGGCGAGCCCATACCGTATACGAGTACGAGGTACGTACGTGTGTGATGCATACCAGGTATATATACGAGTATGTATCAATGCCGTAGACTGCGAGCCATGGGGTTCGCGGTCGGGATCGTTGTCGCGTGCTGTTTGTTCTTGCTTGAGATACGTGTATGTATCCATCCACATATGTCCGCACCTAAAACAGAGGAATAAGAGGCCGCTTGCGGTCTACTCAGGGGGGAAGGTGGCCGATCCGCATGGGAGTACCGCGCGGACGACAGCATAAAGCGTACCACCCAAGCCTTCGCCGTATATACGTGATTACGTTCCCTCGCTGCCTGTACTGGCTCAGATCTCCCCCCTCTCACCCTCATGTTTCGTCGACCTTCCGGGCTGCCCTGACTTTCCCGCATGTTGGGCCGATCGTGCGCCACCCACGCACACTACCCTGCGCTCCTCCCAGCTCGACAAGCCCTAGTCCTATACCCCTCCCCCCCGATGGAGAGGAAAGGATCCGCCTTCCAGCAGCAGCAGCAGTAGTAGGGGACGGTCTGTCGCGCTACGTACACGAACCCGATGGAATTGGGTAGGAACATGTTTGCTCGAGTTGTTCTGCGAACACTGTACTCTGATTGGCCAATCGACACAGTCCCGCCGCTTGTTTTCTGATTTTGTGTCTTCTTCGCCTGCCATGCCTCCGCCGTCTACTCTCTCTCTTCTCTCTCGTCGTGCATGCCGTTCGCTCGCTCGCACACGGCAGGGTGGGCGTGTGGGTCTACATACCACGAGGGGGGTTGTCGAGCGCACTTGGCATCGGCCGCTGGTGCTGTGTGTTCTTACACATCACAACTACAGTAGTTGTACTGTAGTCATCTAGTTATTGAGCGAGACGTCGACGGGTAGGAAGAAAGAACGGAACATACACACACCTCCCAATCCGGGCAGTGGAATGGCAGCCGGCAAGTTTAAGTTTTGGACAGAAAGCTGCCCAGTACATACATCAGTAGTACTCCTTCTGCAGATGATGTTGATCCTCCATAACGCCACGAGTCACACAAGTATACACCCGGACACAGCGTAAGGGCCTTACAGAACTGCTTGCAAGCTGGTTGCTGCTACACACACCATCATTATCACCGTTGCTTATTCAAACGCCACAGGAGGCGGCGGCGGCAGCGTCGGCCCGGCCGAAAACAATGGTACTATGCCTTGGCTGAAATCGGGAAGTAAAGTACATCTACATACGGCAGTCAAAACTTAACCCTGTGACTGGTAAACGTATCATCAGGTATTGTGCGACACAGATAGATCCTGTCATTGTTATAGATGCAACATATTTGACAGATAGATCTGATCTGCACGACTTACGTAGTAAAATATAGATATATCATGATTGCCGGGTCGGGGGATCTGTACGACACAGCTCTCCTTGCGCGCTGTTTTGCTGGATGGGATCTGTAGGAATACGACTATTTTTCTTTGCCGGCCGACAAGCACCGCACCATGATGCCAAAACTACATAATAAAAACTAAAAAGCCCGACTTCTGCTTCCGAGCCCGGACCTGAGATCCCATGTGGCACCATGCTCTTCACTACTTAGTTACTGTAAGTGGTGCAGAAAACATGCATACGCATCCTTCCGCAGGAGCCGCCGGAGGCTGAGAGGGTGCGAAGCGCAAACCGCTATCAATCAGGTTCGGGGGTGTTTCCTGGTCTGCTCAATCGTGAACAATACGCAGCGACCCCTGGAAACCTGGAAGACAGACCCAAGTAAGTCGTTTGTCAAAACAAAAAGGACCCCGCTTGGATGGTTGGGACGTGCTATATATAAGGGAAGCCTGTGTGTGTCTTCCTTTTTCAGGTGCGGTGCCGTTCAGGCATTGTGTGGGGCGCATGGAGATGTGTCGTGTGGGACGAAACAAGAAAAACACGAAGCGTAACAACAAGGAAACGGGCAATCGAGCTTGATTTTCTTTGATCCATCCTCCAGGGGAAACGCGGGTAAAAATGAAAAAAGAAAGCTCAAGCTCACCACTACACAGACAGGTACATAAATATGTTTGTACCTGGCATGACATGTGTAACGTTTTTTAGTAAGATCGGAAATCGGTATTCGAGTCAGTGTATCATAAAAAGGCTCTCGGCGATGTTCGTGTGCCTGCAGGACACGGTGTCAATAATAGTACTCCGACTTTAGAGGCCACCCCCTCGACACCCTTCATGCTGCCACATGCCCACATGTTTTGGCTTATAGTACGAATAACGATAAATCGACAGGAAGGTCGTCGCGTTGAGAGCTCCATGACAGCAAAACACCCGGCGGGTACCCCAGGGGAAAGTCCAACTACGCACCAGTGAGCAGACAAAAAGTAGTAGGCACCAAAACGCCCGCAAAAGTCTGCAACAAATCGTCGACTTGAAAACGGGATTGAAAAAGAAATAGGATTGAAACATAATTCGAGTGAGAACCTGAGGGTGACATGGCAACCACCTCCTCTGCTGCTGGGGAACAAAAAAAGAGAGAATCATCTATACGTGCGACGAACAAGATGACTTGTACACAACTCAAAACGCCAAAAAGCGCGCCCCCCCATCGTTTTTTTTTTTTTAACGGTTGCCAAGCCCCCATCACCACCGTGCAACACGTGGAACACGATTTTTCAATGTTTTTTTTACAAAAGGGTGCTTGAAGGGTGATCAATTGTTTTTACAGCCCTCACGCACTGGCCAGCGTCGAAAAACAAAGAAACCCAATCGAATGCGTCAACGCGGCAGGGCAGGCAACACGAGCAACGCGTCCGTCACATCACACAACATCGTCAACCATAGCCCGTCCACCCGGCCCCACTTGACTTGTCTACGAGCGACAAAAACGTAGAGCCTGGACCCCAACTAGGACGTCGTTCAAGATCAAGAAAATTCGCAAAAATATATATCAACTGAAAAAACAGGGGTACGAACGCCCCTTTTCCCTACTCACTCTACGCCGATGAGGAACACCCCCCCCCCCTCTTCTCTTTACTGTTAACCCATCGTTATTTAGGCCTAGCCCGCCTCCATTCCTAGCCTAGCCACAGGCACAGCACCTTAAAAAACACAACGCATCGGTCCGAAAAATAAAAATAAAAACATGCCTCCACCAAAAAGCGGCCTTTCCTTTCCTCTCCTCTCCTTTGGAATATACTTCGACGGGGGGGGGGGGGGGGGGGGGGCGATTCGCCGTTAGCAGCACATAGTGTCCACCGATCGCTGGCTTTGATATGGTGCCTGCGCCTGACTGAGCGTTATCGATTCTGGCACGTAACTGCAATAAAAAAAAAACGCGGAAACCGACCCGACCCGACCCGACCCGACCCGGGCGTGTGCAGAGAGCGGCGGCATCCACGAAAGGCGCGAAAACAAAACCGTATACGGTCACGAGCACCACGCCAGGGCAAAGCATAGCCAACGTTATGTTTTTTCACCGGCACGTATAACGTGTACGTGCGAGAGAAGCCGGGTCACACAGCACAGCCGCAGGCCAGGCAGTGTCCGGCAAGCAGCAGAGCAGCAGCGCGAGAAACGAGGGGGGGGGGGGGGAGAGAGAGAGAGAGAGAGAGAGAGGGGGGAGTCAAGCAAGCGAGGGTAGCGTGAGGGGCATATGGTATGGTATTCCGACGGTAAACGGCGGTGGAGTTTCACTTACGTTGCGAACTTTAAAGCATCGTCGGTTTCGGAAGTGGGCTCATTTTGTTCTATAAAGAGCAGGGGGGGGGGGGGGGGGGGGGCCCCGGGGGGGCACACTGGAAGGCCCGGGAACCCCCCCCATAAACACATTAAAACCCGAACGCGCTACGTCTTCATCCCCACTGCGAAATCCATCCGGCAGCACTGCAGATTGGTCCGCCTAAATACACGTATAACAGCACAGCAGTAGCTTCAACCTCTACATTTGCACCGAGAAATGCGGAGTCCGCGGAGCCAAAAAACAAAAATGCGATTTGTTTTTTGTACCAGTGTCAGTTATAGTAGATAGTCTAGTGTGACGCCATACAAAAGCGCCGGCACAGCAATCGTGCTACGTATATGGCTAGAGGAAAAACCACTATACGTTGTCAACATTGACAGCATGCTTCTGTGTCGTACATACCCTAAGGCGCGGCGTGCACTGCTCCCTCCCTGACGGGTATATGGTACGTAAACGTTAAGCCATCAGCAGGAACAACGCGAAGAAAATGCCTGTATTAACTGCGCTACGTATATAGAAGAGTGGGGATCACACCACAGGCGTGCCGCCCGCGTAGGGCGGGCTTTTTCGTACGTAAAGCTCAGCCAGCACCATGCCTGCGCAATTTGTGTTGCTCGTACATGCCCGGCAGGAGAAAGCAAAGCACTAAAGATGATCAATAATATTCCTGGGAAAACTCGGCTGGCTGCGTTTGACGCAATCACAAAAACCTACAACACCAATGCCAAAACATAATATTTCATGCTACTATAATATTAATAGTACGTGAATATATTGTTTTCCTTTTTTTTTACTGCTTGTAATTTAAGACACTAAAAAATATACCTGAAAGGGACGCGATACATTTGAACGAAAACAGTATCAGCTGTGAGATCGATTTTTTTAAGGAACCTTCCGTGAGGAATGCGGTGTTCGTTGAGGCGTTTTGGAATTCGGAAAAACGGGGATGTGTGATAGAGATCGATTTTTCCCCTCGAAACTCATCTTTGCCAGCTGTGTGACGCATACTTCGATTGCGCGTTCTACGAGCAGCATATATACGCACGGGGTGTATAGTTTTTATAGTGGTCTACTACAAAATCTGACAGTTTTCACACCAAGCGTACTCGTTACGTACCTATGAACATGCCACAATAGATAAGACAGCAGTATGTATATAATGCTCATATCGCAAAACAAATATCGCACGCTCAATAAAACATCCACGACCCACATGTCTGGCGGCTGCTGCGCGCTGTTGATGAGCGCAAGCTGCACCACCTCCAAAAACGCCCCCTCCACTTTCACCGCCTCCTTCGCGCTCGTTTCGATGTAAGAAATAGGCTAAACAAAAAACAAGAACGAACCAATCAGGTGGGGCGGGGCGGTGCGGGGTGGGGCGGACCAAGCACGAGTTTTATGTAAGACATGCCGATATATACATACTGTATATATAGGCTGCAAAAAAAACGAACAGTCGACGTTTCATGTGGAGGGCGCACAAAAAAACTATTTTGTGTAAGAAAATAAACTGCAAGAAGAATGAACGAATAATCAGGTGGAGGGGGGCGGGCAGG
>MEHQ01004417.1:0-44880 GCA_008828725.1 Saccharina japonica | reverse complement strand
TTTTCCATTTTTTTTTTCCATTTATTGGAACGTGAAGCCTTCCAAACATTTTGCCCTCTGAAGAATTTCCAATATTTCCATAATTTCCAAGATTTCCAAGATTTCCTTTCTTTTCAAG
This sequence comes from Saccharina japonica, assembly GCA_008828725.1. Classification (NCBI taxonomy): domain Eukaryota; class Phaeophyceae; order Laminariales; family Laminariaceae; genus Saccharina; species Saccharina japonica. Next base: position 44,762 of record MEHQ01004417.1, on the reverse strand, counting down.
ACAAAAAATATTGGAAATTATGGAAAAAAGCTGCTCGATAAGAATGGCCCTAAGCCCCTTCCGGTAACCTTGGCAGTAGAGTTCATACTATGATTCTATGGTTGACGCGCACTGCTGTGCACGAGACAACGTGACTAAGGATAACCAAATAATGATTAATGCATTTGTAGGTCTGATTGGGTTAGCGTCACTTTGTGTTTGTGTTCTTAGCTTTAAACCGCTCTTTCTACCCGTGGACTGGTGGACATCCAGAACACCCAGTGTCCATTTGAGTTCTCAAATCCTATTAGAGAGATATGAGCTCTGTGAGGGCATATAAACCTATATACGACACAGCCAGAGATGGTGACTATTAATATTATTATTATTAATGTGGAACTAGCGAACCCTGTCCTTCACATTAATAGTATTTAATAGAGACCTTCAACCATACTGTCGAACAAGTGGCCAACTCAACTCTCTGCAACCTTGGTACAGCAGCACCGTCAACGGTCAAAGTTATGAAGATAAAGCCAGTCAGCCAATAACACCGTACGGTACCAGAAGGGTACATGGTACGGCCGTACCTGGCTGGGGAAGAGCAACCAGTACGACTTCTCGTGTGAACTTCATGCGTTTCACTTTCCTCTCCGATCTCCAGAGTTGATCATTCATGCATGGTTCATGTCTCATGTGCCCATGTGCCTACTGGGTGACCTCGCGCTGGCCCACACACCAGCCGAGCTGTACCAAGTACTTAAGCCGGTCGCCCCGGTAGAGTATCATTGGCACCTTAAAATCCCACCGTGGTGAGAGATTTTCACTTTATTTGAAAAAATAAAAAGGAACCAATTGCTGAGAGCGCCTTCGTGGCGTGGGTAGGGGGAATCCGACGCAAGTCGATGAGGGAAGAAAGTGCTAGAAATATTCTCGCGATAAAAATGCAAGGCAAGAACCGTAGTGGGGGAGGAGGGAGAAGAGCCTACTTTGTGACCCCGGATCTGAGTTATGACTAGGAAGGAGAGAGAAAGGAAGGGCGAAGATAATAAATGGGATGGAGACAAAAAAAAATATATATATATATACTTCCAAGTATCGCTTTTAGTATACCTGGTATAGGCGGGACATGTCGATTTTGACCGCCCTTAAAATCCCGAATGCTCTAATCCTTGGGCGTTCTTAAATCGAGGTACCCACCCGCTGTATTAATTGTCTAATAAGTGGGCAAGCACCCCTCGAAGGTTGGGAGGGGTAGAGAACCAGCTCAGTGGACCTCTTCTACACTAGCGATGCACCATGCAGCTACCCCCCTCACCGTCGACCCCTTGGACTTGCACCACTGCAACGCTCGCTGGCGGCTGACCCTCCGCTCCGACTCTCTGTCCACCTTGTTCCCGATCAGAATGAACGGGAACCGGTCCGGGTCCATCGGGGCCGCCTGCCGACAGTTTTTTTTTTTTTTTTTGTGGCCAACAGGTTGGGTTTCCATGAGGGTGAGGGGTGAGGGGCGCATGGCAAAAAAAACGCACAGCATTTCATTAAAAAAAAAAAAAAAAACTACAAACACAGCAGCAGTGAGTAAGGCAAAAAGGCACACAACAATTCATTAAAATATATAGATATACAAAATACAGCAGTGGTATTCCCGACTTAAAAAGAGAGGTGTGGCACAGGCCGGATTTAACACCGCCACTTAACTGATAGCGTCCTCTCTTATGCACACAGCGTTGGGAAATGCATAGCCTAGCCTTAGTGAAGGCGGGTCCAGCAGATAAAGGCATCTCTTGACTCTTGTTGCTATTCTCTTCGCGTGCCCTCTCTCAAAGTCGGTGTACCAACTACCCACTATTCACTATTCACTACTGTGCCGTCAGCTGTGAGTTCGACCGAATGAGTGGTTGATACTCAGCAGTTTCATGGGAACCCGGCAGCACTGCGTACGTATCTGAAAGAAGAGGGGAAACATTGCCCTCGAACCCTCGACATCAACCTTTTAGCAATCTCCGTGGTTTTCTGATAGACCACCGGGGCGACCTATGCACAAATTCCAACCCGATATAATATGTTTCAGGACGTACAAGTAGCAGTACTACGGGAAACCATAGTAAATACTCGTATATAGGCCTACGGGACACACAAAACCAATATTTTTACCTATTCTGAGTAACAATAATTGGTCCTATTTACTACGGGTCCCCAAAACCGGTAAAAGTACGAGTAGCCTACATCCGTGCTTATAAGGCAGGCATAAGCTCTCAATCCCGACCAGCATCTTGTCTGCTGTCTACAAATTGGTCACCTGATGCAAGAACTCCTCGCGCCAGCTGTCGAGCTGCTCGAACGACTTAGGGTTGGTGATGTCGTAGACCAAGACGCAAGCCTCCGCCCCCCTGTAAAAAGCTACCCCGAGACTCTGAAATCGCTCCTGTCCCGCAGTGTCCCAGATCTACACCGGTCACGGCAACGACAGAGGACAGACACGAGTAAATTCAGAGGGGCGAAAGCGAGGTAAAACAAAAAAAATAGCGGGGAGAAGGGAATACGTCGACTTCAGGTATTCGCTCGTATCACATATGTGTGACCACAGAATAACTGGTATCTCTCTAGGATGAAGAATCGGCACACTCCCGGGTGTGCTGGATGTCGACGGGTAGAAAGGATGGTATAATGTGAACAACACACACATACATATACAAGTTTTCATATATAGGTGTGCATCGTTGGTGTCGAAAACATATTTTCAACTGAGTTTTTTTTCTTCTTGGTGTTTGCACCCCAGCACTCGGGCATGCGTGGGAGGGGGGCGGGGGCGGGGTACTCATTTGTTGCTTGCCCTGAGCCATTTGACCATTGACCAAACATCCCTTTCGGGACGGAGCACCGTTCCTATTCCTAATAGAGACACTCCCAACAACTACTTATACGCGTACTGTAGTTGGGCGCTCACGACTTTAGCGTAACGCTTTTTTTCCATCGAAAACTTTTGCTGATGTTTTCCCCTTTCTGTTTCGCCGCCTGTGGCCACCATTTATCTCCTAGGATAGCGATTATTTTCTCGCTACTATATGCGTGGGGAGGGGTGAGGGGTGAGGGCGCAGGGTGTGCAGGTACTGATTTTGTTTTGGTACTTGAGCCTTGACCTATATACCTTCCAGCATTCACGTATGCGAGGGGGTGGAGGGAGGGCGCAAGGGGGGTGGGCAGAACGAGACTGGTGCTTCGTGCTTAGGCTAATACGGTCGTGCTTGACGTCGTCACCTAGTACCTAGTACTTCAAGAGCACATCAGGAGCAGTCGATCACACAGTCTGGAACACCCAAAACCCAAAACGTAAGGGAAAAAAAAAACGGTTTCAGTTGCGGGTGAAACGTAACAAAACCACAAAACATGCACACAAACACAAACCACGACAACACCACATGCAACACTCGCCCGCTTTACTTTCGCAGGCGGCATAATCTTGATGATAACCGTTTCATCGCGAGTACGTAAAGCATACCAGGTACTGGTATGATACGGCGGTATTATCGTGAAAGACACGAGACAGCGTGCAGTTTGGCGTTTTGTTGAGCTACGTATGATACAGCTATAGTGGATCCAGCCATAAGACTGAAAATCTTAATACAGCCATAACTTCCTCAATTATTTATATTTTATATAATGTCGAGAATTTTTGTGATGCCCTCGACAAATGCCACAAGAGTTGTTCAGACCTTATTTCGATTGGACCTGTCGTTCGAACTCCGAGTGTTCGCTGTTGATTATTCGTGAGAACTGACAAAATTATCACTTGATTTTATAATGGAAAACTCAAAATACGAAGATCGACTCAAATTGGAATGGCGTCTGAACAACTATGGTAGAGTTTGTCCAGGGCACCACAAAAATGTCTAACATGGACCAAGGTATTAATAATTGACGAAGTTATGACGATTTGGGTGAAAAAGAAAAATTAAGTGTGTTTTGTGTGGGATGTGGATCAAAAATAAATAAATGCGCAACGTGATTTTTTGCGCGGTGGCACCACCTTGTCCGGGGTTGAAAATATACCAATAAAATAGGGCTGATGTGTAGCTTTCCGAATCTGTCCTTATTTTCTGTGGACTCGCTGTAGTTATCGAGATTTTGTCATTTTTGTCTCGTGAAGTGCCCCCTGGAGCAATATTCAAACCGCGACCACGAACGCAATACTTGAAGTCCACACGTATATATGGGCTCATTCGAACGGCCTTGAGAAGGGCTTTCATACGCATACTTCAGATCAACTCAATTCGGTGGTGCGCCCGAATTATTAATACAAAGGCCCGATTTCAGGCTTGCTGCTGGATCCACCATACAGTAGATGAAGGGTGCCCCTCTCCATAGATGTCGGGAGGCAGGACTTTCAACCCTTGACAGACAGCAGATTTGCCTTGACATGCCGTGACTTGACACCAAACTACTAGGTTTTAGTGGGGAACACTTCGGCACTACACCCTTGACAGCGCATGCATATGTTGCCTTGCTTGACATGTCTCCTGACATCTTTGCCCCTCTCTGAATGTTTGAAGCTCAGAGAGCTGTCGTGCGGCATCCAGAGCCGCAGTCGAATGCGCGGACGTAGCGCGCAGGGCACGGAGCACGAAACTTCAACTATTAATAGTGCATCAACAACATGCCATGCACCTGGTGCGTACCAGCTTGTATCAGAACATCAGAACATACATATATATGTATAATCATATTTTAGCAGTTCATATACAAGTGTATGCACAACCTGGCACCAGATGCTGAACGTCGTAAAATAGTGATGGTGACTCGTAAAGCTACTGCTGCTGCTGCTGCAGCAGTATGATACTCGTAGAGCTCATATATTACACTCAGCTATATACGAGTAGCAAAGATGAGTTTCGACGAAATCCTCGATTTCACAGCTGTTGTTTTTTTTTTTTTTAAATACATATACTCATACGTACGAGTGACATCGTGAAACAGCGACAACCCGGCCGTAGATGGCACTTTAGGCTCGAATGTACCGTACGCCTAGACATCGCCCTTGAGCATACCGCTATTAATAGTATACCTGCTGTTTTGTTGCTACAGGTATCAAGAATTAATATTCATATTCATAGTTGCTTTCGAGAATATGCTTCGTACCTGGTACGTACAGACTACGGCAGTGTAACAGGAGTGAACAGTAGTGAGAAGGTTCAGCAGTAATACAAGGCGCTTCGCTCCACAGGCGGCTTCCGGCGCCCGCTACCCGCTACGCTCGCTCACAAGGAAGGGGAGAACAAACTACCAAAGAAGCGGGCAGAGAGTTCCACTTTTTCGAGCGTCTGTGTGGTCTTCACATGAAACCGTCCTTTCTACCCGTCGACATCCAGCACACCCAGTGTCCGTGCCGATTCTTCATCCTAGAGAGATAAACAAGTATATATGTGCCCACGAAAAACCACGACAGAGATACAACGTTGCAATGCAGTAATGCTGTTACATGGTAAAACCCTTTTGTACGTACGTTGTATATAGGGCGGGCAGATTTCGATGTTTTCGTTCGTCTTGAGAATAGAGATGGCTCCCGGATTCGTGGGAACCGGGTACCCGGAGGCGGGTACCCGGAACCGTCGGTACCGGTACCGCCCCGGTTCCATTTTCATTACCCGCGGTACTGGGTATACCGGGTACCCGGGTTCCCGTTATTAGTTACGCTCCACGGAGCCCCCGATAGACAGCGCACAGCGCACAATGCACAGCATACCCTTCCTACATTCACACAACACGCCATACACACACACGAGACCCCTGCCAGCTACCAGCGGAATAGAGATGGCTCCCGGATTCGTGGGAACCGGGTACCCGGAGGCGGGTACCCGGAACCGTCGGTACCGGTACCGTCCCGGTTTAATTTGTATTACCCGCGGTACTGGGTATCTCGGGTACCCGGGTTCCCGGGTACCCGGGTACCCGGGTTCTTTCGCATTTTTATTCATTGAGAAAGACGACATGAAGGCTTGTCCTCCCACCTTCCGCCTCACCACGCCTCACCACCCTGCCTGACGACCGTTCACGCCGCTCAAACACAAGAGTGGAGCAAAATGCACATGTAACCCCGGGTGCACGTACGGGAACCCGGGTACCCGGGATACCCAGTACCGCGGGAACCCGGGACGGTACTGGTCAAATCCCACCGAAGGCGGTACTGGTACCGGTTCCAATTTTCGAATCCGGGAGCCATCTCTACTTGAGAACAGTTGACACAAAAGTAAAAGCTGTATATATGATACGTACGTGAATAATTGTGTAAACGCTCGACGAACATGCATGCTGGCTCTCGTCAAACTCTGTCTGCTTTTGATTGCGTTGTCGCGATCTCTGATCGGCGCGTACTTGCTTTGCTGCTTTGTGTGTGTACGTGGGGCATATTGCGCTGTGCTGCTACTGCTGTGTTGTGCTTGCGGTAGATGCCCGACAACACGCTCGTGCACACGGGTAAAAAAAACAAGCCCACAACCGAGTGTATGCGCGGATCTGAATCCCAGATACCCCACACCCCCCCCCCCCATATTGGAGGGAAGAAACCGGACCGTTGTGATCCCAGAAAACAATTAAGTCAAGTTTTTTTTAATTACCCCCCCCGGTGCTCCGTCTCGAAAGGGATGCGTGGTCAATGGTCAAATGACTAAGGCAAGCAACAAATGAGTACGCCCCCCCCCCCTTATAAACATATGATCTATTTATAGTTGGATTGGCGTCGGTTGGCAACGACGCTGTAAAACACGCCACTCGCTGCGTGAGCTAGACAACCAGGGTGCCGTTTTTTTTGTTTTTTTTTCGGCGGTCACCAAAGCTGGCGATCGAGTAGATCATTTGTGCGGGGTGGAGAACCTTTGTTCCGCACAAGGGGAATGGTTCGTATCACGTAGTGTTAATATGGTAAGGAGTCCGCGAGGCAGTTACATAGTAAAACCCATTGCTGTCTCCGGAAGTGGCCACACCAGAAATTAAATTAACTCATTGAAGCTGTCGTCCATATGCAAGTCCGCCTCAGAGGCGGTTCTTAGCAGGATGCAGCTCACCCTCCATGCGACTCGCCCAATACCTCACGGCGTTTCGCGCTTGGTGCAAGCAATGTCTGCCTGGTTGGTGAAAACCCAACGCGCTCCGTCCCGGCATTGTAGGGATGCGAGGGTCTATGGTCATATGACTACGGCCGTGCACAACATGAGTACACCCCCCCCCCCCCCCCTCCCCGGTTGGCGTCGGTTGGCAACGACGCTGTAAAACACGCCACTCGCTGCGTGAGCTAGACAACCAGGGTGCCGTTTTTTTTGTTTTTTTTTTTGGCGGTCACCAAAGCTGGCGGTCGAGTAGATCATTTGTGCGGGGTGGAGAACCTTTGCTCCGCACAAGGGGAATGGTCGTATCACGTAGTGTTAATATGGTAAGGCATCCGCGAGGCAGTTACATAGTAAAACCCACTGCTGTCTCCGGAAGTGGCCACACCAGAAATTAAATTAACTCATTGAAGCTGTCATCCATATGCAAGTCCGCCTCAGAGGCGGTTCTTAGCAGGATGCAGCTCACCCTCCATGCGACTCGCCGAATACCTCACGGCGCTTCGCGCTTGGTGCAAAGCAATGTCTGCCTGGTTGGTGAAAACCCAACGTGCTCCGTCCCGGCATTGTAGGGATGCGAGGGTCGATGGTCATATGACTACGGCCGTGCACGACATGAGTACACCCCCCCCCCCCCCCCACCAGCGAAAAAAATAGGGGGGGTCTCTAAAACCAAGTTAAAAAAAAGGGAACAAAAAACGAAAAAAAAAATGGTTTTCGCTCATTTCGTCCTGTGATCACAGCGATCCGGTTTGTTTTTCATTCTGAACTTCCTACGTGTGTGGTGTGTGGTGTCGTTATCTCTCTTCCTGCCACAACGGAAAAAAAAAAAAAAAAAATGGAAAAAGAAGGCTCTTGTTCTAAAATATTCCACAAGGGAGAATCCTCGCCGGCAAGTAACAGAAGGAAGCGTTGTTCCAAGTGGAAGCGTGGCGGCGACCGCCGAAGAAGAAAGACTAGAAATAATAAAGTCTGCAGCAGTATATATCACACGGTGTGAGGCCTGTAGTAACGTCGTCGATGGTCGACTGGGTACGTGCATATGTTGTATGCAAAGCCAGCATGTACTCGTACACACTCTACAATGAAATCCTCGATATCACAAGCTATTACGGGAGATCATAGCAAATAGGACCAAACCTTGCTACTTTGTAGTAAAAACAGGGGAAAATAGTTGTCTGTACCGTACTATTTAATACAGCAGTAGGTCTTATTTACTATGGTCCCGCGTGATAGCTGGTGTGTTTGTTTTAAACTTCGAATACACTACAAAGTACCAGGTACCACAGGCAGTAACTCTTTCGGCCTTTTGGTACAGCCGTACGCACTATCATACTATTAATACTATTATAATGCTTGTATACTGTAGTATCATATCGACGAAAAGCGCCCAAAACTATACTCTGGTAGAAGGTGCGACCGTATCAATCTTCTATAATCGTGAGAACGTGCATCAGCAATGTTACTACGTATTAATAATGTAGTTAGGGGGGACCCATGGTAAAAAGGTTTAACGTGAAGAACACCCACACACATAGTAAATAGAACCTACGGCGAACACAAAAACCTACCATACACTCGTACATTACCTATTGTTTCTAACAATATTTGGTCCTACGTATTTACTCTAGGTCCCCCCCGTGGTCTGCCCGTGGTGCAACAGCAGCTATATGATGGCAGTACAGTAGCAACATGCTGCCTGCACCCCACCCTGTCGGGCAGCTCCGTTCACTGCTCAGTGCTGTAGCCCGGTTGCTAATAATAATACCATGGCAATACCATACACATCGCCAGTCCGACAGCCAAGCACGTACACAGGCTTATCATAGCAGCAGCACGACCCGATTATGTCATCATCACCGTCCAGTTTTGTTCTCGTCACTTTTTCACTACTTTCAAGTGTCAAGGGGTTTGTTTCCTTGTACCACTGCTGCTCCTGCTCCTGCTGCTGCTGCTGCTGCTGCTATTAATAGCTGCTGCTGCTGCTGCTGGTGTGCTGTATGTTGTACTTTTCAGTTGCGCCGAAAAGCGACCGAGATTGTGATGCACCAACATCGGTCACAATCCTACTCCTACATACACATAACAGGCACGGCTTACCCGGTATGTTTATATTTATACGTACGAGTTCGTACAAGCGCCAGTACACAATACACAAGCACTCGAGCTCTATGTACGAGTATCGTATACCGGTGCCAGGTATCGCACGAGTATAGAGCAGCCTTGTTTTGCGCACAAAAGCAAACAACAAATATACACGTAGGAAAATTTACAACGAGACACAAACTTAAGAGCCTCTCCCCTTGGCAACCAAGCCGCTGCATGCCGATTTTAGTATTAAAGCAGTGTTACCGCCGTGCTCGTGTGCTCGTCATGGTAAAACCTATACTCGTACCTGGTACCGGGTACCTATACCAGCAGTACAGGGCATCCATGTACTACTGTAATAAGAAACAGGAACGCTGGCCAGGGCTGGGTTTCGTTTTTGAGACAGAGTGCTTTCGACACAAATTTCAAGATAACGACTCTCGAGCTTCTCATTTTATTTTAAGGGTCGTTCTTATCGAGCAACTTTTCCCCAAAATTTCCAAATAAAATCTCAGCCTGGCTTTCCTGTTCCTTATTAGGCGTCCTGTACTTGCTGTGCTCGTATGTATACCTGCACTACGATAGTAAATAGGACCCACGGTGCACATAAAAACCTACCAGGTATATACTTTCCTATTCTTATATTAATACGAGTACGAGTAACAATATTTGGTCCTATTTACCCTTATGGTCCTCCGTACGTTCACGTACAGCAGTATATAGCAGAGAAATCAAACGCTCACCTCTCGACTTGGAACAGAACCAACTCTCTGCAGAGGTCAAACAGTGTACGTACAGCATGACAGCACTATACTTGTATCATAGAGTTGACAGAAGTGGCCGGCAACAGCAGGAGGAGAAGCCGCTTGATATACCACCCAACAACTAAAAACACAGCAGCCCGCACAGCAGCACACAGCACGCACAAGCAGCGTTTGGCACGGCTATCCGCCGCGCTTGCGAACCTGTTCGTCTCTGTCTGTTGTTGAGTAGTCTTACGAGTATTGTACCGCAAAAAGCTGCACTCTTTTTTCTTATTGTTGCTTTCTGTCTCGTGGGACCTGCTGGACCTCAGCTCGTATTATCGTACCTGGAGGGTGACCAGCTTGTCGTCGATAACCGTGTCCTTCGTGAGAAAGTCCGCCCCGATAGTCGCCTTGTACTGAGTCGAAAAACGCTTGTTGACGTACTGGTTCATCAGGGACGTCTTCCCGACCCTGACAGCAGCCAGCAGTAGCAGTAGCAGTAGCAGCAGCAGCAGCAGCAGCATGGTCGAGTCACGTGTCGTCACGAACGAGGCAGCAGTCCATGTATACGTATACAATAAGTGGGATGTATATTCGTATATGGAACAACATACCGTGCGATGCCCATAAGCTCGAATGCACGAGGTCCCTGCTCCGCCTTGTCTCACTACATTGGCGCCGACAAGAGCAGGACGAGCTCCTTCTCCGTCCTAGCCAGTCAACTCCTACCGTAATGACCGATCCAAAGGGTCCCTACGTGCCCACCATGCCATGGGAAAAGAAAGGCCGAAAGCAAACAAAAGAGCAAAAGCGGGGCTTCGACGGAGCAAATGTTTTCTTCGTGCTGCCGAATGCATGTCGTCTCGTCGCTCACCCGCTGTCCCCTAGGATGATTATCTTTAGCAGCGCTCTCCGTCTAGACGCCATATTTGTCGAATCGCCTTCCTCGGATTCTCCAAGCCGCCTGCCTTGCTCTACGCTGACGTCTTGGGTTAACGCGCGTGTGTGGGAGAGGCGAAGCGTGCCGCGTGCCGAGAGTGCCGAACAACTAAATAAGGGGTTTGCTGGAGACCTGACAAGCCACAGAAAGAAGGGGGTGTTATTAGCGAACTACAGTAGTAAAGAGGCAAAAATACAAAATCCGAAGAAAATTGAAAACACAACGTCCTCGTCGACCCTGGTAGCATCCAGGGGAGTCACCGGCCAGTAGTCAATCGAGAGGAAAAATAGTAAAAATACCTACGACGTATCATAAAACCAAAATGGAATAACTCCACGCAGCTACGAGTAGCAAAGCTGGATATCGACCGGTCGGGAGATTTCACAGCTGACGTGTTTCTTAGTTTATTATTAAAACACAGCAGTCCTCGTATCTTTTGTATCTGTGGGCTGTGTGTTGTTGGTTGTTGTGTGTTTGGGTCTGTCACACACTCCGCCTTTTGGACTTTGGACATATCGGGACTTGGCACTTGGGAACTTCAGGCCTGGCACGTGCACTGGATCTTCTACCGTACGAGTAGCGATTCGCGCCCGTGTATGAGATGATTATTGCGCTGTATAGCCCTCTCACATGTACTTTGACGAATAACCACTCAATGTTGTTGCTGCTGCTGCTGCTGCTGTGTGTGACAGGAGGAGACTTCCACCAGAAGAAGTTGTTTGGCTTTGTTCGGCGTTCGGTGTGATGCGCGGGGAGGCACCTTTTTTTGCTTTTGTATTACCCCATGCATCATATATAGCTACTCTGTACCTGGAGTTGTACCTGGTGTCTGGTATTTGGCACCTGGTAGCTTGTTACCTGGTACACAGCAGGAGTATACCATCAGTAGGTGTTACGGTTGTGCACCTGGCACACCTCTGTAGTGAGACTGCCCCCCCCCCCTCTTTATTCGCAGGGTGGGGAAGTTGAGTAACTGATTGGTACTGCCTGTACTGACTGGTGTTTGGGTCTGTATAAATAAGTAAAAAGTGTAGAGCGCTGCGAACGCACTCCGTATTGCGCCAGGTATGTATATGGGCGCCCCCCTTTCCGATAGTCCAGCATTCCAACACCATTGTATGTACTGTAGTAGTACTACAGTAATACTACGTACGAGTAGTGGGAATGATCCCCCCCCTTCCTCATTCGGATGGTAGAAACCTTAACGTACTTAGGAGTGAGTTTAGAGCGCCGTGGGCACGCATGGAGTGATTGTGTATACCAGGATGCTTTTGGGTATACCCCTTCACGATAATCCACCATATTGTTCGTGTTTTGCCATCAAAAACAGTGCGCCCCTCGTTCGGGGTGTGAAACATTAAATACATACTGCTTGTACTGTAGTATCCACATTGTACATACGGCGCTCCATGACATCCTTCTTGTAGCCGGCCAGTTACGTTCAATTGTGTTTGTCTCGTGTGTGCTCCCATAATATTAGTCAGGGAAAGGGGGTTACTGGCAACGATTCAAAACGATAAACAAAGAGCAATCCCACGCTGCTAGGGGTACCACTTTTAGGCTCAATATTTTCTGACCGGTTTGCGCTCCTCACGTCAGTAACCACCGGACACAATTATTACTTTACTGGTATATCTGATTTTGGACTACCGCATGGGAACGTTTGGTCGGGTCGCGCGAGCGAATGTTTCCGAAGTGATGTCTCGGGTGAGATATTGAGCTCCTCACGTGAGGAGCTCGTGAAATTCTGCTGCGCCCCTACCGTGGGATGACTCCAAACACGTTTCTACAGTGTACGTAACACACCTCCGATTCCGCGCAGAGCTGTGCCTCACATTTTAGCGACCTCGCACCACGTCACGATGCATCGATCATCTCATTTTTGTTTTATTTTTTCCGTCCCACATTTATTTGTTATCTTCGTCCTTCTTTTTTTTCTCCTGCTCCCTTCCTAGTGGTGACTCAGCAGATCCGGGATCGCATATTACCCCCACCCCCCACTACCTAGAAATGTCTGCCTGGTCGGTGAAAACCCGACATGCTCCGTCCCGGCATTGTAGGGAGGCGAGGGTCTATGGTCGTACGACTACGGCCATGCATGAAAATGAAGTACACCCCCCCCTATACGGTACGCGCCTTTTTGTACTTTCATCGCGAGAAAAGGTTCGGCACCTCCTTCCCTCGTCGCGCCTCGGAGGCAGCTGCCCCTCTTCACGGCTCATCTCAAGAAGGCACACTCTTCCAAAATCTCCGTCAGTCTCGTGGAATAAACCTTGCCAGTCGTCCCATCAGACACACTGTAATGACACCCGCAACAGCTCAGCAACAAGAAGACAGTCGATCACATATGCACGCGCCACTTTAAAAAAAAAAGTTGATGAAAAACAAATCGAAGATGATTTCGCAAAACCTCTGGCACTCATCTCTACTGTGCCCTTCTCTCGACTTAACACCAAAAGTTAAGGCTGCAACTTTGTTTTAGCCTTCCATGGCGATCCGTCTTAACTTGGTCCCTCACCGGTTTGCTGCGCGATTTTGGTGCATCATGGTCCCAGCCTCCGTCCCCTGGGGTCTGTAGTGCGTACATACTTCAAGTATATATACCACCCAGTACAACAGTATGTATTACCCTAGAATCACGCTGCAGAGCAGGAGCGTTGTGCACAGATGGAGATAGGACGCACTAGAATAACAAGCATGGCGTGCTTGCTATCACACTAAAAACTATGTTGAGGACGGCACGTAGTAAGCGACAGTCCTCCCCCAACCCAACGATTTTCTTTATGAAACCCTCCAGTATTGTTCGGCAATGGGCTAAGTATATATTGCCCATGCGTTTTCCCTTCTAGGCGCCACTCAGAGGAGCACCAAAAGTGGTAGTAGTGGGAACTTCCATTTTGTTTTCCGGGGGGTTGGCGGTTTTTCAGTCAGTCTTCAGACGTCGCGCCTTTGCACTCGTTCGTCCCAGGCCTCGTGCGGACGCTAGGACGGGGCGGGGTTGTCTCCGCGTTGCTTCTGGACTCGTCCCCGCGCTGGCTGAGGGGATCTAGCAGGCACAGGGCGGAGCTCATCCTCCTCCCAACTCCCAGCAGCCCAGGGACACCCAACGCCGACCGCCTCCAGCTCGTCTCATCGTTATCATTAGACGCCACGCCTTCGCCCCCGCTCGGCTTGGCATCCGCGCGGAGGGTGCTAGGGCAAGGCGAGGCTGTCTCCCCTTTGTTCTCCGTCTCGCCACGGGATTCGTTGTCGGGAGAGGCGTCTAGGAGGGGTGGGAGCCGGGCCCCAGCCACGCGGGCGGGCTCGGTGCACTGCGGCGAGTGCTCTCCGGAGCCTTCTTCCTCCACGGGGGAGATCGTCATCATCTTCATTAGCTTTGAGTGCTTCAGGCTCAAGGCAGCCTTCAGCTTGACCGTGCTGTGGAGGGAGCGCACCGACATGATCATGTCGGCGATTGGCTTGGTGGATCGACGCCTGTGCCGCCTGGCGAGCGCGGCTCTGTCCCTCTTGGCGCGGGCAGACTCGCAGGCGTACTCGAAGATGGCCTTGTTGAGCAGACACTTGCCGATGGATGAGATTGTCACCCCGAGGAGGGCGAGGTTTGCCGGGTTACTCTTCCTGGTAAAGTGGAGAACGCAAGGAAGGGGGTTCGGCATGAGGGCGGAGCAAATGAAGACCCAAACCCTTGCAGGGGGGGGTGTACTCATGTCGAGCACGGCCGTAGTCGTATGACCATAGACCCTCACATCCTTACACTGCCGGGGCCGAGCACGTTGGGTTTTCACCAACCAGGCACACATTGCTTGCACCGAGCGCAAAGCGCCGTGAGGTGTTGGGCGAGTCGCATGGAGGGTGAGCTGCATCGAGCTAAGAACCGCCTCTTAGGCGGACTTGCATATGGACGGGGGGGGGGGAGGGTAGACGGTGGAGCAGGGCAGCCCCTCGCTGGATAGACATCACTAGAGAGCCCGATTGCGGCTTTGACTTGGGTGGGCATCGATGGTCGCACCCGCGAGGGAGCTTTTACTCCCGACAAGGTACCCTATCGTGTCTTCCGTTTTTTTACCCAACAAAATATGTTTTCAGCAGGGACATGTAGTCGACAATTTGTCCCATGCAAGGAAGTGGCTCGCCGGCGTCTTGTCCGCCGCCACCGGTAGCCATGGCCTAACCTCTCTCGATGCCATCTACCGGTCCAATGCCCTTCTATACAATCGCTTAACGAGCGATATTTCTCACACTGCTGTATCATGTTTCGATATGGGTCTGCCGTACAATCTACATCAAAACGGAAGGATGACAAAGCGTTCCAACATTGAAACTCCAACTTGAGAAAACGACAAAAGCATCCGGTGAACTACCATAGGCGCGAGATTGCGAGATTTCTCAGGAGTTGAGCTCGCGGTGTCACTCCCGCAACCACAGTGTCCGCCAACCATTGTATGTCTGGCCCTGGCATGGTTTCAACAATTGACCCACACCTCACGCGAACGCTCTCGAGCCAAGTGCCTCGTCTCTACAGCGGCAGTATATAGTACACCGTGTGGCCCTGTAAATCGTGGAACAACCTGCTTACAATGAATTCACTTCATGCACGTACGTATGCAGATGAACTTCGTACTGCAGCAGTGTTCGAGAGAAAAAATGGATGAATGGGTCCCACAGCACTAAGCAAAGGCACTATCACGGCGAACCGTAGTAAATTGGGCCTACGGGACACACAAAATCCCATCTATTTACGCATTTTTACTAAATAAAACAAAATTGGTTCTATTTACTAGCCCCCCCCCCCCGTAATATCACCTGGTGCGGCTTGAGAGAACCATCGCATTGCCGACCCATATGGCATCTGTTCAGGGTATATACATACATACGTATACATGGCATCAAGGGAAGGAAGTGGATAAAATGGGGTGCACGTTCAAAACATACATCATGGTGAACCAAGAAAATGCTTAAAACATACTTCACAGTACAGTACAGGACAGGACAGGACACCTAATAAGAAGCAAACTAATAAGAAAGCCAGGCTGATATTTCGAGGAAAATTAAGAAATTCGACAGTCGTTATCTTGAAATTAGTGTAGAAAGACCCTCTTTTACAAGAAGAAATCTAGCCTGAACCAGATTTCCTGTTTCTTATTAGGTGTCCTGTACTGCTGTAGTCCTCCCGAGACGCATGCTATGTACGATACAGAGGGGTACTATTAATAGTTTTTGGAGCAGGGAATGACCTTCTAGGGGCGGCGCCTTATTTTCTGAGCTCCCATTTCACACGAGGTTGGTTGCTCAATATCTCACCCCCGAAACACAGCTTCGAAGAACGTTTGTTTAGCTCAACACTCAACCCGACCAACATTTAGTGTGCTAATGTATACCTGGTAGCTATTATTAATAGTGCTATTTTTTCGGGGGACCATAGTAAGTAGGACCAAATATTGTTAGTAAAAATAGGGAAATATGTAGGTTTTAGTGTGTACCGTAGGTCCTATTTACTACATTAGCCCACCCCGTAATAGTCCTACAACAATATATATATATATATATATATATAAATGCATGCTACGTACGGTAGAGGTGGGTGCACCCTATTTTTGTTTCTGAGGGTGGGTGGTCAGTTGAAGAGCTCTATATACCCCAACCAAAAACTGATTTTGAAGGAAAATAAAACGTGCCACCGGGTGAACAATCGCATACCTGGTATGGCCGAAGCATACAATTGAAAAAAATGGTCAAAGGGTAGACCCATGGGTCACTCATGGGTCACCCATGGGTCACGCATGAGGCGCCCATGTACGTCGGCCATGGGTTAATCATGGGTTTACAGTTCTGACCCGTGGATCGCCTGTGGGTTTTTCTACAGTGTTGACAAACGGATCACCCCCAATGGCCGCCCGTGGGCTCACGATGCCGGTCCATAGATAACCAAACATAGGTCGCCCCTGGATCGTCCATAAGGCCACCCATGGATTTACAATGCTCGCCCATGTTTTTCACCCAAAAATAGGTTGCCCCTGGGGTCGCCCATGGGTCGCGCATGGGTCGCCCGTGTTTTCCCCGTTGGTTGACATAAGCCGATCCATCGATGGGCATTGGGTCGCGCATGGCTCCCCATGGGTCGGTCGCCCATGAGCCACCTATGGTGACTCCCCATGAGCGTGTAGTGCTGGCCCGTGGGGGACGCATGGGTCGCCCATGATTCATAGTGCCGGCCTGTGGAACGCTCATTTGAGCCAGTCATGGGGTCATAGGTAGGTCTGGCCCTTACGTCACCCACAGGACGTCCGCAGGCGACTCATGGGTCACCGTGCTGGCCCCCGTAAGCCACCCGCGGGACTCCCATGGGTCTGGCCTATATGAGTCTACCTTGTGCTTCACCATGGACTTCGCATGGATATCCCGTGCGGAACCCATATAGGTAGGCCACGGATAACCCACGGGTCAACCCGTGAGTTTATATAGTACTGGTTCACACGGGTCGCCCATGGGCCTCCCACGGGTTAGTAGTGGTTTTGTCCATAATAAGGTCGTCCACACAGACAGGTGCCCGAGACCCTATGTTGCACTTTTAATTTTATATAAAAGTTAGTTTTGTTTTGGGCGAGGTATCGGTCAACCCGTGGGTTTATATAGTACTGGTTCACACGGGTCGCCCATGGGCCTCCCACAGGTTAGTAGTGGTTTTGTCCATAATAAGGTCGTCCACACAGACAGGTGCCCGAGACCCTACGTTGCACTTTTAATTTCATCTCAAGTCAGTTTTGTTTTGGGCGAGGTATCGTAGAGCTCCTAAAAGCCACCACCCTCAGAAGGCAAAAATGGTGGACCTCTACCGTAGCCTGCGTCGCCAAGGTCAGGAAAATCTACAGTGGTAGGCAGGTGCTGAAAAGGGTGGGAATCTGACCTGCGACTGGTGTATGGGTAGTGTTCACTCCCATCCAAGCTCTTCAAGCAGACTTGTTTCGTGTATACGGTGCCAGGTACCGCAGTATATATGTATACTTCGAAGTATACATATATATATAGCACCGAACTTGCCGAAAGAAAACACGTTACCTTACTTGCTCAACACAACCAATCCCAGTTACAGTAGTTAGTTGTTGACATCGACGTCCTGAAATTTTGGGGGGTTTTGCGGTACACTGCTGTAGTGCCGGTCCCTCCATAGTGCCGGTATGCGCCACACAGACAAACAATACCGGCACTATATACCGGCAACCGGCACTGCTACTCCGCACACTGAAGTGTACACTTGCTGAATCCCGTATATATATGTGCGTGCAAGCGATTCCACAGGGGCGACCCATCCCACGGCAGGGGAGCGCAGCAGAATTTTCTGAGCTCCTCACATGAGGAGCTCAATATCTCACCCGAAACATGACTGACTTCGGAAACATTCGTTCGCGCAACGCGACCAAACCTTCCAATGCGGCAGTCCAAAAACAAATACACCAGCAAAATATTAATAGTATCCGGTGGTTAACTCACGTGAGGAGCTCAACTGGTCAGAAAATATGGAGCCAAAAAGCGGTACCCCTACCGTGGGATTGCTCAGGCACTCTATATATATGTAGCGGGCGGGCAGCCGGCAGCACCCAACCGGCACTACAGACTTACCTGGTAGAGGTCACTACGCGTACTGTATGTACTCACAAAAGCACATGCCCATCGACCTAGACACCTGGAAGACCTTCTTAGAGATCTCGACATTGTTCCCGCCCGTTTCCCGCAAGGTGTTGCACAGCTGAGAGAGCCGGGCAAAGTCGGTGAGAGTCGGGGGGGGAGGGGTAGGGGGGGGGGGGGGGGGGTGTTAGAGATTACACCTATTATCGCAGTAGTCGGTATCATAGAGTCGCTGCTGGATAACACCGGGTTATCTGCTACAACGTAGCTTGTACTACATCAGTAGGCATTCCCCATCTAGGAGTAAGTGATCGGTTATGTATCACAGTTTTCATGTGATAAACAGTACCAGTATGTACCAGCAGATCTTATGTTCTTGTATACACTCGTACACATACCAAGAACTATCTGGTAGCATATAGCATGGGGGGCATACTGTAGTTAGTTGGCGACGAATGTAGAAAGAGACAACGCACACCAACTGGGGCGGAGGGAAATATACGAACAACCAGAAGCCAGAAGGAAGGCTGCGCTTCACACCACCAATTTCGGTAGGACCCCCCCCCCCCCCCCCCGTCTTTGAAAGGAAGGCGGCGGCGTATCCCCAAAACGGAAGGCTAACCACCTTCGCCGAGCCTGAACCACACGCCAACATGCCCAGCGCGAGTGCCGTGAGGTTTATGACCATCGCCAGGTTGCGGTGACCGAACACGCATACCGCCAGCAGGAAGGCTACGTAGGAGGCGGCCGATATCTCGAGCGCCTTTTTCTTTTTGCTGAGCCTTTTTCTGGCCTGTTTTAAAACACACACACAACACGAGAACAAAGCGCAACGGGGTTGGTTTTGTGAGGGGTTACGGTGAGACAGGGAGACTTACGCAGCGGTTTGCTAGTAACGTAGTAGTAGAGTAGTAGTAGTAGTAGTAGTAGTAGTAGTGGTAGTAGTAGTAGTAGTAGTAAGTAGTAGTAGTTAGTTAGTAGTAGTAGTAGTAGTAGTAGAATAGTAGTAGTTAGTTAGTAGTAGTAGTAGTAGAGTAGTAGTAGTAGTAGTAGTAGTAGTAGTGTAGTAGTAGTAGCAGTAGTATAGTAGTAGTATAGTAGTAGCAGTAGTAGTAGTAGTAGTAGTAGTAGTAGTATAGTAGTAGTAGTAGGTAGTAGTAGTAGTAGTAGTAGTAGTCGTAGTTGTAGTAGTAGTAGTAGTAGTAGTAGTAGTAGTAGTAGTAGTAGTAGTAGTAGTAGAAGTAGTAGTAGTAGTAGTAGTAGTAGTAGCAGTAGTAGTAGTAGTAGTAGTAGTAGTAGTAGTAGTAGTAGTAGTAGTAGTAGTAGTAGTAGTAGTACTGTAGTGGTACGAGCTGGGCCAGCCAAAATAATGTTTTTAAAGCAGATTGGCCATGCCCCGACCAGTTCAACGAATTTGGACACAATGTAGATCATGTACTAATCAACACACTTGCCGCCTGCCCTTTTCTTTTTTTTTCCCCTCGAGAAAGATACGACGATCCAAAAATCGAAAAAAATGCAAAAGCGATCGAAACTACTTGAAAAAAAAAAAATCAAAGAGGGCAGGCGGCAGGTATTTTTGCACGTACGGTTCAAAGACGTGGTTAAAATGTCAGAGTAAAACTCTAGAAATTGGTCGGGGCATGGCGGAAATGCCATTTTTCCGTAATTACTTGACTTATATATGGAATCGAGTTTTGGTCATATCTCTTGATGGGTGGCGAATTGGGCAACGAGACTTACATCGATCTTCTCCTTGTGTCTTCAGCATTGTCTCCACCAAATTTCAAGTTGATCGAAAATGACATTTTTCATACGAAATTAGAATGAAAAAAATGTTGTTTTCGAGTTTTCGGGGATATCTCGGCGAGATCGAGTCGAGAAAAAAATATGTATATAATGTTTCATATACTCGTACATGTTTTTTTTGCACAAGCACTGGTATGTCAGGGTTGGCGCGTCAAATTTATGTAGCCTAATTCGCAGTGGTTCACGAGATACGACTTTAGGAAGCTTTGTAAGTTTCTTGGCTGGCCCAGCTCGTAGTACTGTAGTAGTAGTATTACGGGGAACCATAGTAAATGCTAGTAAATAGGACCTACGGTACAAAAAAAACTACCGGTATATGTTGAGGGCCCGTATTAACGAAAGAAAGTTGCAAATCGAATCGATTTCGAATCGATTTTTTTTTTAATGAATCGACGCGGACTTTCATATGATTGGTCAAAGCACGAATCACCGGAAAGACATTCGTACTTTAGGGCATGAAAAAGTCGATTCGATCGGATAGCAAAAGAAGTCCCAACATACTTTTTTTTTTGCAAATCGAATCGAATCGATTCGAATCGATTGGAGTTTATCCAACATGCATGGCATGTTTCCACTGGGTGAACGTCTCCGAGGCGATCCGTCGCTGTTTGGGCTGTTCTCGACAGCCACCAACGAGGCGATAAATCGTTAACCTCAACGAGTGGCGACCGGAGCAATAGCCGCGCCCACGGCTACATACCATAGCACAACGTGGCCCGGCGGTGGCTCCTCAAAACAAATCATGGCGGTCGCAAGCCCAATTTTTTCACCAGCTCCGTCGGCCAAGCCCGGCGAGAACCAAGCGATTGACCCAAAACACGGAGGAAAAACTCAAGATTTCGATAGCTGCATCGCTGTCGCTGTCCGGTACATGGCGTTTAAGGGCTTCCTCCGACCACCCACGCGAAGCTGAGAGAGTGACAGCTTCCTAGCCTGGGCCTTGAACATAAAACAGAGGCTGTAGCCGGCGTGCACGTGACGATGCACGCCGTCGCTCTCAGCTTCTCCCCTCGGTACTTGTCAGACGGGTGTTCTGTGGGATGTCGCGTTATTCCGATCTCATTCACATTTCGAGAACATACGGAACATACGTGTTTTCACACGATAGGACGCAAAGCCGTATTTTCACTTCAAATCGGAAAACAAAAATCGATTCGATTCATAAAAAAAAATCGATTTGGAATCGATTCGGTTTGAAACTTGCCTTCGTTCGTACGGGCCCTTACCTTTTTTTAGTCACAATATTTGGTTGTATTTACTAGTGTTTACTATGGTCCCCCGGAATAGTAGTAGCCTCAACCGTTTACTCTTTCTTATCTTATCGTGTGGTGAACGTTTGGCAAAATACAAGGAAGGGCGCCACTGCGTACTGCTGCCACGTGTTTTTTTCTGGCGTTACACGCTTGTTTTTAGCTTCGATGGGCAAACACTTTTTCGACAAAACCCTTCAGCGATTTTAATGAGGAAAGTCGCGTCACTGCTGCTGCCGTCGAGGCTATCATATAATAAATGAATATAGCAGTATCTACGTACACAGCACCAGGTATGTTATATGGCATTTAACAAGAGTCGCCGTCAAACCTTCCTCTGGGCTATATGTCGATGCACCCTGTGGTGCACAACAAAACCTACGGCTAGATTTGTGAGATGCCTGGTACGGGGTACCTCTGAGCAGAAGGGGGAGGAGGGGGGGTACTCATTCATGTCGTGCATGGCTGTAGCCATATGGGGGGGGGGGGGATACTATGTCGGGCATTGGCCGTTTAGTCCGTACATTGCTGCCCTACAATGCCGGAAAATGGTCGTGGGCTTTCCAAAGGCTGAATTGCTTTTGCACCAGCGCGCGAGCGCCGTCATATCGGGGGGAGGGGGGGGGGGGTACTATTTGTTGGTGTGTTAGTATTTCGCTTGACGCGAATTCTAGACGGGCACCGTTGCCCTTCCTAATATAGACAATCCAACAGTTGGGCGCTCATATGTTGTTCCTATATTCCTAGCTCTCTCGCACTCTTATCCCCTTTCTTGGGGGGGAGGGAAGGAGGGGGGGGGGGGGGTTACTTCATGTTGTGGCACCGGCTGTGAGTCATATGCCATAGAGGGGGTGAGGGGGGGGTGTGGTACTCATGTGTGCGGCGTGCTCTCGTTCTTTCTGTCTATGACCATTAGCCTCGTCATCCTACAATGTCGGACTGGAGAGCGTTGGTTTTCACCACAGGCAGACATTGCTTGCACAAGGCGACCATGAAGGATTGGACGCGAGTCGCATGGGAGGTGAGCTGCATCCTGCGTAAGACGCGCTTCTGAACGGCGGCTGCATATGGCGACAGCTTCAATGAGGTTAATTTAATTTCTGGTGTGTGCACTTCGGGAGAGCAGCAATGGGTTTACTATGATAACTGTGCTCTGGCGGACGCCTCTCATATTAACACTACGTGATACGTGACCATTTCCACTTAGTGCCGGAACAAAGGCTTCTCCACCGCGCACAAATGATCTTATCGACCGCATCTTGGTGACCGCCAAAACAAAATCCAAAAAAACGGACCCATGGGTTGTTTAGCTCACGCAAGCGGCGATGGGTGTTTTACAGCGTCGTGCAACCGACGCCAACCAACCTAGTTAAAATCTATCATATATTTAGGTAGGGGGGGGGGGGGCACAATACACAAATGCCTCAGCCGCGCGGAACTCCCACCGCGTATGTATGCATGCACCCACCACTGCAATTGACTGCGAAGAAGGTGCTGCGACAAAGAAGCTCGCGATCACGAATACATGCAAAGTTTAAGCTATCGATACAACAAGCTGCAGGATCGCAGGCCACGAAATTTATTCATTGGGTACGTATATATACTACCACACCCTGGACAATAGCCTACTGAACATGCCTAGACCCTAGTGACAATAGCCTACTATTGTCCCATTTTCTCTGAGCCTGTTGGGTAAAGGAAATAGGTATCGGTGGACAAATTTGACCCTCCTGTCGCAGGTTTCAGCAGGTGCCCATACCCCAACCTATTGACAGACCAATAGGCATATTCAATAGGCTATTGTCCAGGGTTTGATATATACCAGGTGTATACGAAGCCCTTTTATTTTCCTCAAAAAAAAAAAAAAAAGTTTTTTTTTATGATGAGTTACTATGTAATTAATGCCTGGTAGACAACTCCTCGAGCGAACAGTCTGCAGTAGCAGTAGAAGTTAACCCCTTAAGAACCGGTCCCCCCCTTTTTTGGGGGACAAATTACTTGGAATCAGTGTGGGATACGTTTTTTTCAGTTCTGAACGTGGTTAAAAAAACAAACATGGTGTGTACCTCTCCACCTTAACCCCCTTAACAACTGCTCCCACGAATTGGGGGCCAAACTACTCGGGAACCAGTGTGGGACATTTTTTTTTTTTTTTTCAGTTATGAACATGCGTCACACCTTGACGCGAGACATTGACGACTTCGCCACGTCCATCCATACCGATATGACAATCGCGGCGGGAAGCATGTAAGAACCCTCCGCCAGCGGGAAGAAGACCCTCTCGTCCCAGTATCCGGACGTGCGGTCGGAAATGACCCCGGTGGCTGACAGGACCTTCCACACGTGGCTTCCGCTCGCGAGCAGCGCTGTGCCAATGACCGCGCGCATCGTGGCGCAACCTGAGTCTGCGGTGGGCGAAGGGGGTAAGATTTTGTTTTTGTTTTTTTGTTTAGGCACTCGAGACATCAGCCGCATAGGTAGAGATACGTAGTGGACCGAAGCCGCATGATGAGTAGGGTGAGACGTTTACTGTCACAAGCTGAAGATATTTGATTTTAAATGGTTTAGGGGATTAGAGTTCCTCACGAGCTGACCGGACGAGAGATTGCCGGGTTCAACGTTGAGTAGGCGTTGATTCGTTGCTGTCTACCCCCCTATGCAGAACCACAGTCGTATGGGAAAGCTAGCCGGATGAAGATCGAGAGATCATCATGAACGCGCGTCTGAAGGGGTAAGGATTTTCATTAATTCTTGCCTATAAGGATGGGGACCGAGATCTGCCATGCGCTTTTCGGCCGCAAGAAGAAGAAGAAGAAGAAGATAGATACATAGATAAATAGATAGATAGATGGATGGATAGATAGATAGATAGATAGATAGGTAGGTAGATAGATAGATAGATAGATAGACAGATAGACAGACAGATAGATAGATAGATAGATAGATAGATAGATAGATAGATAGACAGACAGACAGATAGATAGATAGATAGATAGATAGATAGATAGATAGATAGATAGATAGATAGATAGATAGATAGGTAGATAGATAGATAGATAGATAGACAGACAGACAGACAGATAGATAGATAGATAGAGAGAGAGAGAGTAGATAGACAGATAGAAAGACATATGCACGGATAGACACAAGTATCGTACTACTATACTGTAGTGTCACATTACGGGGGGCCATACTGAATACTAGTAGTACAACAAATACATGGTGGCGTTCGGCGGAATTGTACGAGTCTGTACGTATATTCTTCTCCCTCTTTCGCTAAATTAATTAATTGTACCCCCCCCATACCACGAACAACCTATGCCTTATTTAGAGACCCATGCAGTAAAACATAGATTTCCATAGCATAGCTAGCTAATGGAATTGTTGTATACTTACAGTGAATATGACCAAAAATATAAACGAGCTGGTTCCAGCGACACCCAGAAGATTCCTTCTTCGCAATTTTGCACTTTGGTTTTTGAGAGTTGGAACACGAAATTTGGCATGGTTGTGCGTCATGACAAGATGGAAAAACTGACCGCTGGCCTTTTTTGATTTTTTTTTGTTTTTTGGTTCTTGAGATACATTTTTCTGTTTTTTTCTGGATTTTTCGGCAACTTTAACCCCCCCTAATTCACCAAAAAAAAAAAAAAAGACCAGCGGTCAGTTCTTTTATCTTGTCATGACGCCTAACCATGCCAAATTCGTTTTCAACTCTCAAAAACCAAAGTGCAAAAATGATTCCCGTGAAAGTCTCGAAAATTATTCCCGGTTTGTGCGACTCATGGGAGGTCTCTGACGTTGGTTTCGTTCACAGCACCTGCGTTTACGTTCGATTGCCTTTCTTTGCGTTTTTTTTTTTTTTTCCGGCTTCTTAGCCTAGCAACTTAGAGGTGTGGGAGGGGTTTTGAGGAGCCGCATCTTCGACTCATGTTCTAATTCGGGGAACTGGGATTTCCCCGTTTTTCCCATATTTCTGCATATACGGCTCATCAGGGTGGGCTAGTGTAATGGTATGGGCTAGGAAGGCCGGTAATTACCTCTGCATAGGTAATTGGTCCGTTTTCGTATAACTTGGATGGCATTCGTATTCGGTATTCGGGGTATTTATAATATCTGTGGGCCATACTTGAAGCCCATCCCGAAGCAGATGTCATCTGGCTCGGGGATTAATATAAGCTGCTTCTCTTCTACGCTTGACTCTACGGAAAGTGAGTAACACCAAGGATGCTTAATAGACAAACCTGCAAGGGGATACTCTGTGTCTCACCCAGTCATATCACATTAAAGTCTAGTACTTTGTAAGGTGGTGAATAAAACAGCCTTGCATGTTTCGCAGACCAAACCAAATGTCACAAAAATCTTCCCCTTGTTGATACGATCATGTCAACACTTCTAGTGTCGAATTATTCGACGTATTGGCCGATTTATGGCCTAAATACGAATTTATATGAATTTTAGTATGTGGGCAGTCTCAACCCCTATACAGCAACGCCTCCGCAAGTAGTACGAAAAATGTCCATATCTCGCGAACTACAACTCGTACGCCAAAAATCTCTTCAGCGATGTGTTCCCCTTGTTCATGCGGGCATCATGTGGATATCTTTAGTATTGAAAATATCAACGTATTCCGTTTTTTATTGCCCGAAGGTGGAATCTCACGCTTGTCGCTGGAACCAGCTCGTACCAGGTTTTTGTGTGTCCCGTAGGTACCTACCGGTATTTACCATGCTTCCCCGTAAGAGGTACGCGTAATCGATGCCCACTTTCTCCTGATCTACATGAAGGTACTGTAGATCTTCCAAGGTAAAGAGATATTTCCGACTTTGTATGCTCTGTATGATCTGTATGATCTGTATGATATGTATGATCTGTATGATCTGTATGATCTGTATGTTAGCTGTATGATCTGTATGATCTGTATGATCTGTATGACCTCTACAGCTCGTGTTGCCGGGTGAGACCCGCACAACATTATCTCTGCATGAATGTACAATGTTCTATCACAATAGCACATGGTTCCTGGGTTATTGGATCTGTAACTCTACGTACTGCTGTATACTACGAGTGCAGACCATTTTGCACAACTTCTCAAAACGCCAGAGGTGAGGAACCACTACTACTGTACTGTACGAACTACTACTATACTGCTGCTGTACATGATCTACTGCTGTACAATATATCGTGATCTACTACTGCTGCTGTAGTTCGTAGATTGTGATCTTCAAGAAGATCATGATCTATCTATCTATCTGCCCCAAGGCGTGTGTCTGGAGGTCTTTCTCACCGTTCTCTCGTTTCACCATGAAGAAGATGGACGCGAGCTCCGCAAACCCCGCCAACGGTTTCGTCGAGCTGGACAGCCCTCTCTTCGCGGCGGCGTGGAGCACGTGTATCGAGTAGAGCGTCACGAGCACCAGCACGACCGCCACGGCCCAGGATGTCGAGGTCCTCTCGGTGCAGTCGGCGCCCGTGTGGGCCCACATAGGGTTGCACATGCAGCGGCCATCGATGCAGGTGTGCGACCTGCTTGTCGTGCACTCAGAACTGCTGTTGTGGCTGCCCTCGCAGATCTCTGGGTTGTTCTTCTCTTCTTCTCCGGCAGCGGCAGCAGCAGCAGCAGCAGCAGCAGCAGCTACTACTACTTGCACGACGAGCCCACTCATCGCCGACGTGGTGGCGAAGGAGAGGGCCGGACGCAAGACGAAGAAGTTGGGCATGCGATGATGACGACGCATGGAAGGAGGAGGGAGAGGAGGAACCCTGGCATGATGCCGCATGGTTGCTACTCGTAGATACTTTTGATACCCGGGGCAACAACACAGTTTTTTATGCCCAAGTTGCTTCGGAATCTGTCCCTGCTACTACTGTAGTACTACTGCCTGCCCTTCTTCCTGTTCTTATTATGAAGTACTCGTACGAGTAGTGGCATCCGGCACCCGTTGCCAGCAGGGGTGTGGTCAACGAGGTACCTGCTGGTTAACAATATGCTGCTCGATTCCGCATGTACAGTGTTTTTAAGTTTAGCACATGTTCGTGAAGCTGTGTGTAAAACCTCCACTACAAGTTCGTAAGATACTGCTGTACTGCTGTCAGAAGAGTACTTCTGAGAGACAGATAAATGGTCTGGCTTTGTGACCTCGGATGTGCTGCTGTAGGTACTGTACTTATACATGGTGTATCAAATACATAGAGTAGTTCTGTTATATAGTGGCACTTTGTAACGCAGTACCTGTACAATTAAAAGTAGCTCTGCCATCCGATTGGCCGATACGAAAAAAACGGCCGCCGGTTACAGAAAACAGCCATCGACAGACAATCAAAGCGTCGTCATTTTACAGTGCGGTATTATTATGATCGTCGTCGATATTTGCAACGAAGCTCTACTTGACCGTCTATCTGTTGAGTACTCGTTCGTATACGCAGAGCTATTTTTTTGCTGTCAGTTGGATGAATTTCGCTCATAAATATAGTGGAGATCTTCGCAGATATATATCTTGAATCTTTAAAATTGACGACAACAATTTGTACCAGGTTAAGAGTTAAAATACCAACTACCAATAATCAAGTATCCAGCCGTTACTCAATCAACACATCAGACACGCTGTCGCCAAGAAATGTGATCGGTCAATACAACTAGACCCACCATTATACTGTAGATGTACGAGTACAGTATACCTGAAAACAAGAAGAAAACGAAACCGACATAAAACAAAACGCCCGTCCGAGTATATACTGACTGTACTTCCCTACGTACGAGTACGAACTCCCAACGACTCCCTCCCCCATCTTGTTATCTTGGTGTTCTGTGCTTCTCGTTGAGGTTGAGGGCCGTTGAGTCCTCCAAGACAAAAAAAAAACGAAGAGATAGACAATATGATCACCACCAACGTCACCACGCACCACACAACAACAACATTGTTTACAAGGAGCCGAAGACATACATACATCATAAAGAGGCGGGACGCAGAGCTTATTATATGCCTGGGCTATATTTATGGGAAAGTCTTAAGAGTGGTATGTATACAGCAGTACATACATACAGTACGTAGTACCACAAGCTAGGCAGCAAGTAATAAGAAGTAGAATCTGAAACGTATACTCACGTACAGCAACCCAACCGAGCTACGAATGGCCGATGGGTCGGGTACGGGTTGTTCGGGAAAATGCTCCCACCCCCCCCTCCTGCCATGTGTGCATCGCGATCGAACTGAAACGGCGCCAAGTACATGCTACTGTACAAAGCTGCGTCAGGATCGATCCCAAACGAAGCAGCTACAATACACCCACTCGTGAATCGCACGGATGAATGGACAGACAGCACTATTTAATACCAGGTAGACGATACGAGTATGTGTACGAGTATTTAATTTCGGAAACTTCGCGGGCGCCCCGGGACGCGAGAGGTAGGTACAGAGTCAGTGTCCGCTGCGTTATTAAGAAAAAAAAAAAAAACAGGAATCGGCATGGTCGGTGGAACCAGAGGTGGAACTGATCAATCGACGCGACGAGAGCGATCATGTGTGTTCTGGTCGGTTGAGCCCTCCTCACGCCAGTAGTGCTGTTTTCAAGAACTATCATGTGTCGATCACCTGGTGAGAACTTCCAGTAGTAGTTTGTTGTAGAAACGTACAGGAGAAGAGGCAGACGAGCTTCAGAGAGAGGACAGCGCGTATAGCACTGCCAGCGCAGCGCACTGTAGAAGCCCACGAGTAGGTTTCGAGCCCCTCCAGGGTTACCATTACCTCACGGCCAGCAGCAGCGCGAGGCTCACGTCCACTTAGAAGGTTACCACCTCGGCCGCCCAACAGACCCGTGTACAGCAAGACTACTACTCTCGAAACAGGAGTTCCAGCCGCGGCAGGTGACATCCCCGCTGCGCCCCCCCCCCCCCGCAAAGCGACAGCTCCTCTCTTCGCCTGCCGGTGAGAGTTCCACAACATGCGGAAGGCGGGGAAAAGAGATACGCATCACGATTTGACGACCTGGTTCCATGGAAAGGGGGGGCGCCAGGGCCCTGACGCTTGAACCGGCATGCCGGCAGAATGCACAGCCAGGCAGGAGTCGGGGAGAGGGAGGCAGAGAGGGAGGAAAGGGACCGCTGAATCCTTCAGCTCGAAGATGTGAGGGTTGGCCGCGAAGAAACAAAGCCTCCACGGTAGGAAAAGGAGAACCAGCGTGCCAAACGCGAGGTGAGCCTTGATACCGGGAACATGGGTGACACGCTGGGGTGTGAAGTTCCTAAAGGTCCATCCTAAACCTGGCGACGGTGGGTGGTCGCGTCACCCCAAGCCGAGAAAAGGGTTGTCGGGCGAGAAGAGGAGCGAACGGATAACGGAACGAATTATGGGTTGCTTGGGAAAAGGTCGAGACAAAGGACTGACGGATGTGCAGCAGGCGCCGCGGGTTGGGGGGGTCTGGTTGGGGAAGCGCTGCTTGGGAGACGGTGGGTGGGGTTGGGTAGGAGAAGAGAGACAGACCGAAGACCGGAAAGAAGGCCACTATGGTAGGAGATAAGAGCGAGGGGGGGGTGGCACGAGAGGCCGGTGCACGGCAAGGGATGGGGGGCGGGAGGGGGGGGTGAGAAGGTGTGGCCTGAAGTCGAAGTCAGACGTTTGTGAGCCGGGCGTCGACCACAACCGATAACAACGTTCCGTAGCGAACGGAGGGAAGATTGATAGCGCCAACACATGAAAGGGATGTACCAGTATGGTTCTAAGTTCTAAGGAGAGGGCGCAGATCACCTCGCATCAATCTCTGGGTTGGAGGACAAAGAGGAGGACAAATAGGGGAGCGGTGGACACGAAGCTAGCAACCAGTAACTAGCTTGCGAGTCGGCGGGGCCAACCCGGGGGAGATTTAACGGCAATAGCGGGTGGAAGAAGCCGCGGCGCGGGGGAAGGGGGCAGGGGGCGGAACGCGTGGTGCGAAAGGGATGAAAGACAAAGGGCGCTTGTGGAGGCGATACCAAAATTGGTGCAGCTGTGGGCAGTAAGGAACAGACACGGGGCTAAGATCGAAGCGGACGTTCATTGTGAAGTGGCACCAGGTAGACCGTCACAGGCCAAGGAAGGAAATTTGAAGCTGGAAAGGGTGTTGGTGACGGTATTCAGCCCACGTAGCAGGCAACAGTTGATTCGGGATCCAGGGGAATATGGAGGCGGTGGTGGTGCCCTTAGGAGGGGATCTTCTATCAATAACTCTACACACGAACGGCGATATAAGGCATTGTTTTCGGTGAGAGGCATCGACATCCGGACACGCAAAAATGTTCATACTTCGGAGCAAACCACGACGCCGGGAGACCCAGTGGACGTAAGGTGCGCCGGAGACATTGGAGAGTATTCGGACATGGCAACTGTTCGAGCACCATACCTCTCGGACACATTCAAATTCGAGGGCTATGAATACGAGCAATGAAACTCGAGGGCTATGAACAGGTGCAATGCGAGGTGATTGCGGATGGATTCATTCAAGGAGCAAGCCCGTTGGAGCAAGCAACGGGCTTTCGAGAGCTGCGGATATCGCCGGTGATAGTAATGGAAGAGAGGAAGCTTAGGAGTCGGGTCGTGCACGACATGACGTTTGGAGGAAGCAAAAGCGAAAGGGGAGAGGAGTGGAGACGACGGACTGCCAGTAGAGGAAGTCACCTGGACTCGATAATTCGGAAGGAATGAAGGAAAACAACTTACTGGCGGGATATAGCGCTGCTTGCGGGTTTCGGTACGACCGGGAGGACTATTAGCAGGATCATGGATGCCAAGAAAACGAGTTACGATAACTACAGTAGGGGGATACATCCGCCGAGGGCGGCTGCGTTTAGATAAGGTGTGGCAGGTTGCATACATTAGGGTGGACACGCACGTGGCTTCATTTTTGGTGGAGGGTAGGAACCCAGGTGGTGGAGGATACTAGCGAGTGCGATGGATGCACATCGACAGACGACACAGGAGGCAGCAGTGAACACGGAGGCGAGGGTCAGGGCTGGTAGGCAAGTTACACGAGTCGGCGTTTGTTTGCGGTACGGCCTGGCCTGGGCACTATTCCAACCGGTGTTTGACCGGGCGCGGGAAAGGTAGCGCAAGAGGGTGGAGTCGGAGAGGATACTCAAGCTTACGACATAATAACAGGTACCTGGTATTAACCCTTGTAGAACTGGAGTCCCGTTTTGGGGACAAATTACTTAGAATTAGAGTGGATTGTCCCCAAAACGGGACTGGAGTCCTAAAAGGGTTAATAGAAGTTATGGCAAACTTGGGATGGTGTAGATGATGTGTGTGCAGGAGGGGAAAAGCGCGAATGGGGGGGTAGACCGCGGCTCTATTTTTACCGGTTTGTCAACCAGCCCCTGGAAATGGCGTGGTATGTAGACCCCATCGAAAAGGGGGTACGCGTTGAAACGGGTATGTATGGGGGGGGGGTACCTCCTGCCCGAGGAGGGAGAAAGGAAGACGGCGTGGAGGAAGCAGGGGGGCAGGTACAGTATTGTTAGTGGTCCCTCTGTAGTGTCGATACATATTTCTAGATGAGGAGAAATTCAGTATGCAGCGAGACTCGAGTTTGTCCTTTCTCGTCGATGTACTGTAATCTCGACGTATCGCCATCGGCATCGATGCTGGGGACGTTGCTATAGGACGGAGTGTCGACTACTGCTGTAGTACACCATCCCGTGTATTGCACCTGCCGGTAATGTGTTCATGGTCCCGTGATGATCAGGTGACGACCTCGCCTACCTGACCACTCCTCCTCCTCTTCTTTTCTTCCCTTGATATCTCAGATCGTCTCTCTCTCTCTCTCTCTTATTTCCTCTTTTGGCCACGTATTCACCTTTCCAAACAACTTATTTTCTTCAGCAACACAAGTGTTCTTCGCAGACACTTTGCGCCACCTCTGCACCTCTTGCCCCAGAGACAGAGCCACGACACTCATAATTATGCCACCGTATGCCAAGAGGGAGTCTGGAAAAATGACGTATCGCCAATTTCGTCCATTGTGGCGTTATTCGTGGATTACGTCGCTATAACTGCCATACTTCCACCCAACCTCAAATGTAAACACCTAGGGAAAAGAAGGAAACTGAAATCCATTGGCGCAGCACTGCATACAGCTGATACGTACTAACACTAATAGCATGATGATGGCCATGTTTGGAGGCCGAACACGCATGTTTCGATACTACAGCAATCAGTAATGTGATGATTGTAATGTTTGGGGACCGAACAAGTATTCTTCTTTGCGAACACGATGATTGTAACGTTCGGAGACCGAGCATGTTTTTTTGTTTGTTTCGTTTGATTCGCAGTGGTGACGGAGCCGCCTTTTCCGCAATTCCGAATTATTATCTAGGATAAAGTATAGAAATCGGGGAATTAGTTGTGGCCCGCGTGTGGTTCCAGTGTTATGAGACCGAATATTTTGAATAGATGGCCAGGGGAGGGGGGGGGGGGGGTGGCTTCTTCCTAAGAGTTGTTGCTTTTTTATCGAAATAAACAGAAGTGTTGTGCGGGGCAGCTGCAGCCACACCACGTTCATAAACCCACCGATAAGCTCTAGCGGCTACGTAAGACATGTCTTGAAGAATGCCTTAGAGCCCTTTCCCAGCAGGGGCTTGTCTTAGACGCTGTTTCGTCCCTTACTGTGTCTTATTATCGTAAGGCAGCGTCCCTGCGCACGAAAAGGAGCAGTAAGACAATGTTTTGCGCACTAAAATAACGTCGTTAAGTATGAACTCCATACACACGGGGTCCGCGGCTGCTGATATATGTCTTAACATAATGTTTAAGAACCCTTTCCCAGCAGGGAGGGGCTTGTCTTAGACGCTGTTTCGTCCCGTACGTGTCTTATTTTCGTAAGGCAGCGTCCCTGCGCACAGAAAGGGGCAATAAGGCGATTTTTGCGCACTAAAATGACGCCGTTAGATATTAACCTCATACAAACGGGGTCCGGGGCTGCTGAGAAATGTCTTCAAGAATGCCTTAAGAGCCCTTTTTCAGCAGGGGGGTTGTCCTAGACGCTGTTTCGTCCTTTACGTGTCTTATTTTCGTAAAGGCAACCTCCCTGCGCTCGATCAGGGGAAATAAGGCATTTTTTTTTCTTCGCACCAAAATATACCCCGTGACCCCGCCGGACTCGGCGCACAAGAGTTTCGAATTTGACGATGCTCTACCTACGGGCATGCGACGACGGAATACATGATGTCACGCGCAGGATGTCATATGATGGGCTTCTTGCTGCCTTGGCTACGGCACTACTCCTGTTAGCTACAAGTACCTGGGGGCTTCAATGCGCAAATGACGCGTGCTACGATAATAGACTTAAGTATTGAACGTAAAGAGTGCATATTGGGAAGAAGGAGGGAGCAAGGACAACAAATGGAGTATTGTGGATAAATCTTGGCGGGAAGCAGACATAGAAGGATGTTAGACTGTACGCATAGGTTTCCTTGGTTTCTGTGGTCTTCTGCTTTTGGGAATTTTATGAGTGATCAACACTGAAGATCATGCTGCACATTGTCGGATGGCAAAGATAATAATAATAATAGAGGTATAAGGTATACCTTTTTTTGGCTGAAACGCTTTCTGAATGGTCCCACAGGCTCCTTAACCCCTCAACCCTTTTAGGACTGCAGTCTCTTTTGGGGGACAAACCCCTCTAATTATAAGTAATTTGTCCCCAAAACGGGACTCCAGTCCTACAAGGGTTAAGAACTGGTCCCACGTATTTTGGGGACAAACTACTTGGAATTAGTGTGGGATTTGTTTTTGAGTTCTGAATGGGTTAAGGACTGGTCCCACGCATTTGGGGACAAACTACGAACTTGAAATTGACACATGCTACGATAGAGGGTGCACCATGTTTTTTCTGAGCTTCTCACTTAAGGAGCGTCATACCTCACCGAAAAAAAAAGGATTTTGGAGGAAAATAAAAAGTGCTGCCGGATGAGACATCTCATGACCGAAGCATGCTCTGAAACATTATTCGTCACAAAAAATGAAAAAAGTCCGACGAATTTGGGTTAAGGAGCCCGATCGTTCAGAAAACGATTCAGCCAAAAAGTGCTATATACCTCTACCGTAGCACGCGTCAATTGGTGTGTTTGTTTTGTTCAGTTCTGAAAGGGTTCACCCCAGATCGTCGGACTTTTCATCCTTGTGTTGCATGTTTTTCATTGTGTATTGATTGATTGAGGCCATAGGGTTGTTCGTTCGTCGGGTATTAATACGTACAGTACAGTAGCACTTTGATTTTCCTCAATTTTTTTTTTTTTTTTTTTTGGGGGGGGTTGACTACTACTGCTGTGCAGGTATAATAGAGCTCCTCGAGTGACCACCCGCAGAAAAAATATATATATATATATATATACGGTCCGACTCTATTCGTATCGTAGCGTGCGTCAAGTACACACATAGCGCTCCACCGAGGTTGCTGTTGAGAACGATGCTCACGCCGAGAAGACTGGGGACTGCCGTGCAAGTCGCGGAAGTATTCAGGAGGCATCTACTTACCGAAGGCATTCAAGAGGCATCTACTACTACTACTGCTGTATCTCCGCCTGCTGCTCGTAGGCAATACTCTGTCGGATATTTTTTTTACACCAAGCACCGCCCAGACCAACCGCTGTACCCGAGGGTATATACTTCGTATACGCAAAAAAAAACAAAAAAACTTGTGATTGTGTGCCCCACTCTCCACTCCCACCCCACTCGCTTTTTCAACCTTCACACCAAACCATGCCACATACGTACGTACGTACGTACGAGCCCATACATGGAACACCTTGTTACGGCTACTATGTCCACGACGCAAAACAAATACAATCCCGAACGAAACTGTAAAAACACAAGTGGGATTGTCAATAATATCTAATTTTAAAAAAAGAAGTTAATTACCATTTTAAAAATCCGCCGTGTGATCGAGGATTTCGAAGAAAACTCGTCTTTGGAAGCTGCGTGTGTATTATATGTATGGTACTTCAATCGCACGTGCTACTTACTGTCCGAGTTTTTATATGACCTCATAAAGGGTATATACTGCTTAACGAGGGGAACACAATCTGACAGCTAGCTGCGGATCTCAGGTGTGCGGGTGTGCATACATATATATACTATGGTATCGGAAAAAAAACAAAACAGCTCTGATACCGAGGTGGTAAGGCTGTGTTTTTTTGCGCAAAACCCACACCAACCAGGCAGTTTTGTAAGGGTCGTTTTTCGGCCGAGGGTCCGCGTCAGACATAAACGATCGGGCTGAAAAGTGCCCCCCTGTTATTGCGCTATGTTGGCACGGGTCATAACATACTAGCCATAGCAACCATTGTAGCTATAGACTAGTGTACCGCGGCCGTATCCTAGGACTACGGCGGGGGCGGGGGGGGGGCACACACAGCAGTGGTATCCATGACCAAATGTATGGTTTATAAACAGAAGGGGAATACAGTACCTACTTACTCTGTTGTACGTACTACGTGTTGCTTGGGAGCGTCGTAGGCTCTGATTGCTACATAACATACATAATATATGCCCATTGCCTCCCCGTACAAAATGCAGAAGGCCAAACAAAAAAAAAAAAGACAAACCCGGAGCGCACAGAACCACAACAACGAGTTGCGATGCCACAAGTTGCCCAATCCCCCAATCGCAAAACAAAATGCGTCACACAAACACGCACAACTCCTCCGGCCTTCCAACGTGCAACGTCCAGTACGACGTACGGACGGACGGCAATGGTGATTGATGGTGATGGTGGTGGTGGTGCCACGAACGCTGTCCGGCGGCGTGTAGCAGGCTGCCTCCCATCAGGTGGAAATGTCGCCCCCTCCTCCCACCAATGGTGCATCGGGGAGAGCGCGGCGCATATCTGGGGGGGGGGGGGGGGTGGGAGAGGGGGACAAATGAGGCGAGGACGGGTTTGGTTTCAGGCATAGCACTTGGCCATACAGATGTTTACCAGGTACATGTATATACCGGTATTATGCGTGATGGTCCGAGTAGCGACATAACGATTCGTAGAACGATGACGATTTTTTGCAACGAACGAACGGATGCATGAAATCATGCAATCATGCAATATCGACCAATCATAGCAATGATTCATGCATGCATCTCATGCATCATGCGAAATCATAGCAATAAGCAATCAGAATATCAATCATGCAATCATGCAATCATGCAATCATGCATTAAGGTCATGTCTGCATATGCTGCTGCAATCATGCGCAATGATGACAATGATGCCAATTGTGGGAGGTGCTCTCTGGGGTGATCACTATTTCGCTTGAGAAGCTCACCATGCAACTTTGTAAAAAAAAAAAAAAAAAAAAACGATTTTCGAGGGGAAAAAAAAGTTCTCGTACCCGACTTGCAAGCAACCCCCATTGGCCTACGAGGTATTACAAGTACACAATGAGGCATGTTGCAAGCACTATAATTAAATTCCCGTCAATCAGGACCCATTTCAGCCCAATTTTTTTGTTGGCTGGTTAATCAGGTGTTTGGCCAGAAAAGTTGTATTGTGTGTATTAAAAAATAATAATAATAATAACAACAACAGCTATTACGGGGTGGGCTAATGTAGTAAATAGGACCTACGGTACACACAAAAACCTATATATTTACCTAGTTTTACTAACAAATTTTGGTCCTATTTACCATGGCCCTCTGTAATAGCCGTGAGATCGAGGATTTCGTCGAAACTCATCTTTGCTATGTAGCTGAGTGTGATATATGTACGTATCAGCATAACACACGTATATAATAATCAGTAGCACAAATGAAATGGTGAAATTATAACGCGTTTGTTTGGGTCGAGGCACGAACTGGTAGATTTCCCGATAAAAAGAAGGGGCCGACATTTATCGAAGAGGGTTAATAAGGCCAAAAAAAAAAAAAGTTTCTTGATTTTTTTCAGTTTTTTTTTTTTTATTTCCTGGTTTACTGTTTGTCCGCTGATTTTATTCCTGGTTGTTTTTCCACTGTTAAATTTCCTGATTTCAGAAATGAATAGGACACGCCTAGGTTTCGCCTTATATCTATCTATTATATATAGTTCGTCTGATGCCCAAAAAACAATACTTTAATCAAGTGATCTTTGATGCCCACTTTATCATAGCAATTTAGAGTAGCGCTGATGAAAATATATATATATTCGTACAGCAGTGCCCAATTCCCAAATCAACCACAAATAGAACATATATTCTGCATGCGACGATTGACCTTCGATCTTGACATAGACTCAGTCCACGGCTAACGACCTTCGTACCAGGCAAGGCCAGCAAGTGTACATAGCGGCCTCGAAGGTATCATTACGATTCGTAGTCTAGGGGGCGAGCGGTTGCTTGCGGCGTCCGACGGTCTTCGTCGAAAAACCTTAAAACACTCGTTCTTGCGATCGGATAGAGTTTTCGTGTTCTGTTTTGAACTCAGCTGCCAACTGTGTTTTCGTCAGACGCCTGCTCTGCGCCCTCCGCATATCATCGACCGAGGCGTGAGAACTGTGGCACTACGCTCGTAGGGTGGATCGAAGGTCCTCACCAGCGCGATGCGTTCAGAGTTTATGACGCAGTCGTTGGGTTTGTCGATCGATATGTCAAAATGTCAAACTTGAAAAAATGCATTTTTTTTCTTGTATATGATACGTACCTGGTATAAAAAACCAAGTATCCCCGTCGTCGTACGAGTACTTGACGTATGTACGAGTATGTATGTATGTGCTGTCTGGTACCTGGTATGAACGAACCTGGTATCAACTACGCATCCCCGTCGTACATGCGTACTCGTATGAATACAAGTATGAATACGGGCTCCAGGTTCACAGCTTGAGCCTGTGGCACTTTCCTTCTTGTCTGTGTACGCGTCGAAGAGACGTCAGGTTGTTGATCACAAGAGATCTGGTTTGCACGATAAGATACGGAGATCTTATGACAGGGTGAATTGGTGATACTTGCATGGGAGATCCTTACGGTGATCTCCGACAAGATGTTACCGGGCGCTTCCGACAAGATGTATGTATGTGCAGGTATATATCATATGTACGAGTATACGAGTTCATAAGACACTCTCCTCTCGTACCACACTGGTGATGGTACTCGTATAAGTGCTGATGATGGTATATCATAGTAGTGTTGAGTTGACGTACAGTAGTAATGTGTTGTTGTTTGGTATTCACGACCCGGCTCCAAGAAGCACTTCGTACGAGTATGTATGTGCAGGTATACGAGTGATATATGAGTACGTAAGACAGCACACAGCACTCTCTCGTACACTGGCGACGGGGACTGTTCACCCTAGCCAAGGCCACAGTCGTTGAGCAAGATCGTTTATATTTACGCAGGGATGTGTTCATGCACGGATGCTTATACTCGTATGTTGGCCTATATCTAGACTTCGCAAATCCGCCGACATTGTAATATTGACAACCGAGGATAGGTTTGCCCCTACACGCTTTGCGCTAGAGCTGTCGACGTTGTTTACTCTTCTTTAATTCCGGAGTTATCAGGTTGACAGTCTTGTGTTTATATGTTCGTTATTGTTTCTTGCCTTCTCCTGTCTTCTTCAGCGTATTATATATTATCATTATTATCATCTTTGCCATCCGACAATGTGCAGCATGACCTTCAGCGTTGACCACTCATAACATTCCCGAAAGCAGAAAACCACGGAAACAAAGGAAACCTATGCGCAAAGTCTAACTGTTTGGCAGCTCTTGTATCTTTGGTTGTGTTTATGTCCCCATCCTTTTTATTTTCTTCACCATTATTTGTACTCCTATTAACCTTCGCCGTCAATTTGTTTCCTATTTATTCCTATTATATGTATTTCGACCCTCTATCATCTCCATTACTACTTGCTTCAATCTGGCCCTACCGCCGTGGGGGCGGGGCGGCCACTTATTCCCTAGTATATATATATAGGAAAAGGTGAGACGCAAAAACAAAACGTAAGGGTTTTCGTGCGAAGTGAGCATTCATGCGCTGCTCGTATAATAGCTCGTGCGGTGTGCGTGAGTGGCTACATCCGTCCGCGGTAGAATGTCAATGAGCGGGAGATTCCGCCACGTGGTACTTGCAGCAACTCTACCGGACGCTGCATACATATATAATACCAGTATATATACACGCAATGGCATGTACATCACCGGACAACTAACAAGAAAAGAGGAAATAGGTTTCAGGATGTATTTCTTGCCTGAGAATGGGGGTGTTCTACACTACATTAATCTCAAGTAAACAGTGACTCCATAATTTCTTTATTTTTACATTATATGTTAATCTCAGCCTCCTGCCTTTTTCTGTGCGTATAGTCCGATTGTTCTTAATATATATGTGTGTGTGTCCTGCACTGCAGTACAGTGGGCAAGTATTGAGCAGAGCATTGAGAGGGGTTTCACGCCACATGCCCCCCCCCCCCCCCTTTCAATGGCATTTTCTTTTACGCTTTTTCTGCATGTGAAAAAAAAACAAAACAAAACAAAAATCACCTGACTTTCTCTTGGTTTTTCTGCCGCCGCCACTCGGGAGAGCGGGAACCGTTCCCGCCTTATTATTGACCTCCACCACTTCGCCTCCGCCAGCCCCCTCGCGCGAGGCGGGGGCTTCTACTGCTGGCTGGTGTATCTCCGCGTCAGCCAACCCGGTGGCTGGTGGGGGGTCGTGCACTCGCAGTGGTTCGCTCGGGCCGTTTTCTGTCGGGATGACCTTCTTCGCGAGGTGGGACGAGGAAGGCTTGGCGGCGCCGAGCTTGGCCGACGAGAACGACGACTGGTGGGCCGATCGCGTCGGCGGGGTGGTCTTGGACTTCGACTGCGGCAGCGACCAGGACTGGTTGCGCTTGGCGATGTTGGCCCTCGTGCGCTTCGCCCGGGCGGACTCGCACGCGTACTGGAAGATGGCCTTGTTGAGGAAGCACTTGCCGAGGGAGGACACGATCACGCCGAGAAGGGCGAGGTTTGCCGGGTTGCTTTTCCTGAGTAAAAAAGGAAGGAAGGAAGGAAGGAAGGAGAAAAAAAAGGTTGAAACACCAAAGAACGGAGGAGAGGGGTAAAAAGGGTGGTTACAGTAGGTGGTGAAAGCATGTATTGTGGAGAGTATCGAGAGAGGAAAATATCTCACAGCGGGAGATATATATATATATATATAAGCTGCGTTGGTCTTAACAACGATTTGCGAACAGGCGCAGCCAGCTACTACTACTACTACTACTACTACTACTACTACTACTACTACTACTACTACTACTACTACTACTACTACTACTACTACTACTACTACTACTACTACTACCTACTACTACTACTACTACTACTACTACTACTACTGTGCGAGGGCCATATACCTGGTACACCGCACGGGACAGTTTAGTACCACTCTGCTATATGTATATCGTAGTGTGGTACAGTATGGGGGGTTAAGTTAGTTACAGTGAGTAGTTGCTCGACCTAGAGGAGTGCGAATAAGTATGTTTTTTAGGGGAGGCGACGCACTCCCGCGCACCCGATGCGCATCCGACGGCAATAAATATTAAGGGTGGGTGGATGGCACTAATTGATGAGTCAGTTAATTAAGTAATTTAATTAATTACCTGAGCTAAGCGTAGTGTCAACGCTATACATGTCTTTTGTTTAGGAGACAATACACGAAATCACCGCACATGTTCGGGTAATATAATCACCAACGTGCTTGGCTCCATCTTTCACAGCTCCCCGACGACAACAGGGTGACGAAGATATACCATACAAGAATATGCTATAAGGGTCCGTTTTAACGAAGAAAAAAAAATATCTATTCAGAAAAAAAAAATCAAATCCGCTTTTCATTGGTCAACACGCGCACCAGCACCAAAGATTAGGATCTTGGGGGAGTGCTGGTGCGCGTGTTGACCAATGAAAAGCGATTTTTTTGTTTTATGTTTCCAAATTGAATTTATTTTATACTCGTTAATATGGGCCCTAACCACACAATGTGTCAAATGGCTTAAAACTTCTCTCACAACCACCGGCAGCGAGTAAAAGCTCAGATGATCCGATGTCCAAGGCGTACATAGGAGTCGCCTATTTAGCAGTGGAATCGGTTAGCTTTTGGAGAGACACTGCTAGCAAGGGGAAGCTACAGGCAGGTACAAAACTCCCAGTGTCACGAACACATTTGTTGACGAAACCATGGAACTTGAGTCAAAAGGTGACTTTTACCCCGCTCTTTGCTCGAAAATTGGGCCCAGAGGTCCCTTCACACCTCATACCTCGAAGTACACCCCTATTTTTACGTACGGGGGGCCATAGTATTCAGGACGCATAACACACAC
This sequence comes from Saccharina japonica, assembly GCA_008828725.1. Lineage (NCBI taxonomy): Eukaryota > Phaeophyceae > Laminariales > Laminariaceae > Saccharina > Saccharina japonica. The sequence continues at coordinate 2,936 of MEHQ01004417.1, read as the reverse complement.
ACAAAAACCTATATATTCCAGTGTTTTTACTGAGCATATTTGGTCCTGATTACTGTGCTCCCTCGTAGTAGCACTGCACTGTGCAGAAACCGAAATCTGAGTCTAACTCCACACTAATGCCAAGTGTTTTGGCTCCGCAAGGGGGGGGGGAGTGCGCCCCCACTTTAAGGGCTGAATGGGTTAGGCGCTTAAAAATCGCACGCATGATAATCTTGGGTGAGAGAGCGAAGGAGTGCGGTGGCGGCGGCGGCGGCGGGGGGGGGGGGGTACTTCATTTTCATGCATGGCCGTAGTCGAATGACCATAGACCCTTACATCCCTACGATGCAGGGACGGAGCATGTCGGGTTTTCACCGACCAGGCAGACATTGCTACTCGTAGCACCGAGGGGGGAGCGCTACAATTAGAATTTCGATATATCACCGGGGGGGGAGGGGCATACGTAGTATTGAGAGCCTACTGTGGAACCCAAACGAAACAGGTATCCCCCTATGTCAAATACCCCCAGCATATTTGGTTATCCGTACTACAATAGCCCACCCGTGAATGCTTCACCATTTTGACCCTAAATATAAGGACCATTTAGATCAAATTTTAATGTAGAAAGGGTCTTTATATTCCCGGTCAGAGAGGTACCAGGTTATACAGTAAAGACACTGGTGATATTTGTGTCGTAAGGGTGTGTGTGGATCACAGCACTTTCCACACACGCCAAAAATAGAGGGCCCCAGCGGCACAGTCGTACAGCATACCACCACCTACGAGTTGGTTGCAAGAGTGTTATTATGCCCCTCCCTCGAAGGGGTGCAAGCGTGTGTCACCTTGTGCGGCTGGAGAGGATGATGGCGTTGCCGACAAACATGGCATCTGTTCAAAAAACAAAAAGCGACGAGCGGAATGGAAAGCAAAGGGCACTCTCAATAAACAAATAATTAGCAGGTTCGAAGAAAGGTCTTATTTTTTTCTCAATTGCGCTCAATCTATACATTGAAAGGCATAATAAGTACATGTTACCCTTTCAGATTAGATCGGTGAAACGCCGGTTAGGAGTCGGTAAATGCCTTCATAAGGGGGACTGCATTATTGGTATACGTGTTTTGTCAAGTATCCAGGGACGATTGATAGATGTATGTGAATGGTATGCTTGAAACAAGAGCTGCACATTGTCAGATGGCAAATGGAATAGCTATTAATAGTAGTATGCACTACTGTATACTCGTTAGTGTACGGTTCTTTTCCACCACAACTGACAGTGTATCTATTGTTACGCACGCTCGGGAGAGTAAGAGGGCGGCAACATTCGGGGCCGGTGTGACACGCGTCTGGTGGATCTCGTCAAGATTCGCGTATCATCCCACGCACAAACAAACAACTGTCATGCAGACCCCTAAGCGGGCACCGGGAACCCGCCCATACCCTCGTCCTACGAAAGCAGCCACTGCTGCTGTGCCAGTGGTGCATAGCGCGCCTGGAGACATGATGATGCTTCCGTCATCAAGCCTACAGAGTAGCGTCGCACCCGAAAAAGCTCTTAGGGCGACACGTGGCGTAGCGTAGCTAGGGCTTCGCACTATTATTATTGTTATTCTTTTCATGTAGCAAAAATTGATTATACGTACGGTAAGGGGGGGGTGTACTCATGTTGTGCACGGCCGTAGTCATATGACCATAGACCCTCGCATCCCTACAATGCCGGGACAGAGCGCGTTGGGTTTTCACCAACCAGGCAGACATTGCTTGCACCAAGCGCGAAACGCCGTGAGGTATTGGGCGAGTCGCATGGAGGGTGAGCTGCATCCTGCTAAGAACCGCCTCTGAGGCGGACTTGCATATGGACGACAGCTTCAATGAGTTAATTTAATTTCTGGTGTGGCTACTTCCGGAGACAGCAATGGGTAAGGGGGTCGCTTTTAGGCCCATTTGTTTTTCAGCTGCTCAGAGAGAGAGCCACAACTCGGCCGAGAGTCACTGCCCTGTTTTTTTTTTGGGGCTTTGTTTGTTTTGCGGTCTTGAAAGCCTGAGTGGCTGTTACTGTATCGCGAAACACACCGCCCATGGGGATTGTTTGTTGATACTCTACGACGCCAACAAAAATATATTTGAAAGTACGATTTGGACTAAAACTTGCTACTGTAGTCGTTTGAGTGGGGGTAGCCTCCTGTCCCGGCGGCACCAGTCAGCACGGCATTACTGGCCGTCCCGCAGGGCGCCTCGTTACCTCGGGTCAAAAAATCGGCATCAGCCCCATGGAGCATCGGGAAACTCGATGGATGGTAGAAATCCGGTGCGTTTGTGGAAAAGCGTGCGGCAGCAGCAGCGAGCGGTACAAAAATGAGCAGTCGACTCCCCCGACTCTCCAGCAGCGCGACGCCTTGAGTTTTTTGTTCTACGTACCGACGATCAACTCCTTTGGGAGGATTCCATGTCACCATCTTGGGGTCGAAACGTGTTGGTCGATGCTTATTTCGCGGGGCAGGGGTAAAAACCCGAGGCCGTGGTAAAACAAAAAATAAATTTGCCTCGCATTTGTTTTTCTTTTGGTCCACCGGCGGTCTATTGGTTAGCCTCGAAAAATACGAAAAGGTCGAAAGGTCGTGGTTTCGAGCCCTGGTATGCCGTGAGTCTTTTTTTTTTTTAAATCAAAATCGACTCGCAGAAAGCGCCTGGCGTTGTGCACGTACGTACGCTTAATTCAACGCGAGTCGACGAAGGAAGAAAGCACTGAATTATTATCGCGGTGAAAATGAAGGTACATGCCGCAGTGAAGAGGGGAAGGGGGAGGAGAGCCTGATTTTGTGACCCCGGATCTGAGTTACGTCTAAGGAGGGAGGGAGGAGGAGGAGGAGGAGAACAAGGGTGAAGAGGGGAGGGTGGTGCGGGGATTATTCCCTACGGACACTTCGCAGCCCGCGCGCCCGTCACTGAGCCGACACGCG
>MEHQ01003188.1:569807-590051 GCA_008828725.1 Saccharina japonica | reverse complement strand
CCCCCCCCCCGCCCCCCTTCCCCCCCGTCTGATCGACAGGTTCATATGTTGCCCGAGAGCAGCGACACCCTCCAGGACGCGTGGGGGGATGTTGTTCCATGGGGCGGCTTCATCTGCTCCTGCGGGTTCCTCCTGGTAAACTGACCGCGACCTCTTATATAGGAGAACTATTTCTATGTGCCGGCCATATTCCGCCGCTTTTGTATTGCAACCCCTGTATATATAGTACCGTATCACACCCGGGTGATAAGGTACCTCACGAGTGATGAGGTAACACCCGGGTAGTAAGATAACACCCGGGTGATAAGGTAACACACGGGTGATAAGGTAACACACGGATGATAAGGTAACACACGGATGATAAGGTAACACACGGGTGATAAGATAACACCCGGGTGATAATATAACAGGGGTGATAAGATAACACACACGGGTGATAACGATAACACACGGGTGATAAGATAACACCCGGGTGATAATATAACACACGCGGGTGATAGGATAACACACGCGGGTGATGAGATAACAGGCTTGTAAAAAGCCCGCGCCACCAAGCGGCTCGTGGAACCGCGCAAGAGCCCTGCGGGCGGGAGAATTACGCGGCTTTTACCACTGCAAAAGTAAAAATTCAATGATATGATACCTTAAGTGCAAGTACTTGAGTTGTGTCCCCGAAACGTGGGCTCGGTTGTTTGATAAAGGGGTGGAGATCCTCCGCGACGAGGTCTTTCACGAACGGGCTGAAGAACGGGTGGCGTCCGTGGGCTGATCGCGTTCCCCGCCCGCCTTTTTGATTGCACCCGATTGGAGTATAATTTTGTCGTTGATTTTCCGGTCCAACCTGAAACGTTCAGAATGCGCCCCCCTGCTCCACTCCGTGAGACAGAGGGTGTGTTGCGAAATCCCCGAGACTGGACAGACGCCTGACAACCGCCCGGCCGATTAACCCGTTATCGTAATATATCTCCTTTCGTTGATGGCACCATTGCGCGCGCGCGATTCCGTCTCGGGAGGGGTGCGTGGTCAATGGTCAAATTACTAAGGCAAGCAACAATTGAGTACGCCCCTCCCCCCCCCCCGCCCCCACCCTTTCACCGCGTCCCATCATCACCGCTACCGTGTGTCTCTGTCTTGTCCCGCCGTTACCCGGCGTGTTTGGCGTATTCTTTGTATCGACCAAGGGTCTCCTTGGCTAAAAAAAAGACAACCGCGCACCCCCCCTCCCTCCCCCCATGCAACTAAGGCCGGCATGACATGAGACACCGCACCCCCTCCCCTCAGCGCCACCATGATCGATTTGGCCTATGCATGACAATATTACACCCCGCCCCCCCCCATGGTGGGCTCCGTTCGAAAGGAATGCGTGGATAATGGTCAATGACGCATGCTACGGTAGAGGTGCAGCATGTGTTTTTTTCTGTAAGGTGGTCATAAATTAAACGGTGGATTATAGTATAGGACTCTATAACCCACAAAAAAAAATGACGCTTTGGCAGGAAAAATAAATAAAAAGTGTACTCGTACGACATCATACCGCGATTAACAAATCCCACGGCCTGAGCGTAAAATAAAAGCATCTGGGGCACACAAGAATGATACTTACGACGATTTTGAGGTTTATAACCCTTGAGAACTGGTCCCACGAATTTGAGACAAACTACGTGGAATTGAGTGTGGTGATTTTTTTCAGTTTCTTTATGTTGAGGGAAGCGGCCACGAATTTGCGGGAACAAACACTGAATTATGTGTGACATTTTTTTCAGTTATTTAGTGGTTAATGGCGGGCCCCGTCATTCTAGAAAAAAAAAAGTCACCAAGAAAGTGCCACCTCTATCGAGCCCGCATCAATTAACTTAAGTCAATATCAACAAATGAGTAGCCCCCCCCCGCCCCCCCCCCTCGCATCCGCCGTCCCTCCTTTCACCGTGTCCCGTTTTGTTCGGCAGATTCTTTGCATCGACCAGGCGGTGTCGATATCGAACGCCAACAGGAAAGGGAGGACGGGCCACACCTTGGTGCCAACGGTGAGCGCGAACGAGACGACCCCCTTTCTTCGTCGGAGACGAGACGTGTATTGGACGAGCGGGGTGGGTGCCTCCTTCGTCGTCGATAATTTTTCGTCCGTATTTTGTTGTGCTCGTGTGTTTGTTTGGGGGTACGTACGTATGTATTGCTGTGTGGTCGTATTTTAGTTTTGGAGGCTGTTTTTGGACGAGTGAGACGCATGGTACGGTAGAGGTGCACCACTTTTGCCTTCTGAGGGTGGTCACTTGAGGGACTCTATACTAATAGTAAGTCAAAAACTGATTTTGGAGGAGAATAAAAGTGCTACCTAATGAAACAACCTACATGCCCCATCCAGCAAGGGTGGGATGCGGTATATACGTCCATTGCAGCGTTTGCTTGCTTGTGGTCCCGGCGTTATTTATGCTTTGACCCCACCCCGTGACTTAAGTGTGCCTCCTGCTTGTCCTGCGTGTCCTGCTTGACCTGCTCATCCTGCTTGTCCTGCTTGTCTTGCTTGTCCTGCTCGTCCTGCTCGTCCTGCTCGTCTTGCTTGTCCTGCTTGTCCTGCGTGTCCTGCTTGTCCTGCTTGTCCTGCTTGTCCTGCTTCCTGCTTGTCCTGCTCGTCCTGCTCGTCCTGCTGGTTCTGCTTGTCCTGCTTGCCTAGGAACCTCCGTCAGACGCCGAGCACCTCTCGAAGAGCCTCACGGGTGGGGGACGCCGCCACCGGAACACCGACTCGGAAGAATTTGCAGAAATCGTGAGTGGCGTTGGCTAGCAAAAAAGTACTCTTCGGGATTTTGTTCTTCGTTCGTTTTTAGCTCCGCTTGTTGCGCGGTGTTTAGGACCCCCCCCCATGCTCTATCCCGGCATTGTAGGGATGCGAGGGTCTATGATCATACGACTACGGCCATGCATGAAAATAAAGTACACACACACCCCCACCGGGTGCTCCGCATCGGAAGGAATGCGTGGTCAATGGTCAAATGACCAAGGCGAGCAACAAATAAGTACGCCCCCCCCCCCCCCCCCCCCCCACCCCCCCCCCCCCCCCCCCCCCCCCCCCCCCTCATGACCAACCATCACCATCACCACATCCACCACCGCCGCCACCACCACTCCGCCTGACGCGTGGCCTTCACTCCCGTGCACTTTGAAATCTAAACCCGCATTCCCACCCAATCAGAAAACAGGCTTGTGCCTAGACGCGTGGGGCGATATTCCTCGCGCGTGGTTGTGTACCTCGTAAAATATGCGCGTGTGCGGAATGCCCACGCATCTCCGCTCTTTATTTGCACCACCGCGCCCTTTGCGGCACCTGTCTTGAGGTTTTCCCGCCCTCCCCCCTCCGGCCTCCCCCTCCCCCGGTCCCCCGGCCTCCCTCTCCCCTCTGCTTGGCCCCGGCCCCTTGCGCAAGGAGATGAGCGGTATTTCCCCGCATGCTCTTCTGGCTCCCTCGGCGATAGATGAACTGGGAGACGATATTTCGGATGACCACGGCGTGGACGGTATCGGCGGCGGCGGCGGTGGCTCAGACCGCCACCTTAAAGGTAGCCTTATGGGTGGGGAGGGTCAGGGGAGGAGGATGCCGTCGAGCGATGGAGGGAGTCCCATCGGAAGAGGAGGAGGGGGACACACGCACGGGCATGGCAACGGGCACGGGCATGGGCACGGGGGGCACTCGCACGGGCTCGGCGGGGAAGGGGACGGGGTGTGGGTTCGCCTAGCCCTCCTCTTGGCGCTGTCGGTGCACTCGGTTATGGAGGGGCTGGGGGTGGGCGCGAAATCCACCAAGGCTTACAACTTGCTGTTCGCGATAGGCGTTCACAAGGTGCGAGGCGATTTCGGTTGGGGGGGGGGGGGGGGGCTTGCTACTGCGGTCGGCAGGAGGAGCGTTACGGTGGGATTGGATGTCTGCGGCCATGGGGGGCGATGTCGACGGTCGAACCATCGATTCTGTTGTTTTTCCTCGGGAAGGGGGCGGGCGGGCGCGATGTGCTGCCACGGCTTCTGCTGCTGCGGCTGCTGTTGCTGCTGCTGCTGCTGCTGTGATCGTGGTTGTGTTCCATTGCGACAAGGGAAGCCGCGGGATAGATCGCACGCATGCCCACGAGGAATGGTTGGACACGTGTAGATGCATGCGCAAGGCTGAAAAGACGGCCGTGTCCTTGACACGCCTTGCTGCCGAATTTGCCGGCAATGTCCGCAATACACGACCACATTTTTTGTTGTGCTATATGCTGCCACTCTGTCCCGACAACCACCACGACTGCTTGTGTTAAGTAATGAAAACTCCGTCTGTCCTTTTCCAAGGCTCTCTTGGGGGTGCCGCGTGCCTTAAATTTTGATTTCGTGGACCCAACCAACAATCGTACCCCCCCCCCCCCCCTCTGCCACCCTTTCCCTGCGTGCCCCCCCCCCCTGCAGGGTTTGGCTGCGTACGCCCTCGGAGCATCGCTCATGCAAAGCGGCGTTACGGGAAAACAGCTCACAGGATTCGTTGTCGCTTTTTCGGCGATGACGCCGATAGGGATTTTGCTGGGGGATTTGATAGAAAAGGACGGAGAGGACGACACGGCAGGAGCGGTGTGCGTCGCGCTAGCCGCAGGAACTTTCCTGTATGTTTCTTTGATGGAGGTTCTCCCGCCGGAGCTGAGTTCCACCCAGCATGGGTGGCCCAAGGTTGGGTCCTTGCTCGCGGGTTTCTCTGCCTCGGCAGGCGTTGGTTGGCTAGTGGGATAGGGGAAAATGGATTTCCTGGCGGGTGCTTGAGGTTGAGAGTTCCGTTGAGTCGTTCGGGCTATATGCTCAGGTTTTGGATGCTGGGGGGGGAGGCCATACTTCGTGGGGGGCGAGACGCCTTTTCTCAAATATGGCATCTGGAAGACATCTAGAGATCTACCTGGTACATACACACCAGTGTACTCGTATTCCAATTTTCTTGTATTTTTTTGTCGAAGCTTTATTTCTGAGTCGACGTGAGCCTTCCGTGCGCGTGCGTGCGTGGCTCTAGATTTATGGTTCTGGCTAATAGCTTGTGCCGCACTACGTTCTGTTGTGTGGACTAAATATTGTATTGTTTGTTTTTTTGCCCCGTGATTTTGTTGTGCCATTCCCTTTCTTTGCCGTGTGCGTGTTGGAACGAACGCTACGCAGCAGCTTAACTATTAATACGTACCTGGTACGTTGTTACAATCGGTAAACGTTTTTTTTTCGCGGCTCCGAGTTCATGCATTTCGAGTTACTACAGTACGTAAGCTGGATGACTACTTTTATTACTAGCGAATGCGATTATTTTTTTTGACGACGCCAAAAAGATAGGGACCCCTTTTGAGTTATACCAGGAGCGTCCGCCGTACCACTTTTGACGGGAATATAAGGATCATTCGGACCTTACTATAAATACCAAACGGTCCTTACATTTCCGTCCAGAGTGAGTGATAAGCCGTTCGCCGTCGATCAACGCACACAAGCTGACCACAGTTAGTTACAAGTAGCCTCCTGCGCGAGTTCCTAGGGGAAGCTATATACTACAGTACGAGTACATACGACCGTGATTTTTTAGTAGTGTGCGCTTGATTTTCCACGGCACAAAGGGAAGACTGGCGACGGCTTCAATTGCTTGCAAGCAGGCACAAAAGCTCGCGTACTTTCTCTGCCTTGTGAGATCGGTAGGTATACGTAGCTTCGACCCCTTCGAACGCCTGTGGCCTTAATGTATGGGCACGAAAAAACACGTCCAGAGACAAATTTGGTAAGGAGGACAGGCTATCGGAGAGCTACTACCGCCGGTACATTGTTTGGAGTAGTAGCCGACCTGCTCCCGATTGTATGGATGTGCGTCATCTATTCACTGTTTGCTGTTGGATTTAAGCCCTGGTACTTTTTTTATCACAGGTGCGGCCGGAACCCCCCCCCCCCCCCTTTGCACAATGTGGGCGTAAAACGAATCCTTGTGGAGACGTTGAACAATGCGTATACAGTAGCAAACCCCACGATGTGTCGACAACCTCTCAAATCGAAACGCCTAACGCCTGATGGTTTGCTGCATTCTTCAATATCTCCACGAGTTTTTTTTTACGCCCTCATTGTACAAGGAGGTGGTCCCGGCCACCGACCTGTCAGATGATGCCGTCCAGTTAACCTTCCATACAGGCCAGGTATAATATGAAAGGAGTATACATCTACCTTGGGAGGATCGCAGGCAAGTCATTAATTACAGACAGAGTGGGCTCTCCTAGAGTTCGTCACGCTCTCACAGGTACTTTTTTCCCCTCTGCAAGCAGCGCTTAGTTATTGCTATTAATAAAAAAAGTAGAGTACAGAGCCTTGACAGAGCACGTAAAAATATCTCCTCTAAAAAGGAGCAGTCACCTGCGTTGCAGTGCCCACAAAAAAAACACGATTTTATCAAATCTCTTGACAAAGAGATACTGGAACCACGCCTACCCCAGTTGTTTTTCCTGTAGGACTTTTCGTAATTCTGCCCTAGCTCTGAACTTTCCCATTAATACAAAACTTGGCAAGGCAGATATAAGCTCCTTGGTACACTCCCGTCAGGGTGCCGAAGCGGCAGCAGATTCCGTGGCCTCCTTCGATGCGGACCTCGTCGTTGAAGTTTGAAAATGTGGTTCCAGTCGCTTGAATATGCGGTTCCTCGTGCTGTATTCAAGTATTTTTTTTCCTGCTGCAAAACGAGCACGAGGTACTTTTCAAAAAAAAAAAATGCTGTAGAACGAGCACGAGCTCGTTCTACGGCAGGGAAAAAAAATACTTGACTACAACAGTACTGGAATCCACAAATTCAAGCGCCTGGAACCACATTTTCAATTTTCAGCGACGAGGTCCGCATCGAAGGAGGGCGCGGACACTGCTGTCGCTTTGGCACACTCACGGGAGTGCACCAAGGAGCTCATATCTGCCTTGCCAAATATTGGATTAATGGGAAAGTTCGGAGCTAGAGCAGAACTACGGAATGTCTCACGGGAAAAAAAACTGGGCAGGTGTGGTTCCAGTGTCTCTGTGTCAAGAGTTTTTTTTTGGTTTTGTGGGCACTGCAACACAGGTGCAGTGTTCGTTCATCTTGTTTCAGGCCCAGCCTTAATCGATTCAAGGTGAGGCTACGAGGTAGTGGAGCTCTTTGCATGGGTTGCATGGGTCCATGTGCTTGCTGTTAGAGGAGGCCAGCTTTCGAGGGTTGCGGCACGTTAGATGAGCGAATTTTATGTTGGGTCTTTGCCGAAGCGATGGTGTCCTGGTTGGGTGTGAGATGACCGATCAAGCACCCACCCATGATTGCCTCGCTTCGCCACCGCTACCCATGGAGCACACCACTGATTGACCGAACCACGGTCATAGGTCGCGAGGTGGGTGTCCTGACGTGTCCGTGGCTTCCTTGTACTTATCTTGCTGCCTTGGGCATTGTCGAAAGATGCTGTGTATCCTCTGATTGCCACGGCTATATCGAACTTTCCTCTCCACTCACCCAACCCACGCCCACCNGGGTGAGAAGGGTGCAGAAAAAGGGCAAAACCACGCAAAAAGCATCCTACACTGATTTTCAAGTAGTTTGTCATACAAAAACACGGGGGGTGCAGTTGTTACTGAATGGCACGTACGAGACTTAGACTTGCTTGTCCTTATGTTTAGGTTCCGTTATTTGGTTTCCCTGTGGGATTCCTCTTCTTTCTGCTCGTGTCTGGTTAGGAGTGATTGACATAAAGCTTGATCATAGCTGCACACATTGTGTCGGAGGGCAAACAAACATGACACGAAATACATTGACGACGTGAAAAAAAAACTGGACAAAGAAGCAGCATTCTATCCCCTTTCCCCGTACTTAGACAGGTAGGCGTTTTTATATATCTCATGTCACCCGCATGATATCGGTGAAGCAGATCAAACAAACCCAACGTCTCCGTGGCCAACCTCGAGCTCCTTTTTGGGGTGTTTGGGGCAGCCTCTGCCAACTAGTTGCGTGGTTGCCTGGCTTCGTTCGGTGGTGGGCGAAAGCGAAAAGGAAATAATTCCTGGCCGAGTGAGAGCCAAACATTATTTGAAAGGAGGGACAAAGTTCCATCTGGCTTTCCTGGTTTGAGTTTTTGAGTTTTTGACCTTCTCTCTCGCGGAAGGGTTGCGCACTCCCTCTCGATGACAAGGCATAGGAGGACGGCGGCGGCCGTGGGGCTTTGCCTCGCCACCGCGACGACCACACCAGGCCTCGCGTTCCAATTGCATGCTGTGCGCGGGATATCGGCCGCGGGGAGGAGCGGCGGTGGTCATGATCTGGGCGGTCGACGGTCCGCCGCGTGTCGTCACGCGGTGAGAGACGACGGCCACGACGACGCAAGGCGACGCTCGCACGCGCTGCAGGAGGAGAGCACCGAGGAGTCGCCTCCGTTGTCGCTGAGAGGCTCTGCCGGGAGAGGAGCAAAGCCAGGGGGGAACAAGGACGTCGCCGCCCTCGTGCTATCAGCTCTCCTTCTGGGCAACCCTCAGCTCTCGGACGCAGCGGCGACCACCACCGCCGCCGCCGCTGGTGCTCAGGGTGTCGACACCGCCACACAGCAGAACCGCCTCATTGCGGACCTCGAGGAGAAGCTCACGAGCTTGCGGGTCAGCTCTGGCCAGCCAGCCGAAGCACCCCCGACGAGGCAGGTGTCGGAAGCACCCACTTCCGTCTCGGAACAACAGCAGGCAGGCAGCACCGAATCTCGACGAACCGAAGGTGCAACCGCTTCGCCACAGCAGTCTTCTTCTGCCACGACGGCCGGCGCACAGCAAGCCTCTCAGCAGCAGGCAGCCGCAGCAGCAGCAGCAGCTGATGATGATGCCTCCGCGGCCGCAGCAGGCGCCTACACGGTCGGCGCGCTCGGCACCGTCGGGGGGGAGCCCTTGGTGAAGCTGCAGGAGTACACGTTTTCGGTGAAGCTTCCGGAGCTGAACTTGCCACGGGTTGGGCCCATCACGGTGCCCGCGGAGGGGGGGCTGTTTGGGGCGCCTGGGTCGGCTGGGAAGGTGGAGGCCGTGCCGGGCTTGCCGGGGGGGGAGGTAGTGAGGGACGTTCTGGTGAGGGTGCAGAAGGGAGACGACGTGGATGGGCTGCTGCGCTCGATCTCAGCGATGGTGCCCACGCAGGCCGGTTATCACCGGTAAGTGGAGGCAACAGGTACCTGGTACACAGCAGCAGTAGTACAAGCAGCATCGTATATACGAGTTCAGCAGAATCCCGGGTACATAACGTACTCTACCAGTACAGCAGCCGTGCTGACAATCATTGTCGAATGTCGCTGTCTACCGTAGAACGAGTACACTCGTAGTGGTTGCACAGCAGCAGAACAGCAGTACGACCCGTAAAATACTCGTGCGGCACGCAGTAAACGGGCCACCGCTTCACCGGTTACCGTTGTACCGGTATCCGGCGTGTACCGCTGATATAATGTGTGAAACGCTGTTGCCTCATGATTCGCATATATGTGTACCAGGTACAGCAGTGTACAGGACACCTATCATACTCGTACTGTAATAAGAAAACGAGCAGTAAGAAAGGCAGGCTGATATTTGGAGGGGAATAAGAAATTGGGGAGTTCTTTATGTACTGAAGTTTGTGGAGAACGCACCCATTCTCAAATAAGAAATCCAGCCTGGATCATGTTTCCTTTTTCTTATTATTGATAAGTGTCCTGTACTGCCATCTAGGCCATATATAGATAGGGTTGAACGCTGTGCAATAATTAGGCGGGTCAACCGCGCGACATCTCCACGTAACATAGCGTTGCGTGTGCAGTATTTTAAGTTTTTTTCTGGTTGTGCTCCCCTCGACCGGCATCGGCAGCAGTCGCGTCCCGCGTCGGGCCCATGCTGGCAACCGTTTGCGACTACGAGTATCCCGTACCACGCACGCATTACTCGTGCGCGTAGTTGGCGATGGTGCGGCTATTTGGTAACTCGGCGCTATGCGTTATTTACGTCGCGTTGCCCCTGAGGTTGCCCCTGAGTTTGCCCTCTCTCCCTTTTCGCTTCGTCTTGTGCCTCGGCGCTCAGGTTCAAGCTGTCACAAACCGCAAGCTATCCATATTATAGCTCTACGCAACTCCCCATCACGACAAACATACGTTTTCATAGCCCGAAACTTCTGCCATTCCAGGCAGCCCCAAATCGCTGACAACCCTCCCCCCCCCCCCCCCCATCCCCATCTATCTACCTCACAATACAAACCCCCTATCCCCAACCTATCACGCCGCTGCCTGCGCGCAGAGCCATAACGGAACTTGAACACCGTGTTCACGGCAACGTCAGGAGCGTGGAAAACCCGCTGTTCGCTCCGGGCGTGCCCCTCGCCGCCGAGTTCACGAGCATGCTCGCGCATGCAAAAGAGACCGCCTTCGCGGGCGTCCGGTCCTACCTGCCCAAGGGGGTCGAGCCCGAGCTGGCCCTCTTCATGCTCGTCACGTTGCCGGTTCTCACGGTGGCCCTCCGCTCCGCGGACGAGAACAGCCGCCGGCCCATGCCGCCCCCCGCCCCCAAGGGTAAAACCCGCTCTCCCCCCCCGCGCATCACGCGGTTCCCTAACTCCCCGGCGAAGGTTGATGCTGCGGCGGTAGCGGAAGCGCGGGCGGCGAGGGAGTTGCGGGAGGCCGAGGAGGCGGTGGTGGTAGCCGCTGCAGAGGCGGAAGCGGCGGCGGTGGCGGCGGCGGCAGCCACGGCAGCTCCTGTGGTGGTCCCCGGGGCGGCGGCGGGGGCGGGGGCGGGGCTGGCCGGCGGTGTTTCGGCGGCGGCGGCGGGGGCGGCCGGGTCTGACAAACTGAGGAAGGAGCTGGAGAAGCTGCAGGCGGAGCTAGCGGCGGCGACGAAGCTGGCGGCGAAGGTGGAGGCGCTGGAGACAGCCAACGCGAGGCTGATGGCGCAGGTGGCTGATCTGAGCGGGCAGCCTGATCTGAGCGCGCAGCCCGCGGCCTCGCAGCAGGGTGGGGCTGGGGGCGAGAGCAAGAGCAAGAAGGACGCGGACGCGAGCAGGTGCGAATGAGGCTTTTACGGCTGGGGTTAGGGTGGGTAGAGGAGGGGTTGGGTGGCGGAGGGGGGGCGTTCTCATTTGTTCCTTGCCTTTGACCATTGACCACGCATCCCTTTCGAGACGGAGGGGGGGCGTACTCATTTGTTCCGTGCCTTAGTCATTTGACTACCAGGTATTGACCACGCATCCCTTTCGAGACGGTGGCGGGCGGGGGAGGGTTAGTTGCTTTTCTCTGCGGGGGTTTGGGGTTTGGTTGAGTGAGATTTGCGTGCGCGCGGATGGAGGCGTCTTGTACCACTCTGTCCTTAAATAGAAGCACCGTATTTATTTTAAATCAATGTACCAATGTTGCTTATATTTCGGGACAGTGGTATGAGTTGGACGGGTGTCAAGGGGGCGCAGGAAGGGGGGGGTACTTATTGATTGTTTGCCTTAGTCATTTTACGGGGAGATAAAATGATGTTTAGCAGTCGTCATGGGTGGCATGGCTACTGCTGTAAATAGGCAACTACCACGTCAGCCGGTTCGGAGTGCGGGTGGGTACTTTACCCCTCCTGTTTCCCCGATTAGCCTCACAGCCCTTCTGGAAACCATGCGCACCTCGAACGTATGGTCGATTCCCACAGTTGATGATGAGCTCTTCAAGTAACCGGCTACCGGTTAGTGTAGTACGATAATTTTACGTGTGTAAATATGTGAGGGCTACGAAGCGCATAGAAAGGCCGGTCGGGTTTCGCGAATAATTCGCGTAGAAAATTCTTCGAAGTCATGTATGTGAGGAGCTCAGCCAATATGCCACCACCCCTACAAGGTGGCCGACTTGAAGCTGTTAACCCTGAAAAAAGAACCAAGCCCGATCGCCTGGGACACACATAGTTATCTGATTGCAGATGTATGAACGTATAGAGTTGTCGATATCGCGGACTTCACGTAGCTCTTTTTTGGGCCAAGTCGTGAATACTACTGGGTGGGTCTCAGGGATGGCCTTGGGGCAGTGTACGCACCGTCTCTCCATCATTCCAGACATAGCTTTATCGTGAAATAGTCATAGCATCAGCCGCCGATGCCAAGTCAACTATAACCGAATTCCTCCCCCCCCCCCCAACCTTTGGTGCTATTGATAGCAATGCCTGCCTGGTCGGTGGAAACCCCGACATGCTCCGCCCCGGCATTGTATATAGGGATGCGAGGGTCTATGGTCATACGACTACGGCCATGCATGAATATGAAGTACACCCCCCCCCCCAACCTCCGCACACCGCCTTCGCCTACTTCGGGAAACCCCTTTTTTTTTCCTCTTCTTTTTTTCTTTTATTACCGCAGGGCTGCGCTGCAAAAGGACCTGGCGATGAAGCAGGCGGCTTCTTTACGCAGCGTTGAGGAGATGACCGCTAAGCTCACCGCGGCTCGCGAGATCATGTCGCAGTCTTTCCCTGACCGCAGTGGCGAGGCCTCGTTGGAAGACGTGGTCGAGGACCCGGTAGAGGTGTCGGTGGTTCCGGAAATGGAGAAGAAGCCGGCAGCGGGAAAGAAGGAGGCTGCGGCGGCGGCGCCGGCGGTGGTAGCTTCGGCCGACAAGGAGAAGGTACCGGCAGAAAAAAAGGTACCGGTAGCGAAGAAAACACCGGCAGCGAAGAAGGTACCGGCAGCGAAGAAGGTACCGGCAGCGAAGAAGGCACCGGCAGCGAAGAAGGTACCGGCAGCGAAGAAGGTACCTGCAGCGAAAAAGGTACTACCGGTAGCAAATAAGGAGGAGGAGAAGGAGGCGGTGGTGGCTGTGGCGGGGACGGGGGAGGCGACGGCGGTGGCGGCTAAAAAGCCGGCCGCAGAAAAGAAGATTAAAGCGTCGAAGGTTAAGGCTGCTGCCAAGAAAAAAACGGCCAGTCTGGACGAAAAAAACGAGGAGGTGGGGGGTAACGCTGGGGTCGCTGTGGCCGCGGCTCCCGCGCAAAACGGGAGCTTGGCGCCGGGGCCCGGACCGGCGGGGGGGGAGCCGGTATCGGCGGCGCCTCCGGCGCTGCGGTCGGGGGGAGCGGAAACGCCGGACGACTTCGACGACTTGTCCGAGGACCTTTCGAGGGCGCTGCGGGGAGTGCAGGGGTTCGACCTCGATGCGCTTGACCTGGAGATGGATGACCTCCGTCCTGAGGATCTCGAGGTATATATATAGCGCGTGCGTTGTGTGTCAATTTATTTTGAGGCCGGCGTTTTTTTGTTTTTCGTTTTTTGTTTTTTTGTTTTTTTGTTTCTCTTGTTTTTGCTGCGAAGGATCTCATGTTTTTTTGTTTGTTTTTTGTTTAGTTCATTCAGGCAGGCGTTTTTTTGTTTTTGTTTTTCGACGGGAGGCTGCGGCAAGTTTCCATTTTTTTCGAGTTGATAACGAAAGCAAGCGTTTTTTTTTGCGGGAAGGGTCAAGTTTATCATTTTTTCGAGTTACACGCAGGATTTTGTTCGCGGGAGGGGCGGGGTGGGGGGGGGGGGGGGGGTACTCATTTGTTGCTTGCCTTAGTCATTTGACCATTGACCACGCATCCCTTTCGAGACGGGCGGAGGGGGGAATGGTACACATACGTAATGAGGGGGTCGTCGAGGAGATGGCTGACGCTGGTTTAGTCTGGCCCTGTGGTGGACCATTTTTCTCGTATCCCCTACTTACGCATATAGGGTGTATCGGGTGGTCTGGGCGGGGCTATAGTAGGAGACCGTGGTTTGACTCCTTGACTGACGGCCCCATCCTGGGCAGGGCAGACCCATTGACCCCTCCTCGTTATCTACCCCCCCCCAGCGGCTTGGTGCAAGCAATGTCTGCCTGGTTGGTGAAAACCCAACGTGCTCCGTCCCGGTATTGTAGGGATGCGAGGGTCTATGGTCATACGACTACGTCCGTGCACGATATGAGTACCCCCCCCTCACAATCATCGCCCTCCGTGCGCGCCTCAGCGTCAGTAAGATGCAGCTTCACCCTCATGCGACTCCCCAAGTCCTCACGTTGCTTCGCGCTTTGGTGCAAGCAATCATGTCTGCCTGGTGGTGAAAACCGCAAGTCCTCCGTCCCGGCATTGTAGGGATGCGAAGGGCCTATGGTCATTCGACTACGGCCTGCATACATGAGTACCCCCCCCCCCCCGCCCTCGCCCATGCTTCTCGTGGTGATCAATGTCAACAATGGAACTACAAATGAGCTAGGCCACACCAACAACCTATGATAAACCCCCTACCCCCCCCCCACCAGCGCTACGCGGATGCCGCTCCTAGCCATCCCATCACCCCCATCCTCCGCGCTCCGCGCTTGGCTGCAAGCAATACATAACTGCCTAGGTTGGTGAAAAACCCACGACGCTAGCATCCAAGATATCAAGCCGTACATGATCAGTAGGGATCAGAGGGTCTATGCGTCATGCATGACTACGGACCAGTAGCAATACAAGCAATCAGAGTACGACCCCCCCACCCCACATCACTCTGCTCCAGTCTACCGAAAGAGATGCGTGGATCGAATGGTCAAAGTTGACTAAGCAAGCAAACAAATGAGTACGCCCCCCCCCGCTGGTGCCATGGCCCTTCATACGTTCGTGCCATGCTCGGTGCGAAACGAATGCTACTCCCGCATGTAAGCGAGGTATGGTCTACGACTCACGGCCATGCATGAAAAATAGAAGTACATCCCCTCCCCCTCCCCCCCCCCCCCGCCATACCACCAATAGGAACTGTCGCAACTTGGAGCGGGAGATGGGGGACCTGGACATGGCCTCCCTCGAGGCCGAGTTTGATCAGGAGGACGACGAGACCATCACCCACGCCCTCCGGATGGCGGCGGAGTCTGCCATGGCTCACACCTCGGGGGGCGGCCGCCGCATCCGCACCGCCTCCCCCGTAGGGGCTACCTCCTCGCGATCGCCGGGAACCGCCGGTGGTTTTGTAGGTGATGGTGGTGGTGCGGGGGGAGGGGATCAGGGGGATGCGGAGAGGGCGCTTCGCATCGGTTCGAACATGTACGACGCTGCGGGGTTGGGAGGGGGAGGGGAGGAGGTGGACGATGATTGGGCGGTGCTGTCGCCCGCGGAGCTGAAGCGTAAGACGGTGGCGGAGCTGAAGGGTTACCTAGACGAGGAAGGCGTCGGCTACCCGGTGAAGGTTAAGAAGGCGGATCTTTTGGACATCGTCACTAGTTTCCTTGCTTAAGGAGGGGAGATGTAGCAGCCGGGGTGATTTCTGAGGTGAAAGGGGCAGCGGCGGCGGCGGCGGTGGCGGCGGCAGGGGTGGTGGTGACAGCAGCCAGGCGGTGGTGCGCGGCGGCGGCGGAGGTGGCGGCGAGATTTTGATTGGGACACGAGGAAGTGGGTTGGGGCGTTTTGTTTGGGCGGGTTACTACGGGAGGGGGGGGTTGCGGTGCGCGCGCGGAGGGGGGGTGGTAATGACGTTGCACCCCCCGATAGACAGCGCGAGAAAGATCGGCGCTGGTCCCCACTCCAACCAACTGATCGACCGGCCGACCGACCGACCGTTAAAACGAAAGATCGAATCGTCAAAAACGAAAGATCGAAGCGTTACAATCGAAAGATCGAACGGTTACAAACGAAATATCGAACCGTTACAAACGGAATATCGAACCGTTACAAACGAAAGATTGAACCGTTAAGAACGAAAGAGCGAACCGTTTCAACAAGGAAGATCGAACTGGTTTTAAGCAAAAAAGATCGAGCCGTCCCCGCTTCTTGAGATGTTTCGTTTGTTTGTTTGCCTTTGCGGGCGAGGCGGGGCCAAGCTTGGGCTGACTCAAGTTGGCCGAAATGCCCGCGGCTCTGCAGCGGCCGCGTTAGGCTTGGTAGGTCGTGATCGGTGATCGAGAAACCGGGTTGGGCTGGGAGATTGGGTCGGGTTGCGAGGGACCGCCTCATTTTTTTTTTTATCCCAGTCTCTTTTTTTTTTTTCTTCTTTTTGTTATCTGCCCTCACTTTTCCCCCTCGGGGACTTGTGTGATGGCAGAAGTGGAATGAATCAAAGCAGACGGAGAATCGATCGGATCGTGGGTTTTGGTGCTGTGGGGAGAGAGAGAGGGGTCGTTTTTGACGATATTTTTCTCAATTATGAGTTTTCTCTCTTCGTATTTTCTTCTTCTTGTTCTTAGCGTGCTGTGCATAGCGCGCTGTGGTGCAGAGGATGCCGTCGTAAAAAAAGAGGTCCGTTGGAAGTCAGAAGGCCCGTTTTTTTTTTCTTGTTCCCCCTCCTCCCTGGGTCTCTTGAGATGTGCTAGGCGTTCGGGGAGGGGGGGGGGTTGTGAGACGCGCGAACGGTCTATTCGGGTGTAATTAGTTGATCAGGCCCTGTCTGCGGGAATTTTTTCGACCCCACCCCGTCCAATCCCGGTCCGGTCCAAGTAGTTAGTACCCTTTTACTAGTGCCA
The DNA here is from genome assembly GCA_008828725.1 of Saccharina japonica. NCBI lineage: Eukaryota > Phaeophyceae > Laminariales > Laminariaceae > Saccharina > Saccharina japonica. The sequence continues at coordinate 573,630 of MEHQ01003188.1, read as the reverse complement.
GGAATGTTGCAACTCAGCTTGCACGTACAGTAGTTTTTTTTCCAAAAAAAAAAAACGGGTGCAGTTGTAAAACTGTGACCAAAAAAATATCTCACGTTTTTTTGTTCTTGAACAAACAAAACGCCTCACGCGGTTTTTGTTTGTACAAGGCTCGGGGGAGTTTTGGATTTTTTGGGTCGGAGTTTTCTTCTTTTTTTTTTTTCTGCCCGTGAACCGAAAAAAAAAACTTTGGTTCACGTCACACACGGAGTACTTTTCTTCTTTTTTTCCCTGCTTTTTTGGTTAGGGGCTGCTGCTTTTTATTATCTACCGTGAAAAAAAACAGTTTTCTTGCGCATGACCGAGTGCACAGGGAACACTACGATGATACCAGAGGGTTTGTGTTTTCGTTTTCCTTACCAGTTACCACCACGGAAGAGAAACGGAGAGGTTAAAGAGATGCAACGGCGGTATCATCGCACATGATCACCGAGAAACAAGGGAGAAGGGCAGCGAGAGAGGGGAGGGGAGGGGAGGGGGGGGAGGGCGGGGGGCAGATGGAAGAGGGGGCAGAGAAATAGACCCATCCGATCGAAATTGCTGTAGAGCACAGACCGGCATGCGGCCAGGCCAGGCTTTGCCTGGAGGGTCCTCGACGGCGGGCACCTTTATTGTAGTTGTTTCATTTTTTTGCATTTTTTTTCGAGTTTTTAGTGTTTTCATGTTTTTTTTCTTGCATTTTTTGAACGGGTGTTCTTTCTGGCTGCACGCTGCTTGAGTTCTGGGCTCGGCCCGTTTTTTTTTTTTTGCTTTTTTCTGATCGTGGTGGTGGTGCTACGTAGGTCTGTTGTTTCTTCTGTTTTTGTTTTTTGGGGTTCTGTTGCTGGTGCTGGTGCTGGTCCTGATTGTACGATTCTTTTTTTGGTTTTGGTTCGTGGCGAGCTGGTGTAAAGTCGGTGTCTGCTGTAGTAGGGCTGTCCCCTGTCCCCTGTCTGTTATGGCTTGTTTGGTCGCGCAATCAGTTGGGCGTGGGTTTTTGTCACTCCTCTGCCCCAAATACGCTACGGGTGGTACGTAAGGAAACCGTGGTTTGACTTCTGAACTATTAATAGCCGTCCCCTAGACTAAAACTTGTTCAGAACTGCAACGGGGACTAACTACTTGCAATTGGTGTCGGATACTGTTTGCAGTACAGGACAGGACACCTAAACATAATAAACAGGAAATCTGGTCCAGGCTGGATTTCTTATTTGAGAGAGGGTGCTTTCTACACCAATTTCAAGATAACGACTCCCGAATCTCTTATTTCCCTCGAAATATCAGCCTGGCTTTCTTATTAGGTGTCCTGTACTGTAGTAACAACAAAAGAGGTCTTGACCCAAAACACTGGTGTCTGGTCTCCTATTATTGGCACGACCTTTGCCTCTGCCCCCCCCCCCCTCTCTCCCTCTCTCGCTTTTTACCTGCCGTGTACCAGATATACGAACTCATGTCTTCGGTGGGTATCGTTAGAGTAGGCGGTTCTAATCATAATGGTGCGATACTGTTAGCTTGTGTGGCACAAGGGTTAAAGCTTATTTGCAGCTGCTTATTTGATGCGGTAGCTTCGGCCACAGCAGCACCAGCGGCAGCAGCACCAGCACCAGCGGCAGCAACAACAACAACGAAATGACGAACGAATAATCACATAATACATTATGTATGCATGAGAGGAGAATTGTCTGCTCAGGGCTTCGACAACACAATCGCACGATGGATGCATGAGAGAACATGTATGGCTGCTCGCCCCACGCCTGACTTCTCGGTGCTTCGCTTGATTGAATTTCACTCTATTTAGTTTTGCTGGTGCTGGTGCTACCGACGTTTTTTTTTCTGTGAACGAGTAGTGAAGAAACAACATGAGAGTCATCCCACGGTAGGGGCGCAGCAGATTTTTCTGAGTTCCTCACATGAGGAACTCAATCTCTCACCCGAAACATGACTTCGGAAACATTCGTTCGCGCCACCCGACTAAACCTTCCAATGCGGTAGTTCAAAAACGAGTATACCAGTAAACTAATAAATGCATCCGGTGGATACTCACGTGACGAGCACAACCGGTCAGAAACTATTGAGACTAAACGTGGTACCCCTACCGTGGGATTGCTCATGAACGAGTGCTGGTGTTGTTGCTGATGCTTGCTGGTTTTATTGTCGACGAAGGAAGAAGAGAAACAATGGTGTTGTTTGCGTGCTGTCAAAGAGTAAGAACGCATGCTTGCCTTTTTACAGGGAGGGGTGCACCTATTTTTTTTTTAATCGTCGGAACGAAGAAACTACGAGCGGTAGTTACTAGTAGTGTTCGTGAGCATCAGTACGAGTAGGATCACGCCGCGCACCCACTCGTGTCCTTGCAAACAACGGGGACACCAAGTGCGGCATCCCCCAATCAAGCAATGCAAGAAAGTACGCCTCACAAGCGGGGTCCTTAGCAGGATGCAGCTCGCCCTTCATGCGACTCGCCGTTCAACACCTCACCATTTCGCTTAGCGCTTTGGTGCAAAAACAAATGCCTGCCTGGTCGGTGGAAACCCGACGTGCTCAATCCCGGCATTGTACATATAGGGATGCGAGGGTCTATGGCCATACGACTACGGCCATGAATGGCATGAGTACCCCCACGCCGTGAAACACGCCTTTCACAGCGTGAGCTAGACAACCAGAGTACCGTTTTTTTTTAGCGGTCACCAAGGCTGGCGGTCTTGTCAGGTAATAAGTGCGGGGTAAAGAACTTCCACTCCGCACAAGGGGAATGATCGCATCACGTAGTGTGTATATGGTAAGGCATCCACGAGGCAGATACACAGCAATACCCATGTCGTGCTGTCTCTGGAAATGGCCGCACCAAAAATCAAATCAATTCATTGGAGGCTGTCGTCCATATATATGTCCGCCTCACAAGCGGTTCTTAGTAGGATACAGCTAGCTCACCCTTCATGCGACTCGCCTCTTAACCACCTCACATTTCGCTTCGCGCTTGGTGCAAAAACAAACGCCTGCCTGGTCGGTGAAAACCCGGCGTGCTCAATCCCGGCATTGTATAGAGCGATGCGACGGTCTATGGCCATACGACTACGGCCATGAATGACATGCGGCTTATACCCCCCCCAATCAGGCAGTGGGTGATGATGTAACCGTCATTTATATTTTGACGCTTTTTTTCCTCTGAACCCCTTCGAGGGATTAAAGATAGTTTTGCGGACACGTGTGTGTGGATAGACAGGACGGATCTCGCACGACAACAACGGAGAAAAAAAACAGGAAGGCGTCCAAATATACGACATCCCCCCCCCCCCCTCTCTTATTGGCGTCCCTTCCCTCCGGCTGTGTACCACTATTCTTGTCATCTTTGATTCTCGGTCATACTCTCTTCTTATTCTTGCTCCTCCGCCGCCGCCTTCGCCTCCACCTTCTCTCTTCTCTCTTCCTCGTTCTTCTCGGTCCCCTTCATTTTCTTAAAAAATTAAGGAAGGTTGTTGCCAGCCACCACTACCACCACCACCGACACCCCCACCACCCTCACCACCACCACTACCCCCACCCTCCGCAACACCACCACCGCCACCACCACCCCCACCGCGCGCGATGCTCCCGCCACCCGTGGCTCTAGCCAGGGCGGCCTACTTGCCGAGAACGTCGATCATCTCCACGCGGAATACCAAGTCTTGGTTCGCCGGAATAGGCCCCGTCCCGCGCGCACCGTAACTTTTACCATGAAGGAGTTACCATGTGTCAGGTACGAGTCATGAGAAGGAGGCGGTAAAAGGGCGGGGGGGTTGTTACACGATGGCGGTGAGGGGGCCGG
>MEHQ01003188.1:556191-559645 GCA_008828725.1 Saccharina japonica | reverse complement strand
TTTTTTTTTCGCCTACGGCGAAGTGGCCCCGCACAATTTTTGGGCCTGCGGCCAAAAAGTGTGCGGGGGCCTAAAAAAGATGTGCGCAAAGCCGCACATCTACTGTTTTTTTTTGTGCGCAAAAGCTGATATTTCAGATTTTTGGTGCAATTGCGCACGTTTCACCAACTAATTCGAACCCTGGTTAGAACCCCTTTAAGAACGGGTCCCACATGTTTGGTGACAAACTACTCGGAATTAGTGTGGGATAATATTTTCAGTTCTGAATGGGTTATAACCCGTTTAAGAACTGGTCCCACATATTTGGGGACAAACTACTTGGAATTAGTGTGGGATAATGTTTTCAGTTCTGAATGGGATAACCTCTTTAAGAACTGGTCCCACATATTTGGGGACAAACTACTCGGAATTAGTGTGGGATAATGTTTTCAGTCCCTCGTTGGTGCTCATTACTATACGTATATAGCCATACGTAATTCGAGCATAATAAAATAGTACTAAAAGCAAGTAGTCACGAGATGCAGGTATGTCTATAGACGGAGGTCACCTTGTTCTCCCCGTCGGGTTTCGATTTCTTCGAAGGCGGGGACGATGATGAAGGAGACCCCGCGGACCCCGCCCCGCTCGCGGAGGTTTTCGATCCCGCCCCTTCCCCTTCCCCCGCCTCGCTCCTCCGCGCCCTCTTTCCCTGAATGATCAGCGCACAGCACAGTGAACAGGCAGACGGGTTGAACACACGAACATATTTACACATCGGTTCGCCTTCATTCGTCGAGGCACTGGGCAATCGGGCACGTTAGGATGTGAAAAAAAATGTCGAAGTAAAAAGCCGTGTGCTTATTGAATAAAGCCAAGTTTTGTCGGACTTTTCAAAACTTCAAAGTTCCACGTTGTTTTTTTCTTCTTCTTTTATGTTTCAAATAAATGCCAGAATACATCGATTTTTTGGGGAAATTCAAGAATTCTCCAGCTTTTTGACACCCTGTTAAATTTCCAGATTTTCCAACGTAATTGAAACGTATGTATATTTGGAAACAAGAAAAACAACAGTGAAGAGAGAATTTCGACAAAACTTTCTTCGATAAGCACGGCCCTAAGTCAAATCTCTGCGCTCAAACAACCTTATAACAGGGAAAAAACAATATTCTTCGTTAGATACCTAAGTCCATGGAATTTGTTGGGTGGGTGGGGGCACAGACCTCCTGTACTATAATCAAGTGGGTATCATACCCTCAGAAAAATAACGCGCAGCCCCTATAAGGCAAATAGCACGCGTCAGGAATAGTCCCAAAAAGGGTAAGTATACCCCCCCTTACCATGTTTCCCCCTTGGCCTCTTTCCTTCGCCGGTTCCTCTAGTCTCTCTTGAAAACTGAAACAAAAAAAGCCTCCCTTAAACCCCTCCCTACCCCCCCCCCTCCTCTGCCTGGCCGGTGAAAACCCGACATGCTCCGTCCCCGCATTGTAGGGATGCGAGGGTCTATGGTCATACGACTACGGCCATGCATGAAAATGAAGTACACCCCCTCCCGCCTACCCGAACATCCTTTTCGGTGATATATACAAAACCTCCGTGCGTTTCCCCCTCTTCTCCATTTCCCACAATGTCCCACCCCCGGGACCAGCCTATTCGGTGAAAACTCGACGTTTTCCGTCCCGGCGTTATAGGGAGGCGAGGGACTATGGGAATACGACTAAGGCCATGCATGACATGCGGCTAATGAGTACCCCCCCCCCCCGCCCCGACTCGCGCAATACCTCACGGCGCTTCGCGCTTGGTGCAAGCAATGTCTGTCTGGTCGGTGAAAACCCAACGAGCTCCGTCCCGGCATTGTAGGGACGCGAGGGACTATGGTCATACGACTACGGCCATGCATGAAAATGAAGTACACCCCCTCCTCCCCTTGTCCCCCCTCCGTGAAATCGAAAACATGCACGACACACGCACCTTCTTCCGCCCTCCTTCTTCCTTCTCCTTTTCCTCCTCCTCCTCGGCGTCTGAAGCAACGTCGCCGATACCATCACCACCACCGACGTCTTCGTCTTCCGGCACGTACTCGCTGTCGGCTTCCGAATCGTCCTCCGGGTGGTCCGCGGCCCCGTCCCCGGTGCCACAGGCTAGTGCTGCCGCTACGGCCTGTTTGTCAGACAGTCGGTTTGATCAGTCAGTCAGTTAGTTAGTTTAGTTAGCGAGTTGGTTAGTTTAGTTGATTAGTCTACAAGTTAGTTTAGTTAGTTAGTTTACTGTAGTTACTGTAGTTTCATTATTTAGTTTAGTTAGTTTAGTCGTAGTTAGTTTAGTTCGTTCAGTTAGTTAGTTTAGACAGTTAGTTTAGTTAGTTAATTTAGTTAGTTACTTTAGTTAGTTACTTTAGTTGGTTTAGCAGTTTAGTTAGTTAGTTTAGTCAGCTAGTTTAGTTATACTACTGTAGTTAGATTACTTAGTTTAATTGGTTAGTGTTCCAGTATTAATAATATTTTACGAGTTAGAAAAATAGTTGATCAGCCAGTCAGTCTACCAGACAAGTCATTTGTAGTCAGTTTTGATAAATTACTTTTAGTTAAGTCAGTCCACCAATCGATCAGACAGTCAATCAGTCAGTCAGTTAGTCCCTCTGTCCGTCTATCAGTCAATCAGTCCGCCAGCCAAACGGTTAATCAAGGCCGTCAGATGCCAAGCCAAGCAAAATATTAAGCTACGAACGTAATGCAAGCCAATATAAGCCACAAGACAAACAATTGAGAACGCGAGCCAATGCAAGCCAGAAGCCGGTCGCCCCGGTGGGCTAGCAGGTAACCACGAAGTTTGTTAGCGGCAAGGTCGCGAGTTCGAGCCCCCGCGAGTGCATGCTCGTAGGAACTTTTTCTCGCAAAAAAATATCTTGACTAGCTGAAAGCGCGAGTGCGTGAGTTAGCAAAATTCGATGAAGATCGACGAGCGTTGGGAAGGCTGAACCCTCTGCGCGATAAAAATCAAGGCAAGAACCGTAGTGGGGGAGGAGGGAGAGGAGCCTACTTTGTGACCCCGAATCTGAGTTACGACTAGCGAGGGAGGAAGACAGAAGTGCGAAGATAATAAATGGGATGAGAAAAAAAAAAAGAAAAAAAAAAAAAGAAGCCATTCCAATGCAAGCCCCAACAAAGACCCATGCAAGCCAACACAACCCGCGACACAAGCCACACAGCAACAACAACAACAACAACAACCCAATACCAGCCACAGCACAAGCTAACACAAGCGACAACACAAGCCAACACAAGCGATAACACAACCTAACACGAGCGACAACACAACGCCACAACACAAACGCCACAAACCACAAACCACAAAATACAAAACACAACCCAATGCAATCCGAGGCAATCCAACGCACTACGTATACACTAGCAGAAACGAGTATTTCCACAGGGCCACACTCACCGCCGATCGCAAGCCCCGGCCCTTCCCAGCCGCA
>MEHQ01003188.1:543691-551191 GCA_008828725.1 Saccharina japonica | reverse complement strand
TCGTACATGTTTCCCGGGTTGGGTCTGTGTTAGACAGATCCTGCACAACACTGAGCAGAACGTCAGGTGAGGGTCCGTAGATCTACTGTAGATCGTGGTCTGTCCGATACGTTGCAGTGAGGGTGTGCAAAGGGGAGCTTGCACGGAGCTTGCTTCGTACTACAGTAGTGGACTCCTTCCTCCTCTACATCGCGGACATGGTGGGAGGCCGCGAGAGATGGTACAACAGCAGTGCGAGCAGTTTCATGATGTTTCATGAACATTTGCAACCGCTGATGTTGTATTCTGGCAGGTACATATATAGCACTGCCGATGTACCATGATGCTATCAGTAGCACTATCTAGCGTCAGCATCAGCAGTGAAGCCCAGGTACCCGTACATACGATGTGCATGGACAGCTTCGCTGCTGTTGGTATACCTGGTACACAATAGCAGCAGCGGGCGGTCATAACAGAGCGTGAGAAGCAACTGCCGCAGAGAGCAGGCCTCAAACAAGACCATACTGCTGTCCTGCCACCTTTCACATGCCGCAAAAAAAAGCCCTTGCACTACCAGCTCGACCGCTGTTCTCCAGTCCGTCTCCAAACCTCCCTTGCAGGTCAAGGCAGCTTATTGTGGAGCACAACCACCTCCTCCCTGTACGTAGTGCTGCGGCTGTCATAGGACGCGCGGCCCAGTTCAATTCACCTTCGGTCCTTTCCTCGCTGGCTCCAGAGCAGCCGTGCAAAGTTGAAGGCACCACCCGGGGGGGACCTCGACGGCCTCCTTCTCCCCAGGCTCGAGCCTCATCCCGAAGAATCCCATAGTACCGAGAGCGAGGTATCGAACGCACGCGGCAGCTGCTACTACGCTCCTCTTCTTGCACTAGGTAGCGCTGCTGCGGGAAGTGCGATGTGCCACACAATATCTATTTCCTGTGAAGTCAAAAAAGGGAGTTCCATTCGGTTCTGTTTGCGTGTTTCTTCGGAACCTTCTGTCGATCATAAAGATCCCGGCGCGGGGCGGGGCGGGAGGCCTCCGAGCAAACAGCAAAAATTCACGTGAGCACCCACCACGTTCATGAGCACCACTTAGCGACGTCTACGACGAGCACTACGACGTACTAACGCCGATGCTGCCGTGGGCGGACGTGAACACTGAAAGCACTGCGAACACTGAAAGCACAAACCCGTGCACCCAAGGCTACCAATAGGCACCAACAAGGTGTTTGGCACGCGCCCACCCGTTTTTCCCGCCCCCGCGCTATGATACCACACATGATCGGTTTCACAGACAGATTTATAATTTTACCCGCCCAATCTGACCCGATACACACCGTGCCGTGACCGAAGATCCACCCTCACTCGTCGCTCGTACGAATCCGTACGTAGCGTGGAGCCATGCCATGGTAGGCGGGGTACGTTTCGACCCATTGTCTTTCTGGCTTACTTACGGGGTGGGGCTCCTCAACTCAGGAGCTGTGATACCCAACATCTACAGCAGGACAGAGGAGCAGTACAGCAGAAGTAGTAACTCAACTGTTGTTATACTCGTACCTGGTATTTGCACTTACTGTATTTGTTTCGGAAGAAGCAGAACGACATCCATTCGCCGCCAACTACCCAATATCTCGGTCGTACGTATCCATCTCTACTTGACCTGGTGTTTGCATAGTTGCTCGCGTTTCACAACAACGGCACTACAGCCCATGGGATTGTGATGACTGTCCATCGGATTGCGCTTTTTGCGTACTTTTGGCACATTTTTTCTCGACGTTGGTTTTTGTAGTTTTGGGCGAGAAGTACACAGCAAAGCTCCTTTATTTATGTTGGAGGAACCTGATAAAAACTAGCCTGGTACTTGTGGATGCCCCCTCTACCGTAGCATGACTGAGCGATTTTCGTGTCCACAGCCAAAGGTCCCTAAAAGCGCTCTTGGTCTTCTCGCCACCGCGGTGTTCCACGCGGGAGAAAGGACGGCGTCGAAACGGAGCAGCGATGCGACAACAGCGAAGCAACAATGCCGACAAGCCAGCACAAAAAAACGCGTAATTTCACTCTGGTAGCTCAGTAGGTAACACCTTCACAGCAGTTGCGACGTCGTCGAGGACACGGGTTTGGATCTCCCTTGGAACGTTTCTTTCACAGAAACGCTTGCATGTGCGTCCGAAAAAAAACATATCTCCCCGTGTGGGTCGAGTTGGTCGATGCTCCGCGCATAGCAAGCTGCGTGTGTGCGAGAGCTAGGCTTATGTGGCGTACTAACTTTGACGTTGTGGACATTCGTCAGATGTGATATATCCCTTGTCCTTTCCAACACGTAAACAAACCGAAACAAGCCGATCTCAAGAAGCGCAGAGCGCAGGCATAACACGCATCAAGAACATGTCCACACTCCGGCCCCGGAACGCTGCTTCGTTACACAATTGTGTCGTTCATGCCCGCACGGCAGCAGCTTGCAAAACGTTTCCGCAGGCAGTAAGTAGCACAACCGGAGCTTGGCTTTGTATTAGCAAAAAACACGCCTTCCCACCAAATCCGCCCAGTTTCCCATTTGGACCTACAACACTCTGCGCAAAACTAGACCAAAGTACAGTAGTATACGTACGTATACACTCTTCGCACGAGTACCATACAGCCCATGAAAAATGTTCCGCAATGATGGAAAGGACGCGCCGGATTAAAAAAAATCCCGCGTTGAGGACCGCGATGTCATAAAAGAGCTTATTGCTAAATATATCGAGGTAAAATCTGTGATGCAGCACCAGTAAGTAGTACTAGTAGTAGCAGTAAATATCATATGTCGCGTCGTAATAACGCCCGCGGCGTGAGCCCGCGGTGCTCCATGTAACGGTGCGCCCGTGCTTCAAGCAGACCCCCCTCCCCCGGCTGGGTTAAGCCATCCCCAGCTTTGCCGTCTTGTCACGCTCGTCGCTCAAGGAAAACTCCCACTCCCTCAGCCTTCTCTTCATGTCTTTAAGCGCGGCTCCATGGAGGCGATAGGCTCGCCATATCAACACCTTTGGCATGGAAGCGCGAGGCGAAATAAGACTTTGTAATCGTTGCCAGAAGCGCAGCGAAACAGCAAATCAGCAAAGCGGACACGCCCCCCCCTAAAACAAGCAAGGAGGATTCTATAGCAACACATTATTAATGTCAAGCAGACAACCCAACGGAAAGAAACGGAAGAAACCTGCGCTTACCAACGACAGCAGCAACGACAGCAGCAACAGCCAACTACGACTATACTTACAATATGATAGTCTGCAGGCGGAAAATGCCTAATATTAATGTTCAACTTCCGCGTTTCCGCATTTCACAGATATGGCTATTGCTCATTGCAAACAAATACGCCAGCTATGATTTCGACTAAACCCACTTGCTCGACCTTCAACTTTGCGAGCTGAGCGCGACACGTCAATCGCGCGCGTTGTGTAAGAATAAAATACGGCAATCATGTCGTCGTTATGGAGAGGTCGGAAGCACGCTTGCGACCGCCCTCGACCGGCTGCCTACCTGCAGAGCCCCGCATCCCACGGGAACGGCCCACATCATCGTGAACGCTGCTGCCCTAACGCTGTCAGCCTTGCCTCGCGCGTCATGCACATGCCGCAGTTGATTGAGGGAATGAGCAGAACAGGACAGGACAGGACAGGATACGGCATGTCACGGGGTGTAGTACGCGTCAGTCTCCTGGAAACCAGCCACTTCTTCTGCCACGATACCTTACCGTCCGGAGCGGCGGTCAACATGTTTTCTACTGGGCAGCACTACAGTAGGGCAGCGCGCTTGCCGACGCCGACACACAGGGGCTACTCAGAAGTGCGCAGCGGCTTTCCGTGACATTGTAAAAAAATGTCGAGCCTTATCGCCGTCTCACCTGGGGGGAGTGCTCGATTGTGGAGGGTGCCCATTGCCGCACCAACGAAGGCGACCACACCACCACTTATTCCACCGGTACCACCACCAACATTACAACCGACGCTAACACCAACAATACCAACATCACCACCGAACACATACACCAGCACCACCACCATCACCACCACCACACCATCACGGCAAGAACAAAAAAGTAACGCAGGTTGACGGGCTCTCCATGTCGCGCCTAAACAACCACGCTTGAACGGCGCGCGACTGCAACCTCGGTGCAGCGAGGGCGTTTTAGCACGTCGCATCAGCAGCCCACAGACGCGATGCAGAAGCGCACACTAAGGCTGCCAACCCCCGCCTCTCCCACCTCTCACGCCCACTCCTCTCCACCCCACCGAAACACAAGCAGTACGGCGCAATTCAAGCCTTACTGACACACCTGTGGGATAGTCATATCGACCAATTCGGTCTTGAGTGAGCCCCTGGGCAGAAACGCCATGCCAAGCATTGGTGCAAGACTCTGGGCCGGCTTGACAAACAGTGCCTGGACTCCATGAACGGAAACGGACATGCTCTCCGGCCTGCGATTTCGGAGGGTGTCTTCGTCGATCACCTACCGGAGAGGAAAAGAGAGAGAGAGATGAATGGGGTCCATCATTTCCCCGCCGACCCCTCGTCTGCTTCTCTGTCCGCATGCCGTGAGGACGCCCCGGAGGTAACAACAGTAGAGCGGTACACGTGCTGGGCTCTGAGAGGCGCAACCAATGCTTTACCCGCGATAAAAACGGGTAACAAAGTAAGGACACATCGATTATTGCGATTATCAGCAGCGTCGGAGGCCGGGGTGATTGTCTCGATTGGCGCACGGCCGGCCGCCACAACATCAACCCACCGACGAGGCATCATCGGGCATACCGTTCGCGAGGACGGGGGGGGGGCAGGCCATGACCCAGCACCTTACTGTATCCCGACACAGCGGTCCATCGCACACCTTGTCAGGGGGCGGGGAAAAAAAAAGGTGTGGCTCTTCACCATCACAACACCGCGCTTCCTCCATAGCCCCGAACACCGCCTACGAAAAACGAAACAGTTTCGAAACTCTGGCGCCCTTAATCTTATTACCGCCGCAAAAAATAGTGCCACTCTAATTCCACGAACGTTTGTTCCCGAAACGAAATGTGTAGTTCTATAGGGGTTAATTAACAGACAGAAAACGTAAACGCCCTTAATATACCAAACAGAGCTCGCCAGCCCCCCCCCCCCCCCCCCCCGCCCCCACGCCTGCGTATACGTATACGTGTCCCACGGTGTCGTTATTCCGTCTCGAAAGGGATGCGTGGTCAATGGTCAAATGACTAAGGCAAGCAACAAATGAGTACGCCCCCCCCCCCCCCCCCCCACCTCTTTCCGTCGCTCACATCCGAGAAAGAAAGGTTGTAGAAACCCCACGCTGTAGACGCCAGCCGATTCCCCAGGAACAGGAGAGTCCAGAGCGGCCACGCCTTCCCACCAGCAGCCCACATGAGCGACCCCGCAACAAGCTTAAATACCGCTGCCCACATGATCACGCGGTACGTGCCAAATCGGTCCGCTACAGGGGTGAGCACCTGGGTCATGACCTTTATTCGTTGGGCGAGAGCCAGAAGGCACACGCGAGGGGGGGGGGGGACTCATGCCGTGCATGGCCGTAGTCGTATGACCATAGACCCTCGCATGCCTACAATGCCGGGACGGAGCACGTTGGGTTGGGTACTCATTTTTTGCTCGTCTTAGTGATTTGCCCATTGACCACGCATTATTTTCGAGACACGGGGGGGGGGGGGGGGGGGGGGGGGGGGTGTACTCATGCCGTGCACGGCCGTAGTCTTATGACCATAGACCCTCGCATCCATACAATGTCGGGACGGAGCACGTTGGGTTTTCACCAACCAGGCAGACATTGCTTGCACCAGCGGAGCGTACTCATTTGTTGCTTGCCTTAGTCATTTGACCATTGACCACGCATCCTTTTCGAGACAGGGGGGGAGGGGGGGGGGGGTACTCATTTTTCGCGTTCGTTAGCCATTTTACCACTTTTTAACCCAACTGTTTTTTACGGGGGGGGGGGGGGGGGGGGTACTCATTTTTCGCGTTCCTTAGCCATTTGACCATTGACTACGCATCCTTTTCGAGACGGAGCAGGGTTGACATCGGTGCGTACCCTCATGCCCATTTCGATTTCATTCGGTTGGCCTGTGTGTGCTGAAACGGCCTGAGCACTATTTCCGCTAAACGTGAACTGTAAAAAACAAAGCCCTCGTTTAAGGGACTAAGCGTGTCATACCGCCTCACGCACAGTAAATATCAAATCGAAAAATACCCCAAAACTGCTATACAAGCATAATGCGAGGCTATAGGATAACACACGTATACAATGAGAATATAGGGTTCAATAGCTTCGCTGCGAAGCGTCCAAGTCATCGGCCGCGGTGCACCTTCGGCAAGTACAGGCAGAGAGCGGTCAGGGCGCCATGTGAACTCCGGGGCACGGCCTGGGCGAAGAGCTTGGTGTCCAGGAAGACGAAAAAGGACTGATCGAACAGCGCGTTGAAGTTTTCCACGAAGTTCATCGACACGTACCTTGACATGGGCACAAGGTAAAAAATATCAGAGGGGGGCGGGCGGGCGGGCGGGCGAGGGGAGGGAGTTGTGGGGTGCGGTGGGGTGGCGGTGGGGGAAGGTTGGAGGAGGTCAGACCCGGTTAAGAACCAAAGCTTTTTCCTGAGCGATATGTCATCCCGGACTCGCTACGTAAAGACAAACGACACGACACTCACAACCAAAAGTTCCCGTGAGAGACCAGCTGTCTCGCGAAGCCCCAGAACGATAGCTCGCGCCCCCCCCTGGCCGCTTTCGTCCCCGCGGCGGTGGACACCGCCTCTTCTGCCGTAGAAACCCCGCGCCCTCCGGTATCGGTCGCCTCACCCGCTCCCGCCTCCGCTGTAGCTTCCTCCTTACGGCGCGAACGGCGCCCCAGAAGAGCGTCTCCCGCTTCAGCACCACTGCCCGGTGTGTTAGAGGCTCTAGAGCGCATGCCGTCGCCCGTTAAGTTCTTATCCCCACCACGAGGGGGTGTCAGGGGGGCAACCTGGCCCCGTGGACTTTTTTCCGGGGTCTGCTGCCAGTGGGACGGGGGGGGGGGGGCGGGCGACGGAACGAAACAAGAAAAAGGAGCTGTCAGCGTTGTTTCGTATAAAACCCGCGGCCGATGTGCCAGGTATCATACAAGGTGGTGCCGGGTATCATCATACAAGGTATAGCCATACAAGGAAGTAAACCCCACCCACGTTTTGGGGCACAGATTACTTGAAATTAGAGTAGACTAATGTTTCCAGCAGTGAAATGGTTAAAAGGGTTGTGCGCCAAGATTGGTGGCGCCAAAAACGGAAAGCGATGCCACCCCACTATGGGCAGGCAAACGGGTAGTCTGTAGATCGAGCAGACTGGCGGCGGGCGTTTCGCGTAGGGGGGGGGGGTGTACTCATGTTGTGCACGGCCGTAGTCATATGACCATAGACCCTCGCATCCCTACAATGCCGGGACGGAGCGCGTTGGGTTTTCACCAACCAGGCAGACATTGCTTGCACCAAGCGCGAAACGCCGTGGGGT
>MEHQ01003188.1:521709-543683 GCA_008828725.1 Saccharina japonica | reverse complement strand
GGGGGGGGGGGGGGGGGGGAGGGGGGGGCGCGGAAACTCTGGCATTGTGGAGTATGGGCCTTTGCCGGCGGCTCGAGCGCCCTCGAGAAGTGCACTGCCATGCTCATGAGCAAGAACACTTCGGAATTTTTTATCCGTCAGAGCACAGAAAACAGCCCTGCTTCCCTCCGAGCGAACGCAACGTTTTCGACCGCAAACATCCCCCCAGCTCTATAGTATTTCCCGCTAAGTCCACCCTTTCCATCTGCATCACATCCACACCGGCTGCCGCGGCGGCTCAATTGTTCGCCAAATTCGCCATCAAAAGCATGAAACGACCGTCTAGCGAAATGTAAGGCACGCACATACGCGGGAACACTCGCTCCTACCCACCCCCCCCCCCCCCCCCCCCCCCCCCCCCGAATGAACTCGGCGCTGTCATCCAATGGAGAAAGTCCGCCTCAAAAGAGGTTCTTAATGCGCTCACCCTACACGCGACTCGTCCAATATTTCACGGCGCTTCGCGCTTGGCGCAAGCAATGTCTGCTTGGTCGGTTAAAGTCCGGCGTGCTCCGTCTCGGTATTGTGGGGATGCGAGGGCCTATGGTCATACGACTACGGCCATGCATGAAAATGAAGTACCCCCCCCCCCCCTCCCCTTCCCCTCCCTCCTGCCCTCCCCATCGCAGCACTTGCCTGTCTCTTGAAGGAGTCAAGGCGTCCGACATCGAGCCGGGTTCCCGTCCACCAAAACCCGAAGCACGACGCGGCCGCGGCGCAAAGACAGAAGCAGCGAAACGGGCCCATATCGCTACCGTCGTAGAGGTGATACGACATCGCTCCAGCCGCGCCTCCAGCCACGCCTAGGAGGCTTCCCACGCTGCGGAGGGGCGGGGGGGGTCGCAAAGCAGGGACGAGTTAAATACTACAAGTGGCTGTCGTAAGGGGGGGTTGAGGGGGGGAAAGTTTGCGCGCGCAGACAATGGAAAGGGCTGTGTGTACCCATTGCCACTGCCACATGTTCGGAGCAAGACATCGGCGCGGCTGCAAAGGGATGGCGCAAAAATTGACAGATGTGGACGCAAGAGGGGGAGGGGGGTATGGCATGCGCAACCTGAGGCACCGTTCGCTGTGTTGGCCCACCGTCGCTGCCGTGGGCGTGCCGGAAAAGCGCGAGAGTTGACGGACGTCCGGCGCTCTCGTTAGCTGCCGGGTAAACGAACGCGCCGTCAGGAATGTATGTCACCAGTGTGCGTTGCCAAAACCCTTGAAAGTTTTTCGGCGAGGCGTGCCGTCCTAAGAGTTTATGCGTGGAGGTCTGAGGGCATAGGAGTTTGCCTTCCTTCTTCAGCTATGCTTTCGTTCCCGCCGTACCACACCACAACGAACCCCACGACGATACAACCCATACCACATCACATCCGACCAGGCCAGACCAGATAAGATAAAACGCCATACAATACCACACATCACACCACACACTCCATCCCGCCACACCACGAAAACAACAAAAAGGGTGTAATAAACATTTAAAATCCCAAACCCAACCAACGCGCGTGGTTGCGCAGCTTGTTGTCCGTCGCGAGGTCAGCCAGCAGAGCGCACCGCACCGCACCGCACCACGACACGACAACAAACAAAAAGGTACGTACGAACATTTATAATCCGAACGCCGCAACCAACGCACTTGTTGTAGTTGTTGCGCAGCTTGTTGTCCGTCGTGAGGTCAGCCAGCAGCGCGCAGTGAACCAGCAGCACCTACTCGTTGTTGGTGCCAGCCGCCGCGCACAAGTGAGGGAGAACACAAGGACGTCACGACAGCACGAGATAAGCGGGTGTCACCACTACGGCCCGGGAGCGGTACCGCCGTGCGGCGCCGAGAAGCGAAGCCGCTGCTAAGACCGGCGAGGTTTATCGCAACTGGATACGTCATCCTTCAGTGAAAGCCCCCCAGGGCGCTCACGTGCTTCGTGCAAGTGAAGGGCTTACGGAGTAACAGTACGACGAGACCGAAAAAAACAGCTGACGTTGTATTTCATACCAGTGTAATATAAAAACGGTGCAAATCAATACCATTTCGACGGTCCGATTTACCCGCGTGACATGGCCGGCGGCGCATCACGACATGCGAGCCGCTTTCTCCCAAAAAGGGTATGAATTGTCAATCGCGCCAAAAATTATAACGCCGAAGAGAGTAAAAAATAAAAACAACAGAAACAAAAGAAGAAAAAAACAATAAAAAAATCGATTCTGCAAGTTTCGAGCGGAGGAGCAATTTCTCTGTCCATGCTGGTTTCCCTTTCTCACCTCGGCGTCTGCCATCGTACCGTTCTTCGAAACGGAACTCAAACCTTCCATACTCGAGTCTATGTCAACAAGAACGCGTGGTAAGGATGGAGACGCTAAAACTGTTCACTTCGGCGTCTCTCGCCGTGCTGTTCTCCGACCCGGCACCTTCACAGACTACTGCAAGCGGCGGGGAACCAGGCTAATGACGATGGTACTTGAGCCGCCGCCGTATTTTTGTCTTAAAGACATCAAGATAAAAAAAAACAGCGGCAGGTCGCGCGTCATTATCCTAAAAGCCTGGTTCCACGACGCCGCAGACGTCGGCATAGGTGTCGTTCCAAAGAGCAGTGCGGCGGCTTACACCGAGGTGGGACACTTTTAGCACCCTCGTCTTTACCACGTATTTCTGCTGACATAAACATTGCACACGCCAGACACATCACGATCTAGATAACCAAGAACCTAACTTGCCGTTGTGACATGTTGTGCGGGGTCTGTGCCATACAGATCCAACCCAGGGCACAGGTCCTAGACCATGCAGGTTATATACCGCTCCCACCCGGCAGCACGAGCTAGATCATGCAGAATAGGAATTTTATCTGCCCTGAAAGATCTAGATCATGAAGCAGGAATCGATGATCTGTAGGCAATTTGTCTGTCCGAGATGTGAAGCATTGTCACAGACACGGGACAAAGACACGAACATCGACACCGACGCAGACAGACACGTCCTATGGTAGAGAGTCAAGCACCCACTTTTCTGAGGCTCACCGCTTGAGGATCTTTACACCTCACCCAACGACCGAACAAACTGTACGCTAAGCCCGACGCGCAACCCCATAGGCATATCATGCGTAGGTATCTACAGTAACGAAATACTACGGTAAAACAAATTCACACCAGGCCCGGAAAATATTTTGTTATCTCCTCATATCGTCTCCCAAAAACAAACCAGTTGACTAATTCGCACTTAGCTCAAGCACTCAATTAATTCATAAATATAAAAACAAATTCATTAATTTCACCCATCCCCATCATGCCATGATATGTCATGCGGTACGTACACTTATCAAACGGTGATATAGCCCCGTTGCCTCCCCGTACAACCCCCCTCCCACCAAACATGAAACGTACTCAAGCGTAATAATATGGAGCCCCGTCAGTAAGAAAAAATTCGGCTCAAAAGTGAAAGAAAAAAAAAAAATATCGCACCACGCGCGCGAGACCTCACATACGTGAGGAAGCTGTCGAACATGCAGATGGAGACGGCGAAGTGCAGGCCCACGAGCCAGGAGCCCGGGACGGACGACCAAGGCCACCACGGTATGAGAAAAGCCAGGCACCACAACGGCCCCCCATACTTGATCGCCGGCAACCTGCGAGGACGCGAGGCAGGCGATACGTGGCGTTGGCGGACAGAGGCACAGGCGACGAAAAAGATAAGAGCCGTGCCTCTACAGTGCTGTGAGGGAGGTGCCGGTGGCCTGCGAAGGCGCGAGGAGACGTGGCGTGAGCGGACGAAGGCACCGCGACGAAAATAAAAGCCATGCCTGTACAGGGCGGTAGAGGAGGTGATTTCTGAGTCACGGGGTTCCTCACCCGAGGGATTACCCAATACCTTTGGAACCCCACACCGCTCCGTGGCCTTAAGCGCCACGATACAGTACAACCTGGTACAACGCTAGAGATAAAGGTGGCGTTTCCGAACCAGTATCGAACGCGTACATAGACGGCCTTGAGCGCGCCCGTCGCGCGGGGAGGGGCACGATCGGGTAGGCAACGATGAGGGCGTTGAGGGGTGCACCAGCAGACCTTAAGGGTCACAGTGAAATCTCGAGTCGGTTTTAGGTTGCAGGCTATAAAATAGTACCTGGTATATATTTCACAGAAACAGCAGTCTCGGCGACAGTGGTAACTGGAACAGCGCATGCGGACTAACTTGCCGTTTGATGTTGTTGTTGTTGTTGTTGCTGTTGTTATTACATTGGTTGTCGTTTTGCTGTTGCTCTTATTGTGCAGTTGCTGGTGTTCTCGCACATGACGTCATTACCGTACTTACAGATGTCCGTGGTCTGTTGTTCTGTACCGCACTGACTGCAAATTCACCCTCTAGGAGCGTAACAGGGGGGGGGGGGGCACCTGCGGTCCCCTCCTGAGGCAGTGGTGTTGTCGATAAGCCATGCGAAGGCCGGGTCGTTTACTGCGTTCCAGATGGCGAATACCACGTGGCTAGCGTAGAAATGGCTGTCCTTAATCTGCCGCGTTCACGAGGGGTAACCGGGGTGGTGGGAGGGGGAGGGGTGGTGTTACAAGGGGCAGAAGGCAGGAAGACATACCGTTTGATTTTCTCGTCAAAATCGGACATCGACGCGTATCGTACTGCGACCTTGACTTCGACACCGACGACGTCCTGCGCCGGAGGTCGGTCACTCAGCTACAGGGTGTTCACGATACTTTTCTACTGAGCAACAAGTTATATAAAAGTACGTGGTCAACGTCGTCAAACAGTTTCAAATGGCCCGGAAGTAAAAAAAGAGGAAAAAGACGCAAAGAGGTCGTAGATACCAGGCGCCGAGCCACCGATGCCCCAAAATTAATCGACACATGGCGTCTGGTCGAAAATGAACCACGGAAATTTCGGGCCAAGCGGAGAAGCGAACGATAATTTTAAAGGAAGGGGGAGATTGCTCTCCGCAAGCAAACGTTGATGCAACGGTCGGTACCAAAGCTGAAGAACGCCTCCACCCGTCGCGGATAGCACAGCACTGTATACAACATATCAGGTATATGTAGTGGACCGGTCCATACCGTTACCACTTGTCACAGGTGGGCAGATCAATGAAAAAAATCAAACATTTCATCAATCTGCCCGTTTGTGGCGATTGTATAAGGAGACTTTCGTGTATAGGGGGGGGGTGATGATGCCGTCTCTGAAAACAAAGGAGTTTCTATTCCGATACCGAACCGATACCGCGGGATTTTCGGTTCGGTTCGGTTTGGTTTGGGTATCTGTCACTGCACACAACTCGTGCACCCTCATCATGTTTGAAGCCTCAGCCGTCTTCTTCTCTCGTCGTAGTGGGCGGGGGCAACACACAATTCGAGATGGCGGAAGCAGGCGCCGTCTTCCGGTATTATTGTACGTACGATACTGGCTGTACCTGGTACTGTGCGTGCCCAACTATATCAGCGATATACTAATACGTACTGGTATAGCAGGAAACTTTGTCGACTCTGTATGTAAGGGCCTATGCGAGCGCTGGTCGGTGCTGGTATGTTGGTACCGGTGTGCTAATGGTACGTATACGCGGGAGCGTATTGTTGGTAGTTGAATATGTTGTGCCCTACAGGGTTATAATTAGTCGGTGAAACGTGCGCAATTGCACCAAATTTCTGAAATATCGGCTTTTGCGCACCACAAAAAGCAGTAGATGTGCGACTTGCCCCGCACACTTTTTGGCTGCGTACGGGTCCATTTCGCCGTAGGCGAAACAAAAAAAATGGGGGCCTCTTTTCGCCGCAGGCGAAAAAATGTTTGGGTTTTTTTTCGCCGCTTTGTCAGGTCAAACACTGGAACGAACGAGATTCGTTTTGGGTGGGATGATAGCGTTGTATAGCAGTTGTATAGCAGCTGTTGTATAGCATGAGAGATGGCGAAGTCGTGTTTGCAGGGTGCTAGTGGAAAATTGCGGTAATAAGGGGGCGAATCAATTGATTTCAACATGTTGATGATTCCTCAGAGTTGACCTGCGCGCTGACATCCATTGCAGTTATGTGGAGCAGGTTTTGTCTGTGCTTGTCTGTGTGCTATTTGCAAGACGAGCGAATGAGACGCACATTTTGAGTACATTTACGCACATACGTAAAAAAAAATCGCCTCCGGCGGCCCTCCGGGGGCCCTCCCAGGGGGGCTCCTGCGGGGGGCGCACCTCGCCTCCGGCTCGGTGTGCGCTACGCGCACATCCAAATATGCCCGATGTGCGCTACGCGCACATGTTGCTGGAGCCCTAATTATAACCCTGTGCCCTATGATACATGCCGCATGCGCATAAGCTTGGAGAACCACGTCTTCAGTACTGTTTTGGCTGCTGTACAGTCAGTAGTTAGTACTGCTGTACGTTGATTACAGTATGTTAGAAATATATATTCAATCTATTTATTGACGGTCAGTAGCAAAGGCTACCTTGGCTTCAGGTATCTCCGATCCCCGATTGTCACTCCCTCGCTTCATTTCTCTCACCGTACTCATGGTGTTTACGACGATGTGTTGGCCCGAGCGCTTGTTAAAGGTACTTACTGGTACATCTTTAGCCAAGCCTGCTCAGTCATACGTCTGACAAATTCAGCGTTATTCCGGATCAGCCTAACAGCTATCCGCGCCGCCTCTACCGTCGTCGAACCTGATGACGACCCTATCCATCGGCCATGCACATCCAACGTCAATGTCTACTATTCCTTGGTATTGCAGATTGCAGGTTGCGCATATCATTTTGCGGCAACCCCTTTCAAGATATCGTATTTAGATGTCAACGGTCAACGGACAAGCAAGCTGCTAGACATACTACCTCCATCAGAGGGGCGTGTTAGAAACAGGTATTCAGCGATTCTATCGATGGTCAGTTATCCAATCGACGTACAGTGCGGCGCAACTTGTAACTTGTACCAGGTACCTGGTATCGTATCGTGTAAACATGTTTGACGTTACATTTCGGATGGACTGCGACTCTTGGTTTCAGATTTCAGATACTCCCGTACGGTCCGCGGTCGTCACTTGTCACTCTCGCCGTGAGTTTACTCTCACCGCACTCCGCACTCGTGGTATTCATGTGTTGGCCCGCGAGTGACCTATCTGCTGGTACACCTTTGTGCAAGCCTGATCAGTCATACATCATCTGACTGATGCAGCATCATTTGGGCAAGCCAACAGCTGTCCACGCCACCCCTATACCCGGTTGACATCCATCGGCCATTACACGACCAAATATATACCGGTACAACACAGCATGAGCACTTGAGCACGTATCATAGCATGCAGCTCATCAGCCGTCGGAAGCATGCCACGGCCACAGCAGGGATGCCTGTCTGTATCTCTGCTGTACGACGTACGAGTACAGTACGCCGACCACGCGTAACTGACAACCTAAAGCTGAAACGGACAACCGCCTCAAGTGTGCTTGAACGAAGCGGAGGTCCAACCCGGCACCGGATAGGAGCGGGAAGCACAGGCGTTCGGTGACAACAGCAGCCAACAATTCTCGCCTGAAGCACGATGGGTGTTCTCTCGAAGGACAGCCTAGCGCATCACAGGCGCCATCACGATGACGACCGGCTACGACGTGGGTTGTAAAAAAGAACAAACTTCAAACTCAAACTGATACCTGATGTTCGTTGTTTGTTCTATCAACACGTCCAACGTCCATAGCGCACTGCTGCCACCGACCAACACATAAACACAAAGAGGTAGGCCACAGGTGTGCGCCTGATTCAGCACGGGCTCTGTTGCAGTATTCGTACGCCTAAAGTTGTGCACAATGCGTGTTGCCCAACTGAACGCGGAGTCTCTCCATCTACGAGGACTTCTCGCCTGATAAACGCTGGTGAAGACGGGGGTCACATACATGGAGAAGAGGGTGCACAATACCGACGACGCGAAGCTTGCAGCGCCGAACGCCAAGGCGTTGGTGGTGAGGGACGGAAGCCATGACCGCGATGAGCAAGGAGGTATTCGAAGCTTCCGCACCATCTCAGCCTCACCCCCTCGAGCTCTCGAGTCTACGTATGATATACAACGCGGTATGTCTCACGTTCTCACGGGTTTCACATGTTCAGGTTTGTATTGATATCGAAGGCGTTATTTTTCCGGGGCACAGCCTAAATTTAAAAATGCGAAAGTGCGGCTTCCTCGCGCCCCACGCCGATGTCAGATCCCGTGCGTAGCCGCAGCAGCAAACCCACGCAGGCCAGTATTGCTTCGTGTGTGGTATGTCGACCGGGAACACCTTGTCCACTTCTACCCAGTTAGTCAGCCCCTAAACTGGTTGCACTGGCAAAGAGATGGACCTCGCAGAAGACGAAGGCGATGACAACTCTCAACAAGAAAGGTCCCAAGGTCAAGGTTGCACCTTGAGCTCGCTGCCGCGAGGAGAGAGACTAGAGCTCGAGCCCGGCGGGGCATCGGGAGGGGCAGAAGAAGGGCCGCCCGAGGTGAAACCGGACCACCGTCGATGCATCTTGCACTTCGACATCGACTGCTTCTACGCCCAGGCAAGAATAAATGACTCGTTCGCTGCTGAAAGAGCACGCTGGCGGCCAAAGCAAGCGTCGAGGGTCGAGGGTCGAGGGCCGTTACGCTGTCTGCTGGAGTTGCTGTAATTGTACACGGCGCACTCGTGCTACTCGCACATTACAAGTTTACACGAACTTAGGGATTTCCGATTTTCGCCAGCCCAGCGGTCCTTACATGAAGTCGTCGTTCGTCGTACCCAGGTCGTATGCGCATCATTAGGTAATAGGTAACAACAGCAGTGTCAAGCCTCGGCCCTGTCACACCCGCGTGTATCCACGTGAAGCAATCAATATATGACGGAGCGCACGGCATCAGCAGACAAGGCACTACTGCTGTACACTGCTGTATACACTGCTGTATACCGTTACGTATAGGTCTTGCGGTTGTGCGCACATTGGGTTAGGGTTAGGGTTAGCCTTGTGGGGGTCGACGCCAACTTGTAACACGATCGACTGCGACGAATACCTACGAAGTTAGCGGCTGTCACCGCCATTCTAACGTCCGATGCTTCCTGTTTCTCCCCGCCATGATGGTGGCGGCGGCGTCGGTTGTGTTGCGCGCGCGGGGGGTGTCCAGGTGGAAGAGGTGCTAGACCCTAGCCTCCGCGGCAAGCCGGTCGGCATCCGGCAGAAGTACCTCATGGTGACGTGCAACTACGCTGCGAGACGGCTCGGGGCGCGAAAGATGGAGAGCGTGATCGAGGTACGCAAGGGCTCCTGCTTCCGAAGACAACAGTACCTCCCGTGATACCTGCAGCACTTTGCAGCGAATTGGTTGGGCGCCACCATTCCGTTGGTTTCAGCCTGCGAGCCCTATCATGCTCGCGACAGCCCCATGATGGGGCGCGAGCCGCCAGTCTCGTGTGGCACCTGTCGCGGGCTCAAGTTGAAGGTTAGGGTTCGCCTGGCTGGCGAGGAGAGCGCTCTTCGATTGACCTGACTGCTTGAAGCGCGTCCACCACCCAATTAACCCCTCGTGTTCGTGTCACCCCGTTGTGCCTCGACCGAAATGTGCCTTGCCCCCTCCTATGGTCATACGAGCACGGCCATGCATGACATGGGTACCCCCCCCCCCTACCTTCCCTGGCTAACCTTCCCCCCTCACCCCCCTTTTCCTGACCTCGCATACATCCTCACCCTCCCTTCCCTAACCCCTTGTCACCCCCTCCCTCCCTATCTCTGCTATTATATCTCTTTGCACGCGCGGGTCGGGTCGCGACCAGGCGAAGCGCCGGTGCCCCGGCCTGATCGTGCTGGATGGCGAGGACCTCACTCGTTACAGGGAAGCGTCCGAGGCCATATTCAGGTGAATCTAGGCGCGGGTCGCCTCTCGCGTAGAAGACGGTATAGCACCTTTTGCCGGCGGAAAAGTAGCCTTAACGACTCAAAGGTCGCGTAGGGCAGGGCCAGACGCTGCGCCGCGTCACTCCTCGCGATGGCAACGGAGGGGAAAATGGTTGCGTCTGCGCGTGACTGCGGGCGGGCATCGGGTGTTTGACCGTCCCGCTCCGCGCGGGCTTTCTGGGATTGCAAGGCCTCGGCGCACCGCTTGTCACGGGTTGTTCGTGCAGGCCGAGGCGTTTTGCACTCCACCTTGAGGTGGTCCAGGAATGATCATTCGTTTTTTCGCGTTCTGCGCAATCCTCCCCCACCCTAAAATAATGCGAAGTTCAAATCAAACATAGTAAACATAGCACGCCTTCGTTTTGTGTCGTTCGTTTGAGGTCTCGCAGCTACGTTACCGCGGTGTGCGGCCCCATGGTGCAGCGCCTAGGGATGGACGAAATATTCGCCGACATCACGGAGGTCGTCCACCGCGGCCGCAGTGCCGTGGAAGGCGTCGCCATCGTTGGGAACGCCCACACCACCGCGCCTGATGTGCTATTTCCGCCTCTGTGGCCGGGCGATGACGCAGCAACAGCAGCAACAGGAGCAACAGCAGAACAACATGACGAAGCCTCAGCGGCAGCGGCGGTGGTGGCGACGGCTGCAGCCCTACAATCGCGATCGCCCGCCCTTTGTCCTGGCATCACGGGGCACCTGTACTCTCCCGGAAGCGGGGGGACGCTGCTCGAGGCGCAGACCGGGCTCGAAGTATCGTTACACGACGGCAGCGGCAGCGGTAGCGGCAACAGCGGTGGCGGCAACGTGTTTGGCGTTGACGGCAGTGCTGAACGGAGCCAGGCCGGTAGCAGCAGTGGTACCGCCACCTTGAACACGCCCTCGAGCACGGAAAGGGGAGATCGGAACGCCGACTCGCCGTTCGACGCTCTGAGCGAAAAGGACCGTCCTGACTGGGAAGGCCCTGAAGTGACTCCGGGGGCCTCTCAGCGGCAGGGCAAAGGCGCGACGGGTAGCCAGAGCAACAGCCTTGGCAGCGGCGCTAATACGTCGGCCGGAGCGAGATACGAGGAAGACGCGCGCTCGTCGAGCGCGCGGGGAGAATGCCGGTGCGGGTGCTTCGATCGGCTGTCGATCGCGAGTGCTTTCGCGGAGCGCGTAAGACAGGGCCTGCTTAAAGTGGTGAGCGCGAGCGGCGGGACCGGACGTTTCTTCCCGTACAGCTGATTCTCGCGAGCGTTGCTAAAGTTGCCGTCTGGTGGTGCCCAGATAGTTTTTACTCGCCCATGCGGCTGCTGCTGCTGCTGCTGCTGCTGCTGCTGCTGCTGCTGCATCTTGAAGAGGTGTCGTTGGTTACTAGGTGCGGTGTACTTGTTAATCCTCACTCTGGCGGCGGCGATAGCGGCGGTGGCAACGGCGGCAGCTTCTGCTGCGTTTGATGAAATTAGGTTGGGAGTTGCGTCACACACGTTGGTCGTGCTGTGTTGACGGCATATACATATACCAGAGGTACCTGACGCCATACGCACGGGGTGTATATTGCCGGAATCGAGACCGGCAAATGTGCACAAGCAAAAACAGAGGCAGTACATTAGTGTGAGGCGTACTGCACAGAGCACCCCGGCAAACCAACCCTCAAGCATGATACGTCTAAACATTATATACGTGGAGGCCGTGGTAGTCCCCTACAGCGTACCGCCGATCGAGCCTGCTGCTTCGCCTTTACCCCATCCACCTCGTGCTTCCCCGGCTTTTGGGCAAACCAATATTAGGCGATTGATATCAGAGTGACGGCGTTCCAGGAATACAATATTAGTGTTCCAGGAGCTATGACTCAGGAGTCCAACATACTGCCATAAAGCACGTCGATGACCCCACAGCAGTGTCGCCGTGGCTATATTGCCTGCCACCCCACGTTTTCCACCCCCCTTCCCCGTATTGAACGCATGTGGTCGACTCCCAAGGTCGGTTACACTTGTAGTGCAGGTATCGGGTGCTCCAAGGCGGCGGCAAAGCTAGCGGGAGAGCTGCACAAGCCTTACCAGCAGACCACAATCCTCCCAGAGTGAGAGAAGTCGTCGCTCGGTCTTCCGTGGTAAAGCGCGGCCATGTTTGTTTGTGCTTTGGCTACTCGTTAGCTGTTTTGTTTGTGTGTTTGTATGCTTGTGTCTGTCTGTGTGCCTGGCTGTGTGTCTGTGTCTGCCTGCCTGTCTGTCTGTCTGTCTGTCTGTCTGTCTGTCTGTCTGTCTGTCTGTCTGTCTGTCTGTCTGTCTGTCTGTCTGTCTGTCTGTCTGTCTGCCTGTATGTCTGTCTGTCTGTCTGTCTATATATATATGTCTGCCGGGCTGACAAATCATCCTCCCCTTTTCAATACCCTCTGATTAGTGAGAAAGTGAGCGTTTCTTGAGCGGAGAGGAAACCCTGGGTTATAACGGAAGAGGCGCGAGTAGAGAAAACGTCCCGGGGTGATCTGCGGCAGCTTTTGGTGGTTGTTCGGTTGTCCTCAAGGACGCTTGGTTGTGCTATGTTGCCATCGCGTATTCGGCTGGTGGCGCCCTACCCCACCCCTGCCCGATCGACCGTTCTTGCATGAAAACTTTTTCTAAGAGAATCGGACATGACAGCAACCGCAAGGGTGGCCGTATTATTCACAACGGGCTATTGAGTGGCGACGTTCGACTGCTGTGGAAAGGGAGGGACATATTTCCGCGCAAGCCGCGGACTCGGGGCGGCCGTCGAACACATATCTCGCGAGTCTCAGCGTCATGCAGTCCCAGGCGGAATCGGGTGGGGTCGCAATCTAACATGTTTTGGTACCCGCTCCCCCCCCCGCGCCCGCCTTCCATCCCCTCCCCCCCCCCCATTGCTACTCGGCGGGAAAACCTCCCTTAGTCAGGCGGTTGCGAAGAAATGTTGGTGGTGTTCTGGGGCTGTGATAGCCGGCCTCCGTGTAACGATTCCTCTTTCCTTGCCTCCCCCGTCTCTTCAACCCGACTTTTGCCCTTCGCCATGATTGAACCGGGGTGCCTGTTTTTCCCCGAAAGCGCAGGCACGCAATGTCCATGATGGCGCAGCTTCCTCTTCGCAAGCTGCCCGGGTGCGGGTACTCCACCTGCGCCAAGATCAAGGCCGAGCTCGGGTATGCACACTCGAAACGCTTGTACTAATGCTTTTTAATTTGTTGCACATGTAATGATTATAATATGCCCCCATTAGCGCGACTGCAGTTCGTAAGGGGTTAGCAGCAGCAGCAGCAGAAGATTGACACACGAAAATGAAATCGCCAAGGACTCCTTTAACTCATCCGTTTGCTTTTGGCTTTGGTGATCGGGCAAGGTCCGAAGGCTTCATCGTTTCCTCTTCCGTCCCTCGATGTCGTTTGTTTCGTTAATTTTTTATAAAACAGGCGATCGTAGAGGGTTGGGGTGGGGTGGGGTGGATGTGGGCGGGGTGGGGTGGGTTGGGGGGAGGGGTAGATGCGATACCGTTCGGTGGTTGCGCTTTCCCTAGGACTAAAAAGCTCAGCCACGCTATTCCTTCCAGCAATCCGACGGGCGCGAGAGGTGCAGCCGATTCGTTCAATCGTTGCCGCTCGGGAAAACGGGCGGTTTTCGTTTGTTCTAGGCCCAGGGTTTGCTTTTCGGCCGTTCGTTGTTCAGGTTGTTCGTTATGTCCGCCTTGCTTTTCTAGGCGCTTCTGAATATTTCGTCCTGCAGCAGTCGCTACACGATGCCCGCTGACGAACCTCGGAAGCAAAAGAGCTTTGGCGATGGAAGTCTGTAGATGTTCTGAGCACAAACGAGAGGTTGCGATGTGCCGCGCCTGCTGCTTTCGCCGCCGCCACCGCGCCCGATTCCGGTCGCTGCGGTGTGTTATCCACCCGCGAACAACACCCGTGGAGCACTCTCGTCACACGGAGTCAATCAAACTTTCAGCGCTTCGCTATTCGTACGTACAACGAATGTATAAAGCCTTACTCGATTGGAGGGGTAGGGGGATGGTGTTGACGCCAACGCCTCGCCCCTTCTTCCTTCTCCCCCCCCCCACCGTCTGCCCGGTCGGTGAAAACCCGACATGCTCCGTCCCGGCATTGTAGGGATGCGAGGGTCTATGGTCATACGACTACGGCCATGCATGAATGTGAAGTACGCCCCCCCCCCCCCCCTCTCGAAAGGGATTCGTGGTCAATGGTCAAATGACAAAGGCGAGCAACAAATAAGTACGCCCCCCTCCCTCCCCCCCCCCTCCGTTACAGGATAACTGAAACCCGTAAACTCAGAGATTCTCCTTGGCCGCTCCTCGTACGTGCGGTGGGGGTAAAGCTTGCGAAGGTTCTCTTCCTGCTCTGCCGGTGAGGAGGAGGGACGCGGGAATATAATTGGTTTGGTACGTACGAAACGTGACGTCGGTAAGGGGGGGGGGGTGTACTTCATTTTCATGCACGGCCGTAGTCGTATGACCGTAGACCCTCGCATCCCTACAATGCCGGGGCGGTGCATGTCGGGTTTTCACCGTGAGGGGGGAGGGGAGTCAGCGGTATGCAGGGGGCTGAAAGAAGACGACGAAAGCCGTTTGTGAGCCAGACAAGCAAATGTGCTGGGATCTGTTGGAAAGGGGATGCACGCATAGGCTAAGGCCGGTGGTGCTGTAAACACTATCGTGTATAATGATGTTGCCAACATATTAATTAGAACATACGGCTGAAAATATTATCGCATAGCCCGTGCGGGAAAAAAACGTTGTATTTTTTGTTTCTGAGGATTTTTATCATCACGCGGCGGCGCAATTTGTCTCTCACGTTGTCAATTGTCAACACATCGGTCGACGCTGATCAATGAATATTCGGCTCATGCGGCGATAGACCTTCGATCTCTACATGGAATCAACCCATGGCCAACCCGCTTCGTTTCCGACAAGGCCGGTGAATAGAGATGGTGGTCTCAAAATATGCCATGCGAATCCGTGGTATAGAGGGCGAGAGGTTGCCCGCGGTGTTCTACGCTTTTCACCTAATCCTGCCAAAAAAACTGTTTTTTTTTTGCCATAGGAAAGAGATCGAGTTGGTTTGTCGTCTGTTGTCAACACACCAGCGGCTAATTATTTTTTGATCAAACGACTGACCAGCGTCGCCACATATCACTGGCCCTTGTGTGGGTCGGGGGGGCCCTCACGAGCGCGTTACGCACATTTCTTGGCGCAGTCGTTGGGTTCATCGGCTGGTGTCTGTCGAGGACTCGGAATATCGCCGCCTCGAGTTAAACATTTCGCTAGGCGTTGTTCCTCAGCGGGATGTTAGCCGAAGATCCCGCTAGAAAAACATTGTTTTTTTGAAATTCAGAAAAACAAATCTGAAGATTGGTGCACATGGCAAGCGGCACAAAAGTATTACCGTGGGCATCTTCGAACAGTACAGGTATTTTGATAAGATAGTTTCTCCATTAGCATCGGTCTAATATAGTTTTTTTCTCCAGAGCATCTCGTGCGTGTGGAGGCTCCTCCTATCCCTGAGCCGGCAGGAATTCGGTGTCACAGAGTACAGCAGTCTCATATACGGGTTGATGAGTAGCCACTGGTCTTGCTGGTGCTGTTGGTGCTGTTGTTGTTGTTGCTGTTGCTGCTGTTGTTGTTGCTGTTGTTGGTGTTGCTGTTGTCATGGTTTAATTGTGGT
The DNA here is from genome assembly GCA_008828725.1 of Saccharina japonica. Lineage (NCBI taxonomy): Eukaryota > Phaeophyceae > Laminariales > Laminariaceae > Saccharina > Saccharina japonica. The sequence goes on along the minus strand of MEHQ01003188.1, from coordinate 528,121 downwards.
CGTGCGCGTGGTATTTTTTGTACGTGTTTCCCTTCCCCCTGGAGCCTCATATCGTGGTGGGACAGTGGAGGTTGTGGTGATGTCAACATCAGCTGGTGGCATCTACTTCACCCATGGGCACACGGCCCTACTGTCGCGGGATACCCCCCCTAATCTATCACCCCCCCCCCCCCCCTTCAACGCCTCTTGCCAATATATCCCGTGGCGCTTCGCTATCGCAGAGGAGAAGACCCGACTCCCGTGGTGCCGTCCGTTCGCCCCAAGACCATGAGCGACGAAGACTCGTTCAAGCGCGGTACCATTCGCTCGAGAGCCCAGGTGTGGTACCGTAAGCTGTAACACCAAACGCACGCACACCACCGCAAGGCGCAATGTGACATCAACGGGGCACACACGGCGACCTCGATGAACATGAATACTGTGCCCACGTCCGGTCACATGGATGAAGTGGAGGAGTTTGATGGCCATGAGATTGAGGATTGGACCCTATAGATTATTCAGCTGGACACGTTCGGCGACCCCGACGCATTCCTCAACGCGAACGTAACCTCGGTCTTCGTTCGGAATTACAAGCGGTATCTCCACCTGACGCACAGAGAAAGCCGTTCACCTCCGAGTGATCCACTTTGTGAGGCCGAAAACGCTGCAACTCCCCCCCCCGCATCCCCTTCCTCCCCCCTCCAGTCACGCGCCATAAAGAGAGGCCCGTCGCGTTAGCCCTCCCCTCCCCCGCTTCACCCCTCCCTTTAGTAACGAGAGGCCCCGCGTGTGTCCCGCGCATCGTACTTATTCCACGCTATCGCTCTTCGCCGCTTTCCGTTCTCGAAAAACTTGGCCGGCGCCACCCAAAAAAACAACATAACAAAAAAGGTGGAGCGTCACGTCCGTCGCCTGGCTTCCCCGCTCCTCCTCCGCGCCCGGGACCGCGCGCGCCTGCACAAAGAAGCGCCCGACGCTCTCCGCTTCGGGCTCCGCCGTGCGAGCAAGGGTCACGGCACTCGAGTGTCTCGCCAATGCGCGGTGTCCTCGTGGGTGGTGACGGCTGTGGGGGGCACCGCCACCTCTACACCAGCGACGGCGGCGGCCGTGAGGGCGGTGGGGGCGGAAACCGAAGGGTTACCGAAGAGACCGAACGAGGTGGACTCGGGGGCGGGGAGCGGGGGCGCGCCACCGGTCACTGGTGCTGACACCGTTTTGGGAGTTCCAAATGGGTCGGCATCTTCGGCGGGGGGTGGACGCGCGGCAGAGGGACATGAGGCGGCGAAGGAAGGCCTAGGTGTTCAAGATATCGAAGGGGGTTTCCGGGAAGCGCGGCCGGGTGCTCCGACACGAAAGCGCTCGCCCGAGGCTACGGGGAGGAATCCTGCTGCGGAAGATGGCAGTCCCTTTTCGTCAGGGTATTCAGCAGCTTCCCCGACGCACCCGCCGCCGTCGCCGCTCGGGCACGGGGACGAGGCATTGTCGGAGGTGGTTCGGCTGGCCATGACGATGTTCGACAAAATCTGCTCTCCTGGGGAAAAGCTCGACCTGACGCTTCTCACGGTTGGGTTCGCGGGGTTTAGAAGTCTCGGAGGCGGGGCACAATCGGGCATGGCCAGGTGCGTTGGGCTTTACGTGTCAGAGCGGTCTGGCCTCCAACATTGTGACGGAAGGGTGGTTGCCCGCCCTGCGGCAGGCTCGAGTTGTCTCTGAACAAGAAACAGGCCAAATGCCCGGATTATTAATATCGGTAGTGGGGTCATGCCAAGCACTCTGTCTTTGTGGGGCGAACGGCGTGGTGTATGTCGCGCCCATCTCTCGGCTGTATACACGCAATCGATCCGCTGCCTTCCGCCCCACCAACCATGACCGCCTCAGTGTGCAGTCGGCGCTGATTCCTGCGGTGTGGTGGTTCGTTCGGGTTATGGAGATGAAGCGACAGCCCTCACCTTCTATGTTCGGTCTATCGATCGTTCGACCAAGCTCTGTATCTGCACGACAGAAACGTTGTGGTCAGGCGCGCCAAGCGGCGTACATAGCACCCTTTTTCACGAACGGATGTTCTACACCAAGTGTGCAGTGCGGTTGTCGCCAAGCATGCTGTACCCTGTTCAGCGTAAAGCATTCAACACCAGACACAGTATACTATTGCAAGGCACGTTGCGCCAATTTTTACTAGAACTACACCCAATAGGTTCGCCCTTCCCGCCTGCCCGCCCCCGCCCGCCCGCCCCCGGCATGCCTCCTCAGATACCTCGAGGCGTCGCAGAAATTGCGTCAGGCCAGAGACGGCGAGCGGGCCGATGGTAACAACCACCATGCAATCAGCGCTGGCACTAAGAAGGCCTCCTCCGGCCCCATTCGAAGAGGCTCCCCCTCTGCTTCCAATACCTCCACCTTCACCCCGCATACAGGCTACAGCAACGACTCCCTTGCCCCGACCTTGCGCGCCGCGAACCACTCCGTCCCGGCAGTGGTGGAAGGGGCGGGGGGGGCGGCAGCAGAACTGGTGGGAGCAGTGGGGGCGGCCAGACAAGACTCGCCCATAGACATAAGTACGAAACCGAAAATCGATGCCTCGGGAGCAGAGAGAGCGAAACGCCCACGGGTTCAAGGAAACCCTTATCCCCCTCGGCATCAGCGACGGCCACGACGACCTCATGAGGGTGCGTCGGTACTCGCGGGACACACGGGGGATGGCGGGGAAGATGCGGCAGGAGGGGGGGGTTCGGGGATGCGTCAGGGCGGCGGTGGCGTTGACTGGGAGGAGGCGGAGATTTTGGTAGTCGGCGATGGGGGTCAGGCTGTTCCCGGGCGGGGTAGGCTGGACTGGTGCGGGATGTGCCGGGCGCATGTGTTGCGGGCGGATATGCAGGTGAACGTTTTTTTCGTGCGTGCCGCTCCTAACACCCCCCCCCTTTCGCCTTGACGCTCTTGTTGTTCTTTTGTTGTTGTTGTTGTTGTTGTTATTGTTGTTGCTGCTTAGTGCTCGTCTTTTTCGCCCGGAGTGGTGCCGCGCGGCCGCTGCATCATGGACCTGGCGTCGGTGCGGTTGGAGTTGGCATTTTTCTTGTTGGCTTTTTCGTTTTCGGCCGTTTTCGCTCGGGTTGAGCGCCCCTGCACCTTCCTCCGAGGGACCTTCATACCGCGATGTGACGCTCTTTCGAGAGCCTCGCGGCCGGTCAAAAGATTGCAGAGGCGGCCGGTCAAAAAGCTTGCTCTCTCCCTATCACGAACACGGTTTCAGCGCGAGCATAACTGTCGCCTATTTTCCACTGCCCCACCTTCCCCTCCCTCCCCTCCCCGCATTCGATACAGGAACACGCCTCATCAGACTTTCACCAGTCACGCTTGCATTCCGCACAACCGTAGGAGCTTAATTCCGCAAACCGGCGGTGACCACGGCAGGTGACTGCAGTAGACCAAGAAGGGATGAGAAGGGCGGTGGGAGGGGTGCACTCATGTCGTGCACGGCCGTAGTCGTATGACCATAGACCCTCGCATCCCTACAATGTCGGGACGGAGCACGTTGGGTTTTCACCAACAGGAGACATTGCTGGCGGGGGGGGGGGGGGGGGGGGTGAGGCCACCAACGTTCCGCGCTGGTTTCGCCCATGTCATAAATAACTTAAACTCTTATCACGCGTACACGGCATGCCCTCGCCACCAAGAGAGATGCTACCTGTAGCAGAATTCACTCCCACGAACGCGCTTCAAGTTCCAGTCGTCACCAAACGAACAATGGACCTGAATCCACTCCGTTTGGTGTGTAGAACGTCTTCTACTCAGAACAGCGTGTCCACCCCGAACATATCACTTGTGAGTACGTACTTACCCTCGACCCTCAAATGAACGCCTCTGAGTTATCGTCTACCCCCGCCCCCCAAACCTTCCCTCCCCCGTTTTTTTTTCTTGCAGTGACTGATTTTTTGTTCTACTCGTATCTCTCCCTTGTAAGCGTGTCTGCCGGTTCCAGGCGTCTTTCTGCACCCTCAGTTCTGCGCCTCCCGGCATCTGATCACGGGGTCAACAACTGCTGTGATTGGACGCGTGGACCCCTCCCGGAGTTTTTTCAGAAGCAGAGCTCAAGGAGTACCTAGGGTTACGGAGGGGGTTATGTGGCGGAGAGACTCGGGGAAAGCCCGACCGGGACCCCCGCCCCCCCCCCCTCCCCGAAAGCATGCTTCGTCGCGGTATTTTAGGTAGCGCAAGCCCGTTATTTGTGCTGGGAGTGTATTAATAGAGCGTGATTGTAATAGTCCCAGAAAAATAAGCTCCGATTTAGCGTTTAAGCACGAGATTACAAGGTCGTGGCATCGATAATACCCTCGTGGGTGTCTTGAAAAAAATCTCGTCGTGTTGGTTTTTCCCTTAATTTTCTTCATGGTGCGTGCATCAAAGAAAACGATGGGATTGGTAGAAGGGTCGGGCTGCCTGAGCGCGCCTGGCATAACCGCTGTACTGTGATATGAAAACATGTAGTGCGTGTGAGGTACAGCCGCGAAGAAATTGACGGAACAGCCGGGTCTCCCGCAGAAGGGTTCGAGCTGAGCGTCAGCACCATCTGAGCTCCCCTCCCCGTCCGCTTTATAGAGTCCGCGCGTGATCGCCGCGCGGTTTTCACATTTTTTTATGGCGTTTCCGACCCAGTGGTGAGTGGGGCACACGATTGTACGATCCCCGTGTAAGGATAACCAAAGGCTTGAGAAAAAATATTTGTTTCAGACTGCACTTGGACTGCACATTGTTTTATTCTAAACAGCGTGTAAGATCGGGCGGTTTTAAGACGATACTCGCGGTGGCATCCAAAGCTGAGACAAATTCTGCCACGGGTCACCTGCCGTCTGCACCACCCGCGGCCTGTCGGCTGTGTCCAATCGAATTCCTGAGCACTACCCTACGACGTGCAAGTAGAGAAACAACCCGTTTCACTTATAAAGAAAAAAAGGCGAGCCGTGTTCGCAACGACCGATGCCCTCCCCAACCAAGAAAAAAATGCGTTCAATTATAACTGCAGGCTGAATATGGGTTGGACGACGAGAAGCGAAAATCTTCGTCCGAAACCCGAAAAAAAACAACAGGGTTCGGGTTTCGCTTTGCCACCCCCCCTTCCCCAGCACGGGGGTCCATGGTCGTCCATGGTCGTACGACTACGGCCATGCATGAACTTGAGTACACCCTCTTCCCCAGCGCGGAATCAGCCCCGATCCCCACCGCACCGGGGGCTCAAGGCCAGACGGTCCTCGCTCGGCGCTTCTCCTATAGATAAAGGGCCTCTAGGCGAAGTGCACGCCCTGCTCGTTGAAGGCGGACAGCAGCGCCAGCAGGTCGTCGATGTCCATGCTCGCGGCGCGTCTCCCTTCCAGCGACTCGGTCGCCAACACGCCTTCCACCAGCTCCTTCACCTCCGCCTCTGTCACCCGGGCGTCCTCTTCTACGGTGTCCATGGCATCCGCAGAAGCTGATCCTGCTCCTGCTCTCGCTGTTGTTGCTGCTGCTGCCGCGCCGCCGCTGCTGCTGCTCCCTTTCCCCGCGGCGTGGATTGCTCGGTACGTGTTCACGTTGCTCGCGAGGAGCTACAGAGGCGGAAGCGCGAGCAGGAGACATCATACCGAAAGGCGTGGGGGGGGGGGGGGGGAGAAATGGGGGGGGGTGAGTGTCCGGTGAGTGATTAATTGTTGGCTAGTTGGGTTTGCAGGGGGGTAGGGGTGGGTGATCGACGATCAATGGTTGGTTGTTAGTTGGTTGGTTGGGGGTTTGGTTGGTTTATTTTTCGTAAAATGGACCGTCTGAGCAGCGAGAGAGGCTGATGAGGCTCGGGCAAGGTCGGACCGACATGGCCAAGCGGGGCCTGTGCCGACAACCTCCGGTCGGTCGGTCGGTCGGTCGGTCGGTCGGTCGGCGGAGACGCGCCGGCGCAAGGGCATCTTCGACAAAAAAATCGGAGACAGCAATCAGTAACACACGCCTCTCCGCAACAATAACAAGCGCTCTGAACAAAACTATGACACTTCCAACATATTCTTCTTAAATGTTCTTGTGTTTCCTCCTGCCTCTGTACATAGCTCTACTCTGTTAACTAGCCCACTCACCCGCCCCCCCCCGAAAAAACGCTTCTGCAATGTATACCCCTCCACTCCCCCCCCCCCACCCTATCCCCCCCCCCCGAAAAGAAAACGAATAATTCTGATAACAAAACCAAATCAGATCAGACCTTGAGGGTGGCCTTGGTCGTGAGCGTCGCCCTCAGCGTCTTGTGCTTGCGGTTGAAGATAACGCGGATCATGCCGTCCCACTCGGTAAAGTTCACCGGAGGCGGAGGGTTTCGGAGTTCTATTCGGACGACGCGCGAGTCTACCTTGGGAGGTGGCCGGAAGTTATTCCGATTTACCTGCGCCACAAAAAAAAAATCGTTTTAGTATACATGCGCGGG
>MEHQ01003188.1:491251-521064 GCA_008828725.1 Saccharina japonica | reverse complement strand
AAGCGGAGGGGAGGAGAGGGAAGGGGGGGATATAAGAAAACACCGTGTAGGGAGACGAGCTGTTGTTGTTGCATTTGGTGTACAAAGTTTTTGTTGTTTTCGGTGTAGTGTTGTTGCTAAAAACGACAAAAAATAAGCAGCGCCTTGTTCTACCGGTGCTACTACTGCCACTGCTTCTGTTGTCTCTGCCGCAGCCTGCGCCATCGCAACCAACAGATGCATAAGACAAACCAGTGATAGGCCCGGTACGTGGCTCCGGCAGGAAAACGCGCAAAGAAAAGAAAAAAAACGACACTGCTTAGTATAAGAGTCCTCACTTTGCGGTGAGGCGCTGGGCGAACTCCTCCTGGAACATGATGACCGCGCAGCGAAACATCGGTCGGTGCGCCAGCAGCTTGAAAAGCAGGGGGGACGATATCTGCGATGAGGAAGGAGGGGGAAGGAGAGAAAAAAACGGCGCAAACAAGGAAGGATAAGTTAGCCGTATCAAGGTTATTGCCAGCCGGGGCGGACTGATTGGTCGGCGTTTTGTTTTTGTTTCATTTTTGTTACTTTTACGCTAAATGTTATTTCCCTGTGAGAGAAAATACGGCAGCTATATATATGTAACTATAGCCAACACATACTTCGGGCAGTGCGCTTGAAAAGGCGGCATCGCTACCTTCCAAATCACGCTAACATTGCTCAATGGTACACAATTGTGAGAACAGCAGCAGCAGCAGCGAGTTGCAATCGATGCACTATTGAGCAGCATGGCCCGGATCCTCGCCAAGAAAACAGAAACATACTTTTTACAAGGTTCCCCTCCGGGACGTGCCTAGGGGAGTGGCGCAAGAACAAACATGAAAACCTAACAGCATATATATACTTGGTATATATAAATTGACTTGGTTTTTGTGAGCGGGCCAAAGATGACTTGTTTTTTGTGTGGGTTCAAAATTGACTTGTTTTTTGTGTGCGGGCAGGAAATGATGAAATGATCGAAATGCACTTGCTTTCAGTGTGGGGTTGAAATTGACTTGATTTTCCGTGTAAGGATCGAAATTGACTTGGCTTTGGTGTTGAATTCCAAACGACTTAGCTTTAGTATTCTTTCGTTTGCCCTCCGACAATATGCACCATGAGAACATTGATCACTCACAGGCATCCCCTAAAAAAAGAAAATCAATGAATGAAGTCTCGCTCCTTTCTGTATCTACTTCCCTTCGTATACATTATCAGGTATTACATGTACATACTTCATGTTGCTGTTTTGTTTAGTGTCTGGATCGAAAATGACTTGGTTTAGTATCGGGATTGAAATTGACTTGACTTTAGTGTGTGGATCGCAATTGACTTGGATTTCGTGTGGGTAGCCGAATTTGACTTGATTTTTGTGTCGGGGCATCGAAGTTGACTTGGTTTTTGTGTGGGTAGTCGAAATTGACGTGGTTTTGTGTCGGGGCATCAAAATTGACTTGATTTTAGAGTAGGGATCGAACATGACTTGATTTCAGTATTAGGGTCGAAATTTACTGTTTGGTTTTTGTGGGGGGGCGGTTTAGTGACGCGGGGTCGAAATTGACTTGATATTTGTGTGGGGGTCGAAATCTACTTTGTTTTTGGTGATATACGTACGCCTACGAACAAAATAAGGGAGAAAAAAAAATCGTAAATAATTCTCCGTCACAAAAAAGAATAAAAAAGAAAAACACACACAAACACAACTACCGGTACACAATAAATCAGTTGCGCCCCTGCGACTCGAGTGCTCGCGGCCAACGAGTACTCGTCAAATCTCCGTGAAAACACTATCCGGGTACTCGCGAGTATTTCCGATCCTTTAAGTTAAGCTTTTAGTCAGGTGTGTATACTCCTAACGCCGGTTTAGTGTGAACCATTGTAAGTAAAAATGCCCTATCCTACGTACAACTAAATGTATGTTGGGTTTTCGTAGTAGATACTAAACGCAATACAAATACAGAGGGCCCTAAATTCTCGCGAGTATAGACGTGCTATACTCGTACCCGTGACGTGTAACGACAAAGAGTTACAGGGTATTAATATTTAATAGTTGTACTCGCGAGAGTATACCCGGGCATTTGCTAAAAGGGATACGTACAACTCTATACCTGGTACTGTACCGAGTAAATCACACATTTGAACAGACGTACTCTGTACCTGCAAGCAAAAAAAAGAAAAAAGCATCTCCGGGATTTGAACTCAGGTTCTATACGTATTCAAGTCGGGAAATCGGACGCCACTTGCTACGTGATTATTTGCTAGGAATATTGTTCTCGTTTTTGGAGCCAGACCGCCGGAACACTGCTATCATCGCATGCGTCGGGATGCAGCATGCAGAGCACACGCATGACACATGGAGGCCATCAACAGCAGCAGCAAGCAGGAGAGTGGTGGTGGTGGTGGTGGTGTGGTTTGGTGACGGATTGCTGGCTGCTATGAAAGCAACTAATCGTACCAACAACAGAGCACATCATAGATCTGTCTCCGAGGCGCACAATGTTGTACAACTCTGTCCGGAAAAGTAACGACAGTTTATATGTAGTTTTAATGAACAAAAGTTTCTTACATTTCGGGACAGCGGAGATATTCGTACATGAGCATCGATCTGCAGGTATGATACCATGACTCGGAAAATTAGCAGGCTTCGACAAAAGCAACTCGTGACGGCACAGCGCGGATCTGAGGTACGCGCATGCATGGTGTAATGCCTGCTGCTGCTGCTGCTGCTGCTGCTGCTGGGCGGCAGGGTTGTAACATTGAGGTTGTACTGTTTGTAACACGCTCTCTGCGGTGCTACTGCTGTTCGTGTGTGCTCCCCGTGCTCCCGGCAAGAAACACACAAAAAACGCACGACTGAACAAACACAGGGCCTCACGCAGAGAAACCCGGGAATTTGTCTTATCCACTCCCGCGGGAAAAAAAACTTTGAGCGCCCGCCACGCGAGCTACAGTGCTCGGATCGAGCCCAAACCTCGACCAATGTGTCCGGCCGGGCCTCCCGTGTCGGGGTACTTAGCGTTTTGCCGAAAAGCGCTCGAGCGAAGAGAAAATATGCGAAAAGTGCGAAAATTTCACAAACATAACTATACATATGTGATTACAAAGTAGAGGCCATCGCGGGGTGCTATCGTTTGTACTACACGAGATCGTCCTCCCACTAAACACTTTCAGAGCAAGTACTGTTTTTTTCAATCAAGAAATCGCCTCTTTTTGATGATCTATACACGCACGCACGTGGCGTATGCTTGCGCTCCTGTTGCCTCCCTACCGGCTATCGGCACACGACCTCCAAAAAAATTCTCACGTTGTACGGAACGTTGGCCACGAGGACGTCGAAGAAAGGCAGCGGCACCTTGAGAACATCCCCCTGGATTATCTGCAGCGTCTTCTCCCACTCCCTGCACGACGGTAGCGTGTACAACCGAAACGTCAGCGTGTCAATATACGTGATTCAGCTTCCATTTAAGTGAGGGGTGGAAGCGGGGAAGCGGGGAGCGGGGGGGGGGGGGGGGCACCAGGGTGATGACGTACAGGAAGGAAGAACGCAAAGAAGGACGTGAGGAAACAAAAGGGTACCAAAACAAAGTTACTATTACGGAGAACCATATTAAATAGAACCAAATATTGTTAGTAAAAATATTTAAAACGTTTAGGTTTTTGTCTGTACCGTAGGTCCTATTTACTACATTAGCCCACCCCGTAATAGTACAATCTCTTGGAGACAACAGAGAACCCGCATTTTGTAAGGTAGGAAAAAAGAAGGAACCAAGACAAGACATTACACTTCGTATCAAGGGAGAACGGAGAACATACAGTTTGCACTCACGTTCCTTCCACGCGCTTCATGACCTCCCGGACCATTCGAGTGTCGAGCTCGACGGCGATCACCCGTTTCGCCTTCTCCAGAAGACGCACCGTAAGGTTACCGGTTCCGGGACCGATCTCCATAACGACGTCCGTTCGCTGCACCGCCGCACGGTCTACGATTCCCTGTGTTTTTTATCGTGATGCCCGATTGCGACGGTTGAAGGGTTGTAGGAGATAAACATTTAGAGGACCGGTGGGAGACAGAGGCGGCGTGACAGGGAAGGGGGGCGGAGGGAAGGCGGCGGGGGGGGGGGTGTACTCATGTACGTGCAACGGCCGTAGTCATATGACCATAGACCCTCGCACCCCTACAATGCCGGGACGGAGCAACGTTGGGTTCTCACCAACCAGGAAGGCGGCGGGGGGGGGGGGGGTTATTCAAACGTCGCAGGGCGGGCATTGAAGAGGCGAAGCAGGAAACGAGGCCCACGCAAGAGAAATGCAATTTTGAGAGCAAGAACACCGTGAAGCACAAAAGCCGAAAACAAAACTACCGTCACCAAGCGTCCGGAGCGTCCGATAACCCACCGAAGAAACAATAATAGATTTTGGCGCACAAGCAACGATTCGCCGACCAAAACAACAGCACCACTACCATCTTTGCGTTCGCACAGCGATCACCCCCCCCAACCCGGGGTGCTCCGTCCCGGCACTGTGGGGATGTGAGGGTCTATGGTCACACGACTACGGCCATGCATGACGCGAGTACTCTTACCGCGCCGCCATTCCCCCCGACTACAACCGTTTTGTCACTGCAAGACCACACCGCTATGAACAACTCGTATACATGATACTTTGTATGTACTTTACCAGGGGAAAGCAAGAAAAACAGCGAGATACAAATCGTACCAGATCAAATATAGAGAGGCTTGCACGCACCCCTGTCCTCTCTATGAATACCAGCCCCGTCAACAAAAACCTCAAGCCATAAAAATACGAACAACCTTTCACCGCAGAGGCCTCTGTGCCCGACAAAGAGATGGAAGCGATAGGGGGGGGGCTTGCCCCCGCCCCTTTCCACTCTGCAAGCACGCCAACCAAAAACACGCCATAAAAAAAAAGGGAGAAAAGCTTCCACCGCGATCGCCTCCTTCTGCTGCACCTGCACAATCATGGGGTTCTTGAGGAAGTTCTGGCCCATGGACTTGTTCGGCGTCACCAAGTTTCGCACCGCCCGTAACGCCCCGGCGGCACTTTACGCCCCCGCGCCCCCCCCCCCGCGGAAGAAGCCGCCGACGCCGCGCCGCGAACTCCTCCTCGATTGGAGTGTCCGCCGATTGCCCCCCCGGCAGCACCATCGGCGCCTCGGCCTGGTCTGCTCCTCCCCTTCAAGATCTTCGGCCTGCTTGGCGGAGCAGGGGAGGGGGGGTAGGCGAGCGAGGAGATGGAAACCCTTTTGCCGTGAGAGCGGTATCCAAAAATAAAAATAAAGTCAAGAAGAAGGCCAACAGCAACAACAGCGGAACACCCGGGACATCGAAAACAGCAATGGCACCACCACCACCACTACTCATATACCGGTTCTTTACACGAGGAGCTTTATGTCTCAGCCAAAACCAGGTCCGCTACTAGGGCATCATTTTGGCCTTTTTGGAAATCTCGTCTGGGTGATTTCGGACAGATTCCTGCGGACACCTGATACCGCTACGTATACATCGAATGCTTTCAACAGAATGCACACTGGGATTGACACGGTTTAATATTTGTTTTTTCCTTTCCTTATCTTGAACGCGCGTGCGTATAATAGGAACCTACCAGTATATTTTTCGCGATGAGTTTATGTAAAAACAACAACAAATATGTCGAAATTCTCAAGATAATTCTGCTTCCATGCCCATTGGCCTCACGCTACTATCATATCCTACGAGTATGTATCTACCGAGGTGTTAGTGTTGTTCTCGGTGTCTTCCTGTTAAACCGCGAAACACTATATTTACACGCGGCTTGCACAAACGGGTACTGGTACGTACTGGTATGTATGATACCATGTATCATACCAGGTATATACCAGTACCACCAGTGGTCACAGGTACTGAAAATGTTGAATGTTGTTACTGTTCTTGCAGCACAAGCGTTTGTTTGCAGTGTTGTTGTAGATTGTCACCTACTTGGAGCTTGGACTCCGTATCATACCAGGCACCACATGTTACGAGTAACGGTACTCCAGCAGTACACTCGTAGAATACTGACCTCGTACCTCGTCCCTGCTGTACCTGGACCTGTGGTATCATACGTACGTATGGCCAGTGACCCAGGTATCAGGTATACTTCAGTGCTACCCGTATTCGTACAGCAGATTGAGCTGAGCAGACTAGCGCAGGAAAGACAGTTTGGGACAGTCTCTTGGGCGTTACTGGTCCTGGTTGCTCAACGACACTGTTCTCACTCCACTTTTCATCGTCCTAACCCAATCAACAGAGTACCGGGGCGCGACTGCTTGGAGCCTGGACTTTGTATCAGACGAGTACCGGTAGTACAGCTTCGGTATAACGTACGCGTACCCGATACGAGTCGTACTCGTACCTCGTACGTATCATACCCGATACCCTATACACCAACCGACCGCTCTATCCATTACATTGCTATTGTAGTACAGTCCCGCATAATAGTAGGAAAGTGAGTTTCTGACAGTCCCGCCGTGCGGTTTTTTCCTGGTCCTGGTTGCTCAGAGCCGGGGCTCTGCGCCCGCTTCTCACCACCATAACCCCACCCACTGAGTACTCAATCTTAGGTCGGGAAACCTGCGACAAACGGCTGATCCTTGTCATGGAGGCCCAAGGCTCGTGCAGTGGTACACACGTCAAGCCGGCGCGAAGCTCGAACCCCCTGCCAGCCGCCAGCCAGTTTCGTGCCATATATTGTTTGCAGTCGATTGAAATTGATGTCGCTGCTCGTTCATGAAACACCAAGCACACAGCCCACATAACTTACATGATGACACCAACGGCGTTGCTGCAGGAGGAATGAAGCTTCCGGCAACAGGACTGACACTCTCGGCTAGCCCAGCGCGTTCCACACGCTTGCATAGATCTGCTCTGGTGGCGATTCTGCCAGAGCTGCACGCCCTTATTTTACCGCCTGTACATTCGATGGAAACCCCGATTTTCTCTCTCCTCCCTCCTCCCCAAGCTCATGTTCAAAAGTTAAAGTTTAAGGTTATCCTTTTCACCGCCATCGATGTACCCTGCGACGACGGTGCTGCGAATAGCAGCAGCCGCCGCATCAGCTGCTGTGGGCAGGGCCTTCCTATCCCTTGGCCAACCGGCCAGCGTGTCCCAGTCATGGCGGGCGTTCAGAACTGCTGGCAGGAGAAGCACCTTCTCATTAGATAGGTTGGCCATACAACCCAGGTCGGCCAAAGGACAGGCATCCTACAACAGCCCACCGCTCGCACTTGCATCCAAGTTTCCTGGTAGCCAGCGGCGACGTTACAGCGCGCGAAGATCGCTACCAGTGGGCAACCGCACCTGGCCGCACCGGCACGTGACGGCATCGCAGGGCTTGCGGAGCGTGCCGATCTTGCGGAGCGAGGTTCATGGCGGATTTCACGATTCAGACAGCAGCGGAGGTGGCGTTCAAAGCATGGCCTCGCTAGCGGAAGGGCTGAACGATTCGCAGCACGATGCCGTGTACGCAGAGGTCGGGCCTGTGAGGGTCGTGGCTGGGCCTGGGTCGGGCAAGACTCGAGTGCTCACTCTCAGGATTGCGCATCTGGTGAGAAGCAACACATTTGTTTGGCTGATGAATACCTAGTGGTGCGTAACCCTATGTACATACCAGGTACTCGAGACTCTGGTGTCTGTCGTAGGTTCCCGTGTCGTGCATGTCGTGCGTGTCCCGTATCCCGTCCTGTCCTGTCCTGTCCTGTCCTGTCCTGTCCTGTCCTGTCCTGTCCTGTCCTGTCCTGTCCTGTCCTGTCCTGTCCTGTCCTGTCCTGTCTTGTCTTGTCTTGTCCTGTCCTGTCCTGTCCTGTCCTGTGCTGTGCTGTGCTGTCCTGTCCTGTCCTGTCCTGTCCTGTCCTGTCCTGTCCTGTCCTGTCCTGTCCTGTCCTGTCCTGTCCTGTCCTGTCCTGTCCTGTCCTGTCCTGTCCTGTCCTGTCCTGTCCTGTCCTGTCCTGTCCTGTCCTGTCCTGTCCTGTCCTGTCCTGTCCTGTCCTGTCCTGTCCTGTCCTGTCCTGTCCTGTCCTGTCCTGTCCTGTCCTGTCCTGTCCTGTCCTGTCCTGTCCTGTCCTGTCCTGTCCTGTCCTGTCCTGTCCTGTCCTGTCCTGTCCTGTCCTGTCCTGTCCTGTCCTGTCCTGTCCTGTCCTGTCCTGTCCTGTCCTGTCCTGTCCTGTCCTGTCCTGTCCTGTCCTGTCCTGTCCTGTCCTGTCCTGTCCTGTCCTGTCCTGTCCTGTCCTGTCCTGTCCTGTCCTGTCCTGTCCTGTCCTGTCCTGTCCTGTCCTGTCCTGTCCTGTCCTGTCCTGTCCTGTCCTGTCCTGTCCTGTCCTGTCCTGTCCTGTCCTGTCCTGTCCTGTCCTGTCCTGTCCTGTCCTGTCCTGTCCTGTCCTGTCCTGTCCTGTCCTGTCCTGTCCTGTCCTGTCCTGTCCTGTCCTGTCCTGTCCTGTCCTGTCCTGTCCTGTCCTGTCCTGTCCTGTCCTGTCCTGTCCTGTCCTGTCCTGTCCTGTCCTGTCCTGTCCTGTCCTGTCCTGTCCTGTCCTGTCCTGTCCTGTCCTGTCCTGTCCTGTCCTGTCCTGTCCTGTCCTGTCCTGTCCTGTCCTGTCCTGTCCTGTCCTGTCCTGTCCTGTCCTGTCCTGTCCTGTCCTGTCCTGTCCTGTCCTGTCCTGTCCTGTCCTGTCCTGTCCTGTCCTGTCCTGTCCTGTCCTGTCCTGTCCTGTCCTGTCCTGTCCTGTCCTGTCCTGTCCTGTCCTGTCCTGTCCTGTCCTGTCCTGTCCTGTCCTGTCCTGTCCTGTCCTGTCCTGTCCTGTCCTGTCCTGTCCTGTCCTGTCCTGTCCTGTCCTGTCCTGTCCTGTCCTGTCCTGTCCTGTCCTGTCCTGTCCTGTCCTGTCCTGTCCTGTCCTGTCCTGTCCTGTCCTGTCCTGTCCTGTCCTGTCCTGTCCTGTCCTGTCCTGTCCTGTCCTGTCCTGTCCTGTCCTGTCCTGTCCTGTCCTGTCCTGTCCTGTCCTGTCCTGTCCTGTCCTGTCCTGTCCTGTCCTGTCCTGTCCTGTCCTGTCCTGTCCTGTCCTGTCCTGTCCTGTCCTGTCCTGTCCNCGCGTTTGTTTCTCTGCGCTGGTTTGTTGTTTTGATTGGTCGGGATCAGGAAATAACAAGCTAACATGTTTTTGGGCTGTGCTCGCTTTAGTTTCTGGCGTGCGCGTGTGTTCGAAATGGCGGAGGCCGCTGCTTTGCCATGGGGAATAGGGGAGGGATATGTTGTCGCTCTGTAACTTTCTGCGTTCGCTTTTCGTCCGGGCGATCAGTCCACGCGCGCGTTCCGTATCCGACGCGAGCATGTTGGTCTACGCTAGCTTTGCGTACTGTATGCACGCCGTGTCATAGTATACGTACGGCAGAAGTGCCCGAGACCATCCCTTCGCCTGCTGTTTGTGCTGCTACGCGCGCGCAAGTCGACAACACCCCCCCCCGCTTTTTGTCGCCGGGATTTCGTGCGATATTATCGCTACGTTATCGGTGGAAATTCGTGCGATGTTCGGCCCCGGCACTATGATACACCATCCTTGGGTGTCGTTTCGTAACCTCCAGCTCTGGTGCTTGGGGCGCTCGCTCTCTGTGTGTTCTGGTTTCCCGACAAACTCTTACCTCAAGCCTTAAGCCAATAGCCGCAGTGCCGATAGTTTCGATGCCGGACCGACACGCTGGACCAGCGATCGCATACATACAAATATGCTCGTATATCCCAACTGGTTTAAAGGCAGCGGTGCCCCGGGCGGGTCGAAGCGACCCCATTCCCACGATGCCGCGATGCCGCTCGGCGCCACCACGTGCCTCTCTAGCGGCTGGCAAGCCGTTTTTTTCATCGTTCGAGATTGTTCTGTCGCGAACAAAAAAGGTGCAAGCTTCGCCGGAGGTGTATCTCCTGTCGCCTTCAGACGGACCTTGCGGCAAGAGGTCACACTTTTTTTTTCTCTTATTTTTTATGCGTGCGGCGGCCTATGTACCCCTGCTCTTGATCAGAGGGACTGATGGTGTGGTAGCTTCGAGGGCCGCCGCGAATACCAGCGTTTTTCCTCCGTTTTTCGACCCAATTGACCCAGGGTAGCTAAGGTCTCTCAAAATAATGCTGTCCAAAATCTCGGAAACTCACGTGCAACCAACCCAACCCGGCTCGATTGAACCTCAGGCAAAGCCCGTGATCGTGCTGTCCATGATCTCGAAGCTCAAGAGCAAAGGCATGATGCCGGGGGACATGGCCGCAACCAAACCCACGGGTCCAACCAGACGCGGTGTCGTAAACCAACATCAGCTGAAGCAGATATACACGGCTTACCAGCAGAAGCTGGTGCAGTCTAACGCCCTTGACTTTGACGACATCATCCTCGTCGCGCTGCAGCTCCTGAGGAGGGACAAAGGTGCTCATACGTAATGTTCTCTTGGTGGTGTATACCAGGCAGGCGTTTTGTTTTTACTTGGGAGGGGGCGGGAGGGGTACATATATTAATGTTGCAGTCACAACGCTTCTCCAACTCGTGTTCTGCTTATCAGGACCCGGAGCCACCGCAGATGGTAATGCGTCCTGGCCACCGCACACGTTGTAGATGATTGGCCAACGAGTTGCTGTTGACGCCCGGTGAGGGCACGCAGTTGTTTGCGTGAATTTCGTCGAAACATACACCGTAAAGGGAGCACTGTCCTCAGGCTCGCAACCCTCGTGCCCGGGCGAGATAACTGAGCTTAGATCCGCGCAAGGGCTTGCACCCCCCGGTGAAATGACAGATGCGGCAGAAGCAGCAGCAGCAACAGCAGAGACAGCAGGTTGCGCAATCCCCCGAGCTCCAAGCGCACGCGCGGGCGGGAGAGGGGGGGTGACGCGACCGAGTCCTCTGAGGAACCTGAGGCTTGACCTATTTCGTGCAGCCCTGCCTCCGTCGTCTCGTAAGGGATGCGTGGTCAATGGTTAAATGACTAAGGCAAGCAACAAAAGAGTACGCTCCCTCCCTCCCTCCTCCCTTCCGCTCACGCCCCTGCCCCTGCCTCTCCCCTCTGTTTTTTGTACCTCACGCGAACAGAGGTTTTCAGGGACGTGGGGCGCAAGTACCGACACATCCTTGTCGACGAGTGGCAGGACACGAACGGCCCGCAGTACGACCTCGTGCTGCAGCTCGTCAAGGCCGGCCGGCAGGCTCAGGTTGAGCGCGCAGATACCTCACGTGCCGCGGAGGCCGCGCAGAGAGAAGCTGCCGACGGAGGCGGCGATGGGACGGTGCCGGAGAGACCTCCAGAGGTGACGGCGGGGAGGGCGGCGGCAGCAGTCCCTTCCTCGATTTTCATCGTGGGGGACACCGACCAGTGCATATACCGATTTCGCGGGGCGGACTACACGAACGTTGCTCGATTTGTGCAGGACTTTAAGGAGTGCCAGACGGTTCTCCTGGGAGAAAATTACCGCTCGACCGCGAACATCGTGCGTGCCGCGTCGGCTGTCATCGGAGAGGTCGGTGGGCGGGACAAGCAAGACGCGGTGGACGCAAAAGCCGTGCAGGTGCGTCGAGATACGTCACTACCCCCGCCGTTTTGGGAGTGGGAGGCGTGTGTGTGTTGGGGGTGGGGGGTGAGGTGCGAGGTGGCTCTTGAGTTTTGTTTTTCCTCGAGGATGTCGGGCTCCACGCGGCCGAGCGGCGCGGCTAAATTCCATGCCTGTCGCGCTCCGCCGACTAAAATTCCCCTGGGTTAGCCCCCAACCGCGAAACGCGAGCATCAAATGCATGTCCAGGATTTATGCTATGAAGTCGAACAGGTACTGTTTGATGCTTGGTCCTGACAGCTCGCGATAACTAGTGTCACCTTACTACATACAACGGAGGTCAAATGTCAACCCCTGCTTCTGGGTGTTTTCCGTACGCCCCCCCCGGTCTTAACCCATTCAGAACTGAAAAATGTATCCCACACTAATTTCAAGTAATTTTCCCCAAAAACGGGGGACCGGTTCTTAAGGAGTCAAGTAAGATTTTCAGCCGCCGCTGCAAACTCGGCGGGCGCCTCCGGTGCTACAGAACGCAAGCAGAAACGAAGCACATCGCGGGACCCGCCAGCGACCCGAAACCACCACTCAACGCCACCCGCATGGGTGTAAGCGCGGAATGTCCTGGGGCCCATTTTCATTTTCCATCCTCGCCGTGCTCCCCCCGCAGTATCCGCCGCCCCGCTCAGCCCCCACCTGCTGTTTTTTTCAAGCCCACACCATTCCCCCCCGCTTTACCCCCCTCTTCTGTTTTTTTAAGCCTACATAATTTGGCCCCCGTTTTACCGCGCTTGGTGCAAGCAATGTCCGACTGGTTGGTGAAAACCCAACGTGCTCCGTCGCGGCATTGTAGGGATGCGAGGGTCTATGATCATACGACTATGTACGGCCGTGCACGACATGAGTACCCCCCCCTCCTCCTGTGTTTGCAAGCCCATATCGTTTCCACTGCAATAATTGGTGTCCTTAACGTTCGCACGCTGAATCCGCCTCCCACCGCAAATGCCCTATGAATGCCCCCTGCCGTGGAATGGAACCGATTCCAACGGAACCCAACCGAACGCAACGCAACGCAACGGAACCTCAACGGCTTTGGAACCCAACGGAATCGGAATCCAACCGAATCGGAATCCAACGGAACGGGAGATCCAACGGAATGGAACATCCAACGGAACGGAAATCCAACGGAACGGAAAATCCAACGGAATATTGAAAACCAACGGAACGGGAAATCCAACGGAACGGAAATTCAAACCGAACGGAAATCCAACGGAACAATGGAAACAGGGTGACGGACTCCCGATCGGTGTCGTCGCCTGCGCGGACCAAGAGGGGGAGGCTGAGGCGGTGGCTTCGCAGATGGAGCTGTACTGGAAAAGCGGCCGGGTGAAGGCCTCCGAGATGGCCGTGATGTACCGCACCAACGCGCAGAGCCGTTCCTTCGAGGAGGCGTGCTTGAAGCGGGGCCTGCCCTTCGTGGTCGTTGGGGCCCAGAAGTTCTACACTCGGCGCGAGGTGATCCCAGGCTGCTGTCTGTTTTGTTGGTTTCTGTGGCTTCACTGGAGAATGACCCGCGTCGTGTGGCCTCGCGGGTTTGCCGGGTACCAGGGGGGGCTAGCGTACCGGGCGGAGTGTGTGCGGGGCGCGCGGGGGTCCCTGGGCGGGCGACGTGGGGTAATCCCGCGGCACAGCGGCGGTTGCTGCGGCCTTGCTTTTTTTTTGCAGGGTGTATGTAGCAATGACTTGCTCTCTCTTCACTGCAGCGCGCTATAACCACTTGAGAAATTCGTATGTTTTTGGGGCCAGGCTCAATTTATTTTGCCTCAAGACTGGGGGTATTTTCAGTGTAAAGTAAATGGATTTCTTTTGTTTCGAGGCAAAAAGTTCGAGCCGAAATTGTGAAAACCCCCCATTTGTTTTAGTGCTATATATGATATTGAGTACTGTACTGTAGCTCAGTGTACGAAAAATGCTTCCGCGCCAAGCGTTCACAAAGGCAGCGATGCGCTGGGTTGGCCTTGTTTGGTGAAGTCCCGCCAGAAGCTGGCCTCTCGTTGGGGTTGCGCATGCCTACTGGCTGTGATACCTCAAACCTTCCACAATATGCGTGCCGCGCGGCCACCATGTACGCGGCGAAAACAGGACAGTAACATATAATACCCACCCCTCCCATCTCCGCCCCATGCCCACGTTCTCCCAACTCAATCCTGATGCCACCAGGTCAAAGACTGCGTCGTCTACCTGAGGCTGGCCGCCAACCCGCGCGACACCCTCGCGCTGCGCCAGGCCATCAACACCCCTGCGAGGGGCATCGGTGCGGCGACGCTGCTCGCCCTGGAGCGTCTAGCTTCCTCCGCACGCGCCTCCACTCCTGCGTTCGAGGACGTCACCGAGCCAGAGTGCCTTCTTGCGTTGCTGGAAGACCAAGACCTGGACGAGTTGGAGGAGGTGCTCGCACGCTCGCCGAGGGCTGGCTCTGCGGCCCACGTCGAGGGCTCAGGGGCGCGGTTGGCAGGGAGCGGAGCGGGGGAAGGGACGAGGCAAGGGCATGAGTGGGGAGGGATCTCGATTCACAGGGTGCGCACGCTTCGGGAGGCGCTGACAGGGGAGGGTGACCTGGTGTTGCCGGCCAAGGGGCAGACGAACAAGTTGCGAGTGTTTGCGCGGCTGCTGTGCAAGCTGGGGGTTGTGGCCGCCACCGAGAGCTTGGATGACCTGTTTGTTACGGTGCTGCGAGAGACGGACATGCAAAAGTGAGAGAATGGGTTTGAGTTGCGGTTGCGAGCGACCCAGGGGGTGGTTGAGTGTGGTGCGAGTGACTTAAGGGGGGCTGGGTGGGGCTGCGAAGAAAAGCGGGGGAAGGGTTTCCCCACGTTGAGCGCAAACGAAGCGGGGAAAGGGGTTTCGCCACGTTGAGCGTGGACGTTGTGTTGTGCCGCGCGTCCGTGGTCGACAGGCTTAGGTCTGCGATTTCGAGCTCGCAGAAAGGGCGCGGAAAATAGAAACGGTCGTCGTTTTTTCGTAGGCGTGTGACCGTCGTTTGGGTATAGTTTTGTGCTGTCGTTTCATCCTATTTCACTCTGAATCGCATGCCCCAATCGGCTGGACACCACGTTTATGAGACGGTTGGCACCCTCGGATACATGTCTTTTTAGCCAATCAAAACATGAGCGGAACGTTGTAGGTTCCACGTTGCCCTCTCGATTCACTCGTGGCGGGAGCAAGAACTGGCAACGTGCAGCAACGAATATATATATGACGCGCAGCCCCCCCCCCCCGCCCTCCCGCTTGGTGCAAACAATGTCTACCTGGTCGATGAAAACCCAACATGCTCCACCCCGGCATTGTAGGGATGCGAGGGTCTAATGGTCATACGACTACGCGCCATGCACGACTTTTTGATTACACCTTCCCCCCCCTACCCGCCCCCTCTTTATTTCGCCCGCCCCCCCCCCCCACCGCGCGCTTTGCGATGAGCAAAGGCACGTGATGGAAACCTTGTCGAAAGCCAGCGATGCAGAAGGCCTAGACCGTTGGCAGAACGTTATGGAGCTGCAGGGGGCGGTTTCGACAGCGCAGTCTGACGCAACCACAGGGGAGAGCGCCCTCGTTTCTTTCTTGACGCTGGCCTCGAGCATGGGCGACACGCAGGACCCCGAAGCGGCGAGGAAGATGCGCGAGGAGCAAGAGGCGGCTGCCGAGGCGGTGGCGGCAGGGGTGTCGCCCATCGGCGGGACGGCGATCAAGCCGTCCATGATCCAGCTGATGACGATTCACGCCTCGAAGGGGCTGGAGTTCGACACCGTGTTCTTGACGGGGCTTGAGGACAACTTCTTTCCGAGGGATAATATTTCGGAGGAAGAAATGGACGAGGAGCGGAGACTCATGTGGGTATTTTTTTTTCGCCGGGGGGGGGGGGGTGTACTCATGTCGTGCATGGCCGCAGTCGTATGACCATAGACCCTCGCATCCTTACAACTTCGGTGGGCAGGAACTTGCCGATGGCGCTTACGCCTGGGGGTGTACTCATTAGCCGCATGTCGTGCATGGCCGTAGTCGTATGACCATAGAACCTCGCATCCACGCCGGGGGGTATGCTTCATATTCATGCATGGCCGTAGTCGTATGGCCATGGACCCTCGCACCCCTACAATGCCGGGAAGGGGTGGGGGGGGGGGGCGAAGCAAGACAGTTTTATTTGCTTCTTTGTAGGTTTTTCTCGCCGAAGCGCCCGGTGGTGGTCGTGCCTTCATATGTTTTCCTCTTACGTATGAGTAGTGGGGCAATTGGGATCAAGCCACCACACCGCGTCTCGGAGCTCTTTTTTTTTTGCTGGGTATGTGATACGTGAAATTGTTGGAACGGGGTGGTGCGTTTCATGAACAGTGTGAGCGTCGCGGGAGCTGTCCGCGTCTCTCTTGTCAGGCTGCTCTCAAAACAGAGTGTGGTCAGTGTCGTAACCATACCACAAATATACCTCCCCCGTCTATTTTCTCCGTCTCGAAAGGGATCCGTGGTCAATGGCCAAACGACTAAGGCAAGCAAGAAATGAGTACGCCCCCCCGCCTAGTTGTCACGTGTGTACCTCAGGTATCATAGCTATCGTTTGAGATGCAAAGTGTAACGCCTATACCCCCCCCCCCTCCTTTTTTATTTTTGGCGGTCGACCACAGCTGGCGGTCGAGTCATATAATTTGTGCGGGGTGGAGAACCTAAACTCCGCACATGGGGAATTATCGTATCACGTAGTGTTTATGGCGAGGCACCCACAAGGTAGTTACATAGGACTTCCATTGCTGTCTCTGGAAGTGGCCACACCGGGAATTAAATGAACTCGTTGAAGCTGTCATCCATATGCAAGTCTGCCTCACAAGCGGTTCTTTTGTAGGATGCAGCTCACCCTTCATGCGACTCGCCCAACACCTCACGGCGCTTCGCGATTGGTGCAAGCAATGTCTGCCTGGTTGGCGAAAACCCAACGTGCTCCGTCCCGGCATTGTAGGGATGCGAGGGTCTTATGGCCATACGACTGCGGCCGTGCACGACATGAGTACACCTCCCCCAACCCCCTCTTGCCTTCCGCCCGGACAGGTACGTGGGCATGACAAGAGCAAAAGCGCGCCTGTTTCTCACCTGGCGAGCTTACGTGGCGGGACAATACAGCAACTACAACAACTCCGACAACAATTATCGACTCCCCAGCCGCTTCATCGACGACATACCCACGAACATAGTGAGGACGATCGACAAGAGGCCGCCTGCAACCGAAGATAAAAAAGCGTGGGGGGGGAGAAGTGGGGGCCGAAGCCAGGGGTCTCCTCCCGGCCGTGGCGGAAGCAGCAGCAGCAGCAGCAGCGGCGGCGGGGGTGGCCGCGGGCGTGGCCGTGGCCGTGGCGGTGAGGTGCACGACGGCGCCGCTCGATGGTCCGAATATGGAGGCCGTAGCAAGGGGCGTGGTAGTGGAGGCCGTGGGAGGCAGTACGGTGGTAGAAGTGGTGGCGGTGGTGGTGGTGGTGGTGATGGTGGTGGAGGGGGGGGGCGTTCGTTCGAGTCCGAAGACAGGCGAGACGCGCGAGTGTTCCAAGAGGCGCGCGACCAAAACGAGGCGGCTCAATACCCCGTCCGTGTCGTGCGTGACGGTGGCGCCGGCCTGGCGAGGGACGCCGGGGAGGACATCGACACCTCGTGGGCGGCGAAGCTAGGGGACAGCCCCCCGTTGAACGCGGGGGCAGCGCTTTCGCCGGACATTGTTATCGGTGCGGAGGTGAGGCCTATTACACCCTCGACCTTCTCGAGCGGCCGTTGTGGAGATGGGAAGGGCTCTGCTCGGCGTACTACAGTACGTCGTACCGTATCGTTTGCCGATTGCTTTCCTTAGGCTTGTCTTGCAGCGAAAAGGCCTCTGGGAAAAGCTCAGAAAACCCCGCGCCGACTCGAAAACCAGGGTCCTCTGTATTGCAAGCCTGCCCGAAGTGGGGAACCCATTGTTCTTCTGTTCGGAGGCGTTTCGCTCGAGCACCGCCCCTCCCCTCACCCATAACTTCGTTGTGCACCCCCCGCGTCTACTAAATGGAGCATCCTGCCCTCACCTCACCCCCCGAACGAGACTTGCGGTAGCGACCCTCATGCTTTCCCTCTGGAGGGTTCGCGCGCTAGCTAATACAGTGCACATGTGGCCTATTATACGCTGACCACTCCTCGATTCGCACGCCGTTGTACTTGTGTGTGGGCGGGGCCGCCTGCTGTAGGGAAATGCACTCGAGAAGGAGCTAGAGGCTGGCCGAGCGTTGGAGAGGTTGCTGCGTTTGCGGGTCATGGGTTGATTCAGGCCTCTAGTGTTTTGAGGCATGAACGGAAGGTGTCGAGCCTGTTTTTTCGTCGCAAGGTTTCCTCCACCGTCTGGTTCATGTTGTATAGCCTCACCCGTATGTACGGTGCACCTTAAGTCCCTCCTCTGCCGCGAGGCTTCACACACAGAAAGAGAGTAGAGTGCTGGTTGCTGCCCTTCAATCTTTATGCCGCATCTCGATGTCGCGTTCGGTTCACGCTTCGCGGTGTGCATCACCCTGTTCTACCCCAAGAAAACGAAGGTGCTGACCCGTCCGTTCCCATCTTATGTGTGATGACCCGGCCATAAACGAGCCGTCTGCCAACTTACGGTGCACGTAAACTACCCTATAGGGTTACTGCCACCTGTGGGCCCTACGCGTTTCAGCTTCGAGAACTTCCGTGCGGTGGTGATTTTCCGCGGTGTGGAAGCATGGCCAGCCTGGTGGCGAAGTCTCTACCCTTGAAAC
The DNA here is from genome assembly GCA_008828725.1 of Saccharina japonica. Taxonomy (NCBI): domain Eukaryota; class Phaeophyceae; order Laminariales; family Laminariaceae; genus Saccharina; species Saccharina japonica. Next base: position 502,723 of record MEHQ01003188.1, on the reverse strand, counting down.
CGCTCGAGCTCAGCCTCTCTCCGAGAGTCTCTCTACCCTTCGACTCTTTTGAACAACTAAAAAATCCTGCCACCCTACCCCCCCCCCCCCTCATGTCTGCCTGGTCGGTGAAAACCCGACATGTTCCGTCCCGGCATTGTAGAGATGCGAGGGTCTATGGTCATACGACTACGGCCATGCATGAAAATGAAGTACCCCCCCCCCACACTACCCCATCCCACGCTTTCCATGCTGCTGGTTTATCAGGTGTTTCATCAGGCTCATGGGCCAGGAAAGGTGTTGAGTCTTGTTGATGGGTCGGAGACGGTGAACGTGTGCTTTACCAATAAGGGTCAAGCTTTTGTCACCAGAGTGCGCGGGGTGGCGCTCAAGGTGCGGCGGCGGTAGCAACGCCCGGAAACGTAGTTGTTGGTTTTTTCCCTTGTCCAAGGAAGCGGAAACGAATTGGCTGTACTGTCTTGCGCGAGACGCGCCGTATGCAGCATTGGACACCCGGCGAGAGTTTGGGGCCGGGCCTTTGGAAAGGGTAGTATAGACCTTGGCAAAGCTTCTCCGACAAAATTGTTGAAAAATAGTTGACTTAAAACCCTAGCCCTAACCCGGATCGCCTGGAAGTTTTTTTGGAACCGCGATGTATTGAGGAGTTACATATAGTTAGTGTGCACTATCTATCACCCATTTTTTCGAGGGCGGACCAAGTCGTCAACACTACCTACTACCTTTGGACAGTGAGCGTTGCAACAACTCGGCTGGCGTGGTCTCGGGGCATAGCGCGAAGCGGAGACGAGTACTCTCTCCTAGAGATAGCCCGGAGTAGGTCGGGGTTAGTGGTTCAATACCACCTGGATATTTGCTAGGCGAGATGCCGGTCCGGCGCTGCGTTGTTGGGGTTGCTTGATTGCTCGGTCGGGGTGTAGAGCAATTGAAGCAGGAGGGTCAACTCCCTGGAGCAAGTGTGACAAACATAGGTCTTGACGCGGGTCTTGCCGTGACCCCTGCTATAGGTCTTGCTGTGGGTCCTGCTATGGGTCTCGCTGTGGGTCTGGACATGGGACGCGTGCTGCGATAGAGGTAGCACTTTTTGGCTCGAATGTTTTCTGAATGACGGGGGTTTTGACCCATTCAGAACTGAAAAAAAAGTCCCACACTAATTCCAAGTTGTTTGTCCCCAAATTCGTGGGACCAGTTCTTAAGGGGTTATAACCCAAAATCGTCGGAATTTCATTCTTGTGTGATGCAATATTTTTCATTTTTTATACTTTTTAGGCCATGGGATTGTGCATCGGGTACGTAGCACTTTTTGTTTCCCTCTAAATCTGTTTTTGGGCGAGGTATAGAGCTCCTCAAGTGACCACCCTCAGAAGGCAAAACATGGTGCACCTTTACCGTAGCATGCGTTATGGGTCTTCCCGCGGGTCTTGCTGTGGGTCCTGCTACGGGTCTTGCCGTGGACATGGCCGCGGGGCTTGCCGTGGCATGCCATGGCAAGTACCACGGCATTACCCGCGGGCACAACCGTGACACGTGCCGCGGCAGCGCCATGGCCGATGGTAACCCATGGGCCTTGCCGTGGCGTGCCGCGGCACCACGCCGTGGCATCTGCCGTGGCATGCCGCTAAAAAATCGAATATTGTGCATCCGTGAGCGAAACCGCCACCAGATACAAAACAGACCACGGACTCCATGTGGCCATGTCCATGACCAGGCTTTTGACGACACGTCGAACAACAATACCACCCGATGAGGCCATGTAAACGCCAATCCATTACTCAGGAGCGCCTCGCCAAGGCCCTTGCGAAGGACTCAAACGGTTCGTTACCGGCAAAGCATGTGCCAGCATCGGTCATGGCGGGCGGCGCTCTTCTCATCGTGGCTAGTCCAGCTGCCGCCGGGGGAGCCAGCAGCGTCACCCGACGAGATAATCTGGTTTCATTGCTATTGCGAAATTTGGAGGGAAACTAGCAGCGGAGGTGGCAATGCCGAGTGACAAGTCGGAGGGGTTATGGTGGGCGTTGATAGTGTGTGAGTATGCACGTGTCCTTCTGTCCGTGAACCCGATTCCACACACGGATCCGGGACGGAGTTTCAGGACTCCCGTTTTCCACCTGCTCCGGTTTCGGTCTTTCATTTTTGGTATGCATGGGGTTCAGTCCTCCCTCCGATCGTCGTTCTCCGTCAAAGAGTACCTTCTCACTCTTCACGTCTATTAATAGGGCGTTTCGGTACGTATGCTCGTTGAAGTTATTTAGCGTGCGCCGCGTTTAGCTAGAGACGCGCGCGTCATGCCCCATCTGAGCGCACTACTATCTCAATACCTGCATCACAGTACCCGGTCACCCACCATAGAACGGCGTGTCAGTGCCCGGCGAGCGCCTACAGCAGGAGTTGAAGGCATCACCAGCTACCAGTCCGTTCGCGGCCGGGGCGGAGTCATCGCCTTTCTGCGAAACTAACTGCCGAGGCCTTTGTCAACCGTGGCAGCCTGTAGCGTGGTACCTCCGTCGCTGTCGTCATCCAGTGTTGTTCAGGGACCTTGTTGCTCTGCCCTTGGTGATAGGAGTCTCGTCCACTGTCTCTGGCGAAGCGCCAGCCATAACTACAGTAAGGACCGTGAGCAGGGTTGTTTTTATCTACCGAGGTTGGACGGCCTGAGGTCTGCCGACAGGCGTTCAAGGTGGGGGGGGGAAACCCTGTGAACGCTTGTAGTCGGGGAAAATGTAAGTGTGCGGTTGCCAGTTTCTCCGCACTGTCGTGGTGGGCCAAGTGTTTGCATCAGGCTGCCATGCCCATCTCTCGCCAAACCGATTTCTCCTCCACCGCACCGGATGGGAGCGGAACACGTCGCGTCGATTGCCACGTGCTGTCCTACCGCAGACGCGGTCGCTGAGACTGACTTTGAGAACGTCGAACGGACGGTGCGTAAAAGGAGGATTATTTTCGCAGGGTTCGTGGCTTGTACGGATAACGAGCGATTGCCGAAGTAAGCGATGTTTGAGGAAATGGAGGGAGGCTACTTGCGAGGAGGGTAAAAATGGGACTGGATGTGTTGTCTGGAAAGCGACCTATCGCTGTTCCAAGTTGCCAACCGAAGCCGAACACCGGACGGTGGTGGCGAAAATAACGCCTGACCGGTCTCCGAAGTTGGCGCGATAGCCGCCGATTACATTTTATAGCTTGAGGCATCAATGCTGCAGGTGTCGATACTTGTAATTACGACAGAAGAGCACCGACGACGTCGCAAGCGCACCCGTTGGGCACCCTATTCTTGGTTCAGTTCCTGTCTGTCGTATTTTTTCAGGGATTTATACAGCAGCGGTGCCCACTTCTCGAGGCTGTCTCGATCAGAGCTCGTCCAAAAACACCCATTCGGCTCTCGCCTTGATCAGCTAAGACCACCGCAGGGTAACGGTCCGGACGATTTAATCTCGAACCTCCGATGTTGACCACTTTTCCTAACCTCGGACGCGATAAACCATGGGGCGGCAAGTTCTAACCAAAACTGTAACCCATGCATATGTAAGAACTGAAAGCGCGAAATGAGTATCGTCCGTTTTCACCCCGCGGCCTTTTCTAATCGATAGACGCCCTACACGTAATATTTGCAAGCTCTCATTTAGGGGAGCGGGGGGGGGGGGGGGGGGGAAGGCGGCAGCCGGGTGTGATGACACTAATTCAGCATGGCATATAATATCTGCTGAGCCCGGAGGTACACACCAAGGGGTGCGCGGTAAATTGCAGCGATGATATGTGAATGACAATCTCGTCTACCTTCCCCCCGTTCCATACCGCTTCCTCTATGCACCGACAACGCGGATAGGTCCTCTATCAAAAAAACGATAATGGTGCGGTTTGAATATTTCCCGCTGCGCAGGCCTCGCACGAAATCAGACACCCTACTTCCGTCCTCGCCCGACGTGTAATCTCGCGTGACAGACCACGGGACGGGCGGGGAAAGGCTAGGGTGTCAGAAAAATAGGTTCAATGCCGGGCTGTCGAAAGAAGTGCAGATAACCACCGAGCATGCCTTAAAAAAAACGTTCAACACAAGCTACGGTTTCCAAACCTGGGGAGTAAATTATTGAGCTTTCCCCGCGCCCTTAATCTGTACCCGTATCGCCCAAAATAAGGATTATCGCCACCGCTTCTCTGATAAGCACGTCCACCCTCCCCTTGAGGTTTATTTTCGTTTGGCGCATTAGCCACAGGAGTAGTGTATCTCTCTTTATTTTCGTTTGGCGCATTAGCCACAGGAGTAGTGTCTCTCTCTTTATTTTCGTTTGGCGCATTAGCCACAGGAGTAGTGTCTCTCTCTTTATTTTCGTTTGGCGCATTAGCCACAGGAGTAGTGCTCTCTCGCCCTCTTCAATACAATCGCGCTTAACTATGAACACTGGAAGCGTTTTCCGATCTGCAACCATGGAAGGTTTGCCGGGCGATGCCACCCCCCCCAGGCTCAATCCTCCTTTGCCAGCGAACCCCACCGTCCCACCCATGGTCCGGCTCCCAACGTCACGCGAGACAGATCCCAACCCTCCCGAACTAAAGCTTTCTTGAAGGAAGGGAACTCCCTCCTGTGCAACAGACAGGCAGACAGCAGACAAACAAGCAAACAGGCAGACAGGGCGATCGCTAAAGTTGGTAAGGTTGTTTCGGAGGAACGTGCCGTTCGGACGATCAAGGCGGGGTGGAGGCAGCACAGACACGTGGGGAACCAGCGGCAGCGGTGATGGGGGCGCGGCACGGCACGGGGGGCACCAGATCGGATGGTGGGATCGGCGAAACGAAGGGCGTCCAACGGGTGAACTGACAAAAAATAACAGACTTAGTGAGGGCTCTTGAAAACAAAGCCTTTTAGGACGATACCTAGTGAAAAAAATACCTACTGGAGCGTGCGCGCCTGGGGGGGGGGGACAGCAAGGCGCGCGCGGCAGGGGGGAAGACGTTGTCGGAGCAAAGTCGATTAGTTGGTCTATACTACTGACCATTCTATTATAAACGTGACGAAGAGAGTGGCTGTTGGACGGATAGAGGGCGACCAACCAATTGTTGGGGGCACGGCGGGTCTGGCCGGAGAGTTATAGCTCACGGCGACCTGCCTCAATGACTTCTCCGACGTATTTCCCGCGCCCCACCTCCCACAGTGTGATGGCAGTAGCACACGGATCGCCGAGCAAGCCACCCCCGATGAAGTTGTATAACGACATTTTCCATCGACCCCACTACATCGTCAACTCCCTGTTTTACTCCCCTTCCACCCCCCCCGTCATAAGTTTTAGTTTACCTCCGGTGCAACACATGGCGGGTTGACGCAACATTTTCAGATATTCCTCAATAGTAAGCTTGGTCCCCCTTGGCAACATTCCAACAGCTCCAGGTCTCCCACAATCTTATGCTTGGTCTCTAGCAATCCTTTCGACCACTGTTCTCTGATCAGGACTACGTAGGACTTCGAAACCGTTATGCGCAGTCAATACCGATCCCGAATCCAAACTGAAAGTCACTAAATGGGACCAGGCCTGTGCGTGACAGACCCGTTCATTCGGGGCGTTGGCGCCCGACTTTGACGCACACGTGCTAGGAAAACGTATTTCCACCGTACCCGCACAACCGCGCGGTTATATTCGCCAAATTTCTGTTTGTTCTGGTTCAGAAGACGACAACAACAACAATCGCTACAACAACAACAACAACAAAATCGAAAGGAAAAATCGTCCCGCACCTTGTCACGCGCAGCGCTTCCTCGGTAACTCTCCGCAAAAAGAGGGTGCGCTCGACCCCATCCCCTCCCTGCGGAATGCCGTCTGGGTCTCTCGCCAGCGCGCAGTGAATGACGTTCGCCTTGGGAGCGCACCCAACAATCAACATCCGTTACGACGGGGACACAACAACAGCATACCAAGCGGCACAGCATTTCGTCAAAATAGAGCCGAACTGAATGCACCCCCTTGACCTCGTGGGGGCGGCAATTGCAATAACTACTTCGTATAGCCTCTATTCATAGCGTATCACAGCGAAGAGTGGACTCTTTCGGGAGCATTTGAAAAGTTGGACGCAAGAGGAAAAGGGGTACTGTAAAAGGGAGCAGAGAAGGGTGCGACGTGCCCCGCACGCGGCGAAGAGGCTTTAAAAACTTTCCTCGTGGTGTTGTTTTCTCCCCTCTACCACAGGCCGCCGCCGCCGCCGCATCTAGCCATCAACTATACCGGACACACCTTCAAAGGACACACACAGCTTTCAGCGTTCTTGCCGAACGACAAGCATGCGGTTCTCGACCAGAACGTGAGGGGGGCTTGAGAATATAAGGATTGCGGCGATTTCTCGCAAAAACGGCACACGACGGCCGTCACTACCCCCCCCCGGTCCCCTCTCGTTTGGAGGCGTTTTCATTAGCGTCGGGTAGACTGGGGGTGCACATATCTGACATATGTTGGTAGCTGCACAGGCGCGAAGGGGGGGGCTCGTTATGTTGGAGCGGTGCTTGATATTAACAGCAGTGCACACGGCGTTCAACGAAGACCGGGCGTGTGCTCTCACGTCACACGAGAGCGGGAGAGAGACTACTGTATGTCGCGATCGGATGGCTGTCGACCAGAACAAGGCCATGTATTAAACCGCGCGGAAAAAGTACGCCATTACATCTGGCAGGTAGAAATTACCGTAGTACATCATAAAATATAAGGCATGCGAGGTTGAAGGGGAGACACGAGGAGCAGTATAACAGAGGACTCGAACCGCCCAAGAATGAGCCCAATCATGGCATCACTGCGCGAGCTTGCGTTTGGCGCGTCTAAGAAAGCGACAGAAAAAAAACACATGAAACGCACACACACAACACACGAGGACAACTTGCGAAGTGCCAGGGACAATCAGATCTCAGGACCCAAAGCAATACCCACTACGCGCGGCAACCTTTCTTCCGTCGTCCCGGAAGCACCCCACCCACCCCCCGACGAAGCAATTCAACGAAAAAAAATCCCCACCCTTCACCTGAAACATGGCCTGCAAGCGGTCTTCCGCGGAGGCATCTTCCCTCAGGGCCAGGTTAATCTTCGTCCCCATCCTGATTTTCGTCGCGGAATTACGTCGTGGTGGTGGTACATAGAGGTGAGAGCAGGGGTCAGCGAACGCAAAAGGGGGGGTGGGTACGTGTGACCAGGCTAGGGTAGGGAAATGCGCAGGACAAGAGTATATCTCTATCCCGATCAGGGACGAACCAAAGCGCGTCCAAGGTCCGAGCGGCACACCTAGTGGCTCTTCCTGACTCCCCCTTTTCAGCCTCTCTTTCACGTTCGCCGATTCCGGTTTGTTTGGGATGCCCGAGGCGGGTCGCGGCAGGGTATAAAGGCGCAACCATGACAACAAACATACGAAGTATCCGTCAGAAGGGAAAAAAACTAGTTGAAGCTGTCGTCCATACGCAAGTCCGCCTGACAGGCGGTTCTAAGCAGGATGCAGCTCACCCTCCATGCGACTCGCCCAACACCTCACGGCGCGTCGCGCTTGGTGCAAGCAATGTCTGCCTGGTTGGTGAAAACCCAACGTGCTCCGTCCCGGCATTGTAGGGATGCGAGGGTCTATGGTCGTACGACTACGGCCATGCATGGAAATGAAGTACACCCCCCCCCCCTGGTCTCGCCTCCATCTCACGCCTCCTCACTACGAGGTATTGAGGTAGACATTGTGCTCACACCTGGGTCCCAGCGGCTTGTATGATACACGCACTCCCACCATAGCCTTCTCGTCATGGTACAGCGATGCCAGCCAAAGGAGGTCGTCGGCTTCCGTTACTAGGGCTCGCACCGGAACGCCAACGTTGATCTGACCACGGATGTAAGCAGCAGCGGCGTTAGGAGGGGACGGGCGGGCCAGTGGGGAGAGGATGAAACTGTCGGCGCTCATGTATACAGGGACTGGTGGGTCAAGCAGGCCGAGGGTGGATCAAACTGCTGTAGGTCGGTGTTCGGGTGTTTGTGGGCGTTATTTTTAGGGTATTTGACGCCGAAAATCCCGTCTAGAAAGGCACAGGACGCTTTCCACCAACGGTGGAGGCGGGAGGGGGGCGGGGGGGATGTGCTCGATATCCATGCATGATCGTAGTCGTATGACCAGGCGTACTCATTTGTTGCTTGCTTTAGTCATTTGACCATTGATCACGCATCCCTTTCGAGAGGGGGGGCGGGAGCGGGGGAGGGTCTATGACGAATCTGCGGCCTAACGATATCCGGCTGCGGTGACCCACACCCGGTTTGCAAGCGACGGGAGGGGGGGTGTACTCATGTCGTGCACGGTCGTAGTTGGGCGAGTCGCATGGAGGGGTGAGCTGCATCCTGCAGCTTCGCCGTGACTCTGTGCGTGTTTTGACGCCATCCTGTTCATGTTTTCCTGTTTTCGTTTGGGCCGCAAGACCCATCGATGGATAGCCGCGGTGTGTGTCTGGCGCCGCGTGACTGCCTCCTTTTATCGCTTTCTCTAAGGTGGAAAGAGGGGCCTCCTTTTATCGCTTTCTCTAAGGTGGAAAGAGGGGCGGGTTAGGCCGCGCTGTCCGTCCGCACAACGGCACCGCCCTGGCGGGAACGCTGTAACGCGTGTTCGCGACGGAAAAAAAAAGAGAGAGCAAGCCAAGCGTGTGACGGCGGCTCTGTATAGCAGACTGTGCCGTCTGCTGGACTTCCACCTTTGGTCGCCTTCTCGTGTATACACCTGTTTGCCGTCCCACCCTTTTGGTTGCCTTTGACGCTTAACTACAGACCAGGTCGTACCTGGTACATGTTATGGTCCTGCACACCGCCGTACAAAACTGAGAGTGAGAAAAAAGGGAGAGCAGTAAAGCGAGCACAAGTCGTGGGCGCTGCACGAGAAAAGAAAAAACTAGCCGGAACAATCTCGACCGTGACAGTACGAAGGTTTGATGAGGTTATCTACGTCTCTCCATACCATCGCCGTGAGGGGGCAAACGAAAAAAAAACGCGAGGCCGCCATCATCTTCACTAGACTAAATAAATAAACCTTCAGGACCCGAAATAGCAGAAACGCTCGTTTCACCAAATCGCTCGCGTAAAAAAAAAAAATCCCCAACCCCACGAAGCATGTTAGACGATGCCTGCGCGAAGCAGCAGCAATGGGATACGACTGTACATAATTTTCCTCTCCGGGGGGTTGTACTCATGTCGTGCACGGCCGTAGTCGTATGACCATAGACTCTCCGGGGGGGCGTACTCATTTGTTGCTTGCCTTAGTAATTTGACCATTGACCACTCATCCTTTTCGAGACGGAGCTGTCTGCCTGGTTGGTGAAAACCCAACGCGCTCCGTCCCGGCATTGTAGGGATGCGAGGGTCTATGGTCAAGACTAGCTCACAACGAGTCACCCCCCCTCTAGCCTACGTGGCCTGTCGAACACCCCAGACTACGCATGCAGACTGACCCCCCCCCCCTTCCCTCTCCGTCTCGAAAGGGATGCGTGGTCAATGGTCAATTACTAAGGCAAGCAACAAATGAGTACGCTACCCCCCCGGTCTATGGTATACGACTACAGCATGCATAAAATTGAACGTACACCCCCCCGTCCCACACACTCGTCCCCCGTGCAGAACGGGGCGCAACACACATTGGCCTCGCTGCTGGGTTTGGGGTTGTCGGTGTGGTTCGCGCGGGCGGTGAGCGACGCCGGCTCCGCGTCGGGCGCGCGCGTCTGGGGCTGGTACGTGGTGTTGACGGCCGTGCCTGCTGGGCGAAACTACCTCCCCCTCGCCATGAGAGACCGCTTGGCGCTGCCGCTCTCTGAAACCCGTCGCTAGCGTCTGCTTCTTGTCACGTGAATATCCGGAGCAGTGACACAGGGAAATGGCTTTTTCTGGGGGAGGGCGGGTTGTATCTCATGTCGTGCCGACGCGTAGCCGCGTAATGATCCTAAACCCTAGGGGGGGGGGAGGAGGGGTGTTAAACTCATGTCGTGCATGGAGGCCGAAGTCCGTGTGACCTAGGACCTGCAATCCCTGGGGGGAGGGGATTAGGGAGGGGGAGAAGGGGGGAGGTAAGGGAAGGGGCGGGTTATGGCCCTTGAACGCTTTTAGTCGTGTTGCTTCATCGGCAGGGCCGAGAGGAGGACGGCAGATGCTGATGTGTGGTATATGACGGGCCTGCCCCTCCAGCCCCCCCCGCCAGTGCTTTGATCTCGCGCCTTGGGGCCAACATCACAGGCACACGCCATCTCTTACGCTCTGTACTTTTCTACCATCCTTTTGGAATATTGCTGATGTTTTGGTTGCGGTAGCGGCGACGACATGCGATTGTTCCCGGAGTCGGCTTGGGTACGCTTCGTAGTCGCTTTTTTTGTGTCTGGTCTGTGGCGCACTCCTGGTCGATGTGGTCGTGATTCTCTGCGCACGATAGGCGGTTAACCCATTCAGCACTGAAAACAAATGTCCCACACTAATTCCAAGTAGTTTGTCCCCAAATTCGTGGGACCAGTTCTTAAGGGGTTAACGAAACTGATCAATATTTTCGTGCCCGTGCATGGTGGCGTTCTTCTCCCCCATCGGGACGAGCCAAGGCGTTGGCATCACCTGCACGCAGGCAAGACGCGGGTGGAGGGGGGGCAGAGGAGGGGAGGGGGGAGGGGCGGGAGGCGGACCAGGGAGACGAAGAAAAAGAGGGTCCAGACTGGATGGGGAGAACCGTCCCCGGGTTTCTAGCAGAAGTGCTTTCCCCTTCAAAGGCTGCGAAGCGGGAGAAGATTATCATGCTCCCTGGGTGGATGCGAGCTTTGAAGCCGTGGGGAGACGTCCTGCAGGTGAGATTCCGGTGTGGTCCCCGACAGCGCTAGATGGAATTCTTGTCGAACAGAGCGGTGATAAGCGCGCGGGGGAAACGGGATGTGGGGGGGGCGTACTCATTTGTTGCTTGCCTTAGTCATTTGACCATTGACCACGCATCCCTTTCGAGACGGAGCGGGGAGGCACTAAACATGACTTGCTGACAGGTGGTTCTCTCTTTGTTCTTGTTGGCAGTTTATTTATTTCCCCCTCCCCTCCCTCCGTTTAGTCTTAGTTTATCATTGGCCGTGTATGAGATTTTGGCCCTCGGTATTTGTTTTTATCTCTCTCTTTCCCCCCTCGATGGTAATATGGCTACGGTCATGCACGACATGAGTACACGCCCCCCCCCCCCCGCTCCGTCTCGAAAAGGATGAGTGGTCAATGGTCAAATTACTAAGGCAAGCAACAAATGAGTACGCCCCCCCGGAGAGTCTATGGTCATACGACTACGGCCGTGCACGACATGAGTACAACCCCCCGGAGAGGAAAATTATGTACAGTCGTATCCCATTGCTGCTGCTTCGCGCAGGCATCGTCTAACATGCTTCGTGGGGTTGGGGATTTTTTTTTTTTACGCGAGCGATTTGGTGAAACGAGCGTTTCTGCTATTTCGGGTCCTGAAGGTTTATTTATTTAGTCTAGTGAAGATGATGGC
>MEHQ01003188.1:448080-491033 GCA_008828725.1 Saccharina japonica | reverse complement strand
GCACGGTCGTAGTTGGGCGAGTCGCATGGAGGGGTGAGCTGCATCCTGCAGCTTCGCCGTGACTCTGTGCGTGTTTTGACGCCATCCTGTTCATGTTTTCCTGTTTTCGTTTGGGCCGCAAGACCCATCGATGGATAGCCGCGGTGTGTGTCTGGCGCCGCGTGACTGCCTCCTTTTATCGCTTTCTCTAAGGTGGAAAGAGGGGCCTCCTTTTATCGCTTTCTCTAAGGTGGAAAGAGGGGCGGGTTAGGCCGCGCTGTCCGTCCGCACAACGGCACCGCCCTGGCGGGAACGCTGTAACGCGTGTTCGCGACGGAAAAAAAAAGAGAGAGCAAGCCAAGCGTGTGACGGCGGCTCTGTATAGCAGACTGTGCCGTCTGCTGGACTTCCACCTTTGGTCGCCTTCTCGTGTATACACCTGTTTGCCGTCCCACCCTTTTGGTTGCCTTTGACGCTTAACTACAGACCAGGTCGTACCTGGTACATGTTATGGTCCTGCACACCGCCGTACAAAACTGAGAGTGAGAAAAAAGGGAGAGCAGTAAAGCGAGCACAAGTCGTGGGCGCTGCACGAGAAAAGAAAAAACTAGCCGGAACAATCTCGACCGTGACAGTACGAAGGTTTGATGAGGTTATCTACGTCTCTCCATACCATCGCCGTGAGGGGGCAAACGAAAAAAAAACGCGAGGCCCTTTGATGTTGTCTTTGTTGTTGTTTGTTGTTGTTGTTTGTTGTTGTTGTTGTTGTTGTTGTTGTTGTTGTTGTTGTTGTTGTTGTTGTTGTTGTTGTTGTTGTTTGTTGTTGTTGTTGTTGTTGTTGTTGTTGTTGATTGTGCTTGTTGTCTTGTTGCTTGTGTTGTTGTTCTTGTTGTTGTTGTTGTTGTTGTTGTTGTTGTTGTTGTTGTTGTTGTTGTTGTTGTTGTTGTTGTTGTTGTTGTTGTTGTTGTTGTTGTTGTCGTCGTCGTTGTTGTTGTCGTCGTTGTTGTTGTTGTTGGTGGTGTTGGTGATGGTGGTGGTGGTGTTGGTGGTGTTGGTGGTGTTGGTGTTGGTGTCGGTGTGGTGCTGGTGTTGGTGTCGGTGTGGGTGTTGGTGTTGGTGGTGTTGTTGTTGGGGTCGGTGTTGGTGTTGGTGTTGGCGTCGGTGTTGGTGTTGTTGTTGGTGTCAGTGGTGTTGGTGTTGTTGTTATTAACAACAACAACAACAACAACAACAACAACAACAACAACAACAACAACAACAACAACAACAACAACAACAACAACAACAACAACAACAACAACAACACAAAACGCCGTAACGACCAAGACTAACACCACCAACACATCTACCGTCATTGCGACCCACCTCCACCAACATACCACCGCCAACACCAACACCGATACCAACACCACCACCACCAACGGGAACGGGATGGGAACCACTATCGGCGGCGCTTCAGTCAGTCGCGTAGCAGGGTCTGGTCAAATCGGTTGCGCCTTGAAACCCATCACTTCTACTCCCAGAGAACACACGACGGCTGGCCAACGCGGCGGTGAAACCATTGGTAGGGTCGATGTACACACATGTTTTCAAGGAGTTCAAGCTTGGTGGACGTTTGTGAGAGGGCTACATGATGAGGGCGAGAGGGTGGCGAGGTGTGGATACGGTACACTATGAAGAGTTCAGGGATAGTAAAGCCAAGCCAAGTTCTGCTCACCATCCCGGGCCATCCACTGCAGCGTGGCTGCCAGGGGCGTCGAACCTGCCCTGCCAACCCCCATCCCCTCTAAAACCGCCTGCGTCGCTAGAACGCCCCGCAGGTGCGAAGAGAGATCCTGCGCGATTGAGCGGAGAAAGAGAGGTACGTATACCGAGAGAGACAGATGGGTGTACAGGCGGAGAGGCAGATGGGCACATGTACAGAGGTATAACAGACAGACAGAGAGGCATACCTCTATAAATACAGAGATACTGTCAGAAAGAGAGAAAGGGAACAACAGAGAGGTACATTCACAGAGAGATAGAGAGACGTGGACACAGCAAGATAGAAAGGGAGGCAGGGGCATGCGACCGTCGCGTGGCAAGCTTAAACGAACGAACGCGCCCGGACGGCGGGTGGGGCACCGAACGATGGACTACTATCACCCGCGCGCATCCAAATAACTACTATTTAATAGGAGCTGAGAACCCGATAACAGGAGCGAAATTTACCCGCAACAAGCGAAACCCTGCGCAAACAGCGGTAGCAGCTATCCCTGTGTGCACTCAGAAGCGCTGGCGGGAAGGCACAGCCAACAGTTCGCGTTGCTGAAGCAGCGCCAGTCTATCCTCGTCGTCAACACAGCTCTTTAGCCAGGTAACTCATAGCAGATGTAACCAGAGAGAGGGAGAGAGAGGGAGAGGGAGAACATAGAGCGCGGGACTGAGGGAGAGGGAAAGGTAGACAAACAGAGACAAACAGACTGATAGATGGACAGAAAGGAAGGCAGAAATAAATAAACAGAGGCAGACAAAAAGAGACTCTGACCGCGCAAGGATTGGGCACGGGGCCGGCCCCAAACGCGAATGGAAACAACACCAAGCACCCTCCCGCTCGTTCGTTCTCTCCACACGCCCACCTGAACGATGTCCCAGCATCGATATCTCGCGTACTCCGGCCTCACGGACCCCGGATAACCCGCGGGGAGGAACGTGTTCATGAGGCCGCCGCGCGCCGCCACGCCCACCCTCCCAGCGTATTCCCCAGCCCCCACAGCGACAGCCCTCGCTTCACTAGCAACTCCCTTTATTGCCTGCGTGACAGCGCCAAGCGGACAGTAGCATAAGTCGTTATTGCGGCTGCGACGGCGGCGGCACTGGCGGCAGTGAAAAGAGGCGGCTTGGCAGGGGCGTCTACTATTGCACTCGTTAGAGTCAGGCTGCTCATGAGACCATGGCTCGATCAAGATCGACCTTCTACCCTACAAGCCTGCAACACCACCGGTCGGAACGCCACCTCTAGCCCTTCAACGGAATACTGTCGATTGTGGGAGCCTGGCCGGGGTGAATCACGTTGCTGCGAAGGTGTGCCATGCGTCTCAAGAGGATGGTTTAATGCTCACCACGGCATCGTGGATCAATAACTAAGCAGTACTGAAGACAATATCATGCCAACTGAAGTTGGTGTGGGCGGAGGCGTGTCTACAGAGGGTCCCGGGCCGCTGACTATCTGGTACGCCGCCGCTCCGAAGATGCAGAAAATACCGATCCCATGGAGGCCGTACATGTGTGATATTGTCTTTCGCAGTTAACCGCTCGTTCTATCCAATGACCTCTAGCAAACGCAGGGTCGCCCACGTTGATAATTTATCCTAGAGAGATGCAAAGTGCCGTAGTCACAAGTTGTAAGACAAAGAGCAAACATCTCAGTCGAAAAAGGATATTAGCAAACACGCATACCGGGTACATGATACCAGGTATGGATTACCAGATACCAGTCTCATCGTACTGTTATATAAAAACACATTCAACATAATCAATTGGTGTCCCATCAGATAGATACATGCCAGGCGTTGCACCTTGCCAGCCCCAGCTTTTAAATCTCGGCTGCGCTTCCGCAGGCCATGCATCGCCTTCCGTGGCCCCACGGCGGGCAAGCCTCCGTCGGCCGATGTCGATCCTGTGCTGTCGGCGTTGCCCAGGACCGATTGTGGCGGTGTTGGTAGGGCCGCAGGCGGCAGTAGAAGCGAGGGCTGTGGCGTTTGCTACAACGTAGGCGGTGACAGGCGGTGTTGGCGGCGGTGGCGGCGGGTGAGCGGACGAGCACGTCAGATCGAGGGCGATTCTCACTTCGCGTTGTTGCATGCCGGCAGAACCAGGAGGGAGGGGAAGGGCGCGATAAGTCGTGGAATAACATGGTACTTTCTTGACGCTGCTCTCGCGATACATCTACGAGGAGAGCATAAACGTGACGAACAAGACTCGTAAGCCGAGACCTACCGGCATCCCTGTATCCCCGTCCTTACTCGTACTCGGCACACTACAGGTCATCTTACAGAGTACATACCGGTACAAAACATGACACGTGTTGCCATCAGACTGCTCCCTTCACCAACAGCCATGCTTCGAGGAAAAACATTGCAAACATCGAAAAGTCGTACCATCGATCGTTGTATACATGGACAAGCTGAATCCAGCACACAAGAGAGACAGGGAGAACTAGATATATAGAGAGACTGTTGTAAACCTCTACATGCGTACGAGTAGCTCGTACCAGATCCGTCGTTGCTTGTCTTCGTCGTGGTGGGCCAACTTGCAGCGTACCATCGGCCAGAACGCTGTAGCTCACGCGGTTCTTGCTCCCGCCTGTCGCGGTCGACCGCTCCGTGACGAGGGCAACCCCGAATTCAGCTGATGTTGCTGCTGCTGCTGCTGTTGCCGCAGGTTCGACCGGTCGCTGGAAGTTCGGCGACAGGCCCACACCTTCCAGCTGTTGCCGTATGTCTCCGACGCTGCTGCGGCCGCCGCCGCCGCCGCCGCCGATTCCAGCTTCGCCGCCAGTTGCAGTTGGGGATGGTATGCCGTTGACACCACCGTCATCGTCGCTCTTGCTCGTTGGACGCGATTCCTCTCCGGCGGAGCTCCCACCTCTCAGACAGGAGAGGCCTCCCCGCCGGTACAAGAACGGGGTGGCGCCGGTGGTGGCGAGGTCGTACGGGCGCTTTCGAAGACCGTTGCAAGGAGGCCTCAGGAGGAGGTTGCGGACGTTTTGATTTGCGCTCGTGCTCGCGTGGAGCAACGAAGAACATGTGGGTTGGGTCGAGCGTAGGGGGTCATCCTTGGCGTTGAACGAGGGGGGTGGCGAGAAAGCAAAGGCGCCAGTGTTCAGCAAGCCATGGCCTGGCCGGCACGTGCTCGCCAGCATCACAAGGAGCTGGGCTCCTCTCAGCAAGAGGCAACGTAGTCGACGAGTGTTTCGTTTGTTCTGTCAAACCGGGAGTTCCAACAAAATACTTAGTGTATTCGTTGTTCGGGGGTACAACGTCATGTTCCCCCCCCTCTCTGCACGACTGGGTATGGTTCCAGGCTTGTTTTTTACCGAAGAACAGGGCGACGGAGCTACGTACATGCGTAACGGGCGGCTACTGATGATCCAAAACTCTTACCTGGTACGTAATAAATGTCACACCCAAAGTTAAAAGCACACCTCCATATATGGCGTAGGAACATAACGATTTGGGAACCCACATCATAGTAGACACTTTGCACTACTACAGTATACTGCCTACTGCGCACAAACGAGCTGCTGCCCACAGCGGTACACGGGAAAAAAAACGAAATCCTACTTGCGTGCGGTGGAACCTCCGCCACAGAAGCCCGAACTCCAACACGACGCTCATCACACGCGCGGGATACTCGTAAAACCGATTGCCACGAAGCTCTGCACAGCAGTAGTAGTAGATGCTGTTGTATTGTAAACTGCATCACAATAGCCACGCCGCAGAAGATATGAATGCGAAATGCCCGGCTTTGTGCGAAAACGTCCCCAAACGACAGCAAGCAGCAGTATCACAAACTTGCGTTTCTGTGGCGCATACATAGGATAAACACAGTAGTCGTCTACGCCTGACAGCAGTTGATACGATTGTCTCTATTACCGACCCGATGCGGCGCATAGACGTCCTTTCGTCCTTTCGCGTGGGAGGCTCGGTGAGTAAGTCGTTGGCGGGCACAGCAGTTGACGAGATCATCATGAAGATCGGGGGACGGAGACCATAGCGAAACACGACATCTCGGGTCGACGACCAGTGCAGGGGTTCAAGCGTAAGGGGAATCCGGACCACGGCTACGCGCGCGCAAACGAGTTATATACCGCTATCCGAGGCGTTTGAGTCAGACTTCTCCGCGTGCGAGAAAAAGTACGTCTACGAGACGTCCGGATAATATCAGTAAGCTTGAGTTTTTTTTTTTTTTTTTTTTTTCCATCCCATTCAAGTCCCATTCATTATCTTCGCACTTCCGTCTTTCTCCCTCCCTAGTCGTATCTCAGATCCGGGGTCACAAAGTAGGCTCCTCTCCCTCCTCCCCCACTACTACGGTTCTTGCCTTGGTTTTTATCGCGAGAAGATTTCAGCACTTTCTTCCCTCGTCAACTTTCGTCGAATTTTGCTCACCCACGCTATAATATTCGCTCTCGACAGTCGGTGTCATTTGAGAATAAAAACCTCCATGGGGAGAATCGAACCCTCGACATCCGGCCCTACAGGCTTCGTGGCTACCAGTTAGACCACCGGGGCGACCGTGAGACAACATAATACCTGGCCGCTACCTAATGCTAACTAATAAATACAACGAATTTGGGTGGGACCACCGGCGGGGGCAGGAGGCTTAATCCAAATTCAATACTTACATTGAATAATCGGTGGCAGCGCAAAATAATACCAGTACTACTACGTATAGAAAAATCGTTGACCAATCAGCGGTAAACAACCGTTGGAACAAAATAGTTGGTTCCAGGGTTGGTTCGATTGTATATATGAGATTCAGTGGACTGCCTCTCGATCAGTCGGTCGAGAGCGAGCGGAGCAGCGAGGAACAGAATAATAGGTGCAGGAAAAAATACATACCTTCCCACCCCCCCAACAAGCTTAGTACAAAGTAGTATTTTTCTGCACGGTCATTTTGAGTTCCAGGGACGAGACACCTCGTCAGCCGGTCATAAAAAAAACAATCAATCACGGCATCCGCCGGCGGCCACGAACATCAGATCCCACGAGGTTGTCCGCATGTATGGTCCATGAGGCTCCACACTCACCCTCCCTCACTCCTTCCCATGCGGCTGACACTCAGTATCGGCATTGATGCCTTGATTATTAATAGCTGCAGTCCATAGTGCACTGCACAGCAACCTAAATCTGATAGTAATTCCAAGTGTTTTGTCCCCACACCGGGAGTGCAGTTCTAAACGGGTTATAAGTGGCGACAAGCTGTGGGCAAAACACGTGGTATACCAGGTATGATACACGCTGGAGTTCATGCAGCGTGGTCTATCTCTTAGAGCCGAGGTGTACCACGCACCAAACATTGATTCGCGCCATGTATTGCCTGCCGTGCCATAACTTGTACGAGTGCCTACTCTTTTTGCCGAGGACATCGAAACCAACACGAAACGCGTACTCAGTTTCGGGCTGCGTCGCCTCACAGGTGGCCGTGACCTCCCCCCCCCCCTGCACGATGTGGGCGCAAAACAATCCGTGTGTAAACATTGAACAATGCGTATAAAGTAGCAAACCCCACAAGGTGTCGACACTAACCTCTCAATTCGGTACGCCTAACGCCTAATGGTGTGGTACACATTGCTTAATGTTTCCCAAGGAATATTTTACGCCCACATTATGCAGGGGGGGGGTCCTGGCCATCTGTGCTTGTATATAGGGGGGGGCAGGTTATAAACAAGTATCTACTGTTGTTGCTCGCTTCGATTTGCGTCGGGTAGCGGTAATCCAGCAGGCGTACCAGCTGCTTGAAAGAATCTACGAGTGCACGAAAAGCCAACGAAAAAGATGGCATGGATCTTGATCTTCACAAAACACAGGAACAACACGAAGATAAAATAACAAACGGACGCATCGATTATAGGTTATTAAAGTCAGATACTACTGTTGTATATACTTAGATTCGGTCGGTTCTGCGAAAAAAATGTTTCTCGTAGAAACATGTCCGAATGTCGAGTCAACCGCAGCAAGCAGCAGTAGACGTGCGCTTGCGCTTCTTGCCTACGAGCAGAGAAGAATCGCTCGCCGCGCGTGTAAGCGGAGCGTGATTCCCCAACCTGCAGCGCTTTAAAAGCGCGCCACAGCCGAGAGCGTGAGATGTCCCGATCCACCCCCCTCCCTCACCCCCGGATGACGTAAACAAACCAACAACGGGCTGATTTTCAGCTTACCAGTAGCCATCACCGATGGCTAACATGACTTAACATGTCAGTAGCCACCACCGATGGGTGACATGACGAACATGTCAGTAGTCATCACCGATGGTTAACATGACTCAACATGTACTGCTGGTAGTAGCACCGGGCCACGAGCGCTATTATACCGAGCCGCTCGTTGTCGACCAGGTCACGATAAACAAATCAGTAATTCAAGGCGAAAAATAAAAAAATAAAACGGCCATCCCCGGCGCGGCCCTATCCGCCCCAGCAACGAACGGTGTTCCAACGGTCAAAAAGTGCCAAAAAGACTGCTAGATTGCACGGTACAAACCCAACCTCCACGGAGAGGCGAAGTACCTACACTACATCTCGATACCCAGCAGATTTTCCCCCCGAAAAGAGACGTCACGATCCCGGATGACGACACCGGTCCACCAGGGATTTTTCCCACCAATGAAGAAATCCGTTCAAACAAACTGACCAATCAGAATATTGCGGGCATGAAGAGTTTTTCTCCAGGCCAATCCATTCGACAGCCGCATGCGCAAAAACTGAAAGAAAACAAAAAAGTGCACGACGACGCGGAGATGGCGGCGACAGCTCGCAACAGAACGATCGGTCCGGGAACGGCAACGTCGGCGGTAGCGGAAGGCTTTGTTAGAAGTAGACGTCCCCCTGCTCTTGCGTGTCGAACTCGTCGAGCATCGTCTCGCCGACGAGAGCTGAGTCCAGCTCGAGCGCCTTGTTCGCCGCGTCCATCTCGAGCTGCAGCTCGCGCTCCTTCGCCGCGGCCTCGCGCTTCTTCTCCACCACCTTCTTCAGCCGGGTGAAGTCCTCCCTGAAACGACAAACAAGGAAAGAGAAAAAAAAACGAACACGTTTCAGCACCAGCAACAAAAAAACGGTTCACGTGTCTAGACGATAGAGCCCCACGACAAAAAACCCGGGAGCGTGGGCGGGGGGGGTGGTGGGGGGGGGGGGGCTCGGGCGGGCGGGTAGACAACGTACGTCATTCGCTTGGCGTCCGTCCGCGTTGCACGTCGAATGTAACGACAACAAAATAACGATCAAGTCCTGGGAAGGCGACGCGAAAAAAGGCTGCAAGTGTGAACCACAATCTATAGGCACAAGGTCTTAAGTTCTCAGTAACAGAGATGCGTGTTTATGTTAAGTTAAACACATTTTATGGCTGGTGGTCACCTGAGAAACTACTCGAGTACCTTTTGCGCTTTACTTCATTTTTCGTGATGTACCTCTAGCTCATGGGGCTATGTACAGGACTTAGCTTACATTTTTTCTAAAACTTGGTTGTCGGGGGGGGGAGGTGGGTATAGAGCTCCTATACTATAATCAAGTGAGGAACCTGAAAAAAATAGGTTCTACTGCTACCGTATGACGCGTCCACCCCCCCCCCCCCCCCCCCCCCCCCCCCCCCCCCCCCCCCCCCCCCCCCCCCCCCCCCCCCCCCCCCCCCCCCCGCCCCCCCTACTCATCAGCCAAGTGGAGGGGAACACCGATAGACCGCTCCCTGTCTCGCCACGGATGCTCAACATTCCTCGCGCGGACACTCAACATCCCCCGCCTCGTGCTCTCGCGGCTGCCGCGTGGTAGCCACTCGAGGGCGCCGAACAAAACAACCCACAACACAGCAGTTTCACCCTAGGAAGAAAGCGACGAATCCAACAGATGGTTGCTGCTACAGTTTTTACGTCACGACGTCTATCAATCGCACGCATTCCTCAAAGCCTTGCTTCCGCCTAGGACAAAACTACTCCACCCACCCCCACCGACAGTTTCATCAAAAAGCGCAAGACAACCGTTTCTCCTTGTCGAGACATCGAAACAACGCACGAGACCCAGCCAAAGCAGCTGGCCTGTGCCGGGCACGTCTAGACGACTCGGAGGAGTTTATAATTCGCTCACAAAAACGGGCAAGAGGACTACTACTGTAGGACTAGGACGAGGAAGAGAGAGAGCAACTACCGCAGCAAAACTCGGCTTTACCTCTCCAGCTCGTCAAGCTCCCTGTTGATGTAGCTGATGACGGTTTCCATACGCGGGATCGTCACGTTCTCCAGCGCGTTCACGCGGCGGTTCGTCACCTATATCACCATTTCGCCGGGAGGATAAGACGGACAAGAAGGAGGGAGGGGTGAGGTGGGGCGGAGAGGGAGAAATGCGGGGGGTGCATTAACAATTGTGCCCGTAGAGTAAACTTGCGTAGTCTTGTTAGCTGCAGCCTTCTCGGCAACACAAGGTACCGTGATATCCCCCGGCACAACGGCAACGCGTGTGGAAGGGCAATATATGACATGCACGCGCCCTCGATAAATGTCGGTGCTGGGCTGAGCAAGGCGGCGAGGCCATCCAGCAATATCATATCACAATGTTCGGCGAGGGTTGGACCGACCCTTACGACGCTTGTCGTGCAACAATGGACATGGATCGTTCAAGCAGAAAAAAAAAGACGCGGTTGGCAACAGCAAATCATGAACGCCAACACGCCTCCCAGAAATAGTTTCGTCTGCCTCCCTCCACAGGTCAAGGCGCTACCAGCTATCATCGCTCCAACCTGTTCAGCAAGGTTTAACGCAAAAGCAAGCCAGACTGCACACGTAGCAGAAGAAACAACAGCAGCGAGTATCACCCTCACAAAAATACAAGAAAAAAAATTTCGAAAACACAGCAACCGCCGTGGAAACACCCCCCAAGAAGTGCAAAAAACAACACACGCGGAAGAGGGACAAACGGGCTTCCGCCTCGATGCGTTCTTTTGAGCCGATCTGCTCCGAGCTTCGCTGCCCCGCGCTGCTCTGCTTCGCGCTACTTTGCCCCGCGCTGCTCTGCTCTGTCCTGCTGCTCTGGTCGGGGCTAGCTGGCTCTGACAGCGTCCAGGACTCCCACCAAAACCGTCGGCGCATCTCACCGGGGACACGCAAATCACTGTGTACCCGGGTACCCGCCGGCACGAGCTTCAGGTAGAAGCGCCTCGGCTACACCCGGCGACACTGAACGGACACTGAACGCACCTTGAGCGCCTCGTCCATGGTGACGAAGGACGTCTGCAGCGACGCGAGCTTGATGAGGTTCTCCACCCATTGTTTGTACTTGTCGCGGCACTGCCCGACCTTCTGCCCTCCCCCTGCGAGACCGATGTTGTCCCTCGCCTGTGGTGTCCACAAGCACGCATGATACGGCAGGGGGGGAATTGTGGAGGCCTTAGTCATTTGAACCTTGGCAACGCATCCCATTCGAGACGGAGCACCGTTCCTACTCCTAGTTAGACACCTCCAACATTTGGCATTTGGGCGCTCATTACGTTTTTGTTCATAGGGGGTGGGGGGGGGCGTACTCATTTGTTGCGTGCCTTGGTCATTTGATCGTTGACCACGTATCCCTTTCAAGACGGAGCATAGGGATAAGGGGGGGGGGCGTACTCATTTGTTGCTTGCCTTAGTCGTCTGACCATTGACCACGCATCCCTTTCGAGATGGGGGGGGGGGGGGTATTGGAGCGTCCGCCTTCAACAAGATTGCCCCATCCTAGCGGAACAAACGCGCTTTTGTCATCAAAATATATTTACTAATTCTAGCTGCCGGCCCTGTACCATTGCGTACCACAATGAAACACACCAGTAGCAGGTATGATAGTATTAATGTGACCGAGGAGCGGCGACAGACGCGCCCAAGGCCGGTCCACGGGCGTTATGTCGGTATACATCAAAGACGTGGACGTTAGTGATCAAAGCGCGACACCCGTCGCGTCTAAGCTGACGCTCGGGCGTTATGTCGGTATACATCAAAGACGTGGACGTTAGTGATCAAAGCGCGACACCCGTCGCGTCTAAGCTGACGCTCGGGCCTCGGCGGGAGACGCTCTCATGCCTTGGAAGCGACCACCGTCGCAATCAGGCCGCTCACACGCGACCATAACCGATCGCGCTAACAAGGCTAACGGTCCTTCTTTCGATGGGAGGGCGGTGGGGGGGGGGTTCTATCGCGCTTGGGCTAGCCGCTTGGGAGGTTTGAGGGGGGGGGGGTAAAATAGCGGCTGCTATACCAACAGAACGGGTGAGCGCGCTTCCGTCGGGCGAGTCGAAAAACGCTTGCGCTTGGCGAGAGCCTTCTAGAACTCGCTCTCGTCATTGTTCCCTTTCAGCTATAGCGGTGGGAGGTGCGAGAAGGCTGGCACTCGGCTCTCGATGGAAAGAAAGCTTCGGGTAGCGGTAGGTCCATGGGGTCAACACTAGGTTTTAGAGCGGCTGCCTCAAGAACAACGCTCTGGGTCCACCAACGCAAATGCTGGTCATGGTAGATCATTTTGTCGAGAAAAATACCAATTCCGCTGTTTGCCAAAAGAAAAACGTCTAGGGCGCAAGAGCTGCAGCAAAGCGAAGCAGACATTGGATCAGATTGGCCCGTCCGCAAGCCCGCCCGAGAGGCATCCGAAGTGAGGAAAAAACAAAACAAAATCGGTGCCTTGTCGAACAAGGCTCGACGCTAAACCCAACGCCGAAAAGAGATGGCTGTATTTGTTACAGCAACAAGAATCAAGGGGTTGCAAACTTGAAACCTCAGGAAACAGGCAGCAACCAGTACTCTTGTGTGATGTCAATAAAAATCATTGCTGTGCATTCCTCCAGAGGTAGCTGAGCTGTACTGCAAACAGCACAGTGCAAGTTGGACGACGCGTGCACCGCACGGACGAAAGCGAAAAAAAAAACGCACCTCTGATCCGGTTTCGTACGACTCGAACACAGGAAGCTTGACACCCGCCACGTTATCCGTCCTAGCCCTACAGCGCACCGCCGCTGGCCGAGGTGTATCAAGCACCTGCCATCATAAAACAGGAGGTCGTGTTCGGTCACGACGCACGCCATCGCCAAACGTTGGAAAACCGGCGGAGAGAGGAGGCGGGAGTGGGTGGGGGGAGGGGGGGGGCAAGAGCGGATGGTTGACGCATTAGACATTTTGGTTGTGTTTCATTAATTGGGTGATAGATGCAAACGAGCAGCAGAGAACAAGGACGTCGTCGCTGCCAATACGTATAACTACCGCTGACTGCTGTTGTCTACACTTAGTGCTGGATAGCGGGGGCGTCTCGAGCCATCGGAAGGATAAGGCACGGCACAGCAAGGGGCAGGCACGGCCAGGGGCAGGCACGACACTGTCGTATTACATGACACCTCAAAAGCGGCACCATGTATCGCCGTTCGTTTTGAAACGAGCGACCTGCACAGGCTGCCACCGTTGCAAGCGGAGACGGCAATCGTGACCCGTTCGTGACCAATACCTTCGTTGCGAGCCCTCGCGGCATCTTCCGGCGCCGTGGTATCCCCCCCGTCCCACCCCCCTCCACCTGTTGGACAACACACCTTTGCGATAAACCTACATCGCCTCGCGGCCTGATCGCTCCTGGTCTTTAAGCGGCACCCCAACTTGCTCGCGAATGGCACCGCCACCGCCTTATCTAAATACAGTTAAAACAAAAAAGCTTCCCGAGGGTTTCCAACAACTTGGGTATCTATCTCCTGGAATGACGGGACAACTTATACTATATTAAATGTGTACGGTGCGGGCTGGTATTTGGTCATGTCCAACAGTGTGGGTGTCAGTCTCCTGCAATTACGGGACTACGTATTATACATACCAGTGTACTTATACCTCTATACTGTTACGGGGGACCATAGTAAATAGGACCCCATAGTTCTAGTAAAAATAGGAAAATATATAGGTTTTTGTGTGTACCGTAGGTCCTATTTACTCATCCCATGTATTATCTTCGCCCTTCTTTTCTCTCCCTCTCTCTTTAGTCATAACTCAGATCCGGGGTCACTACGCGTACGTAAGTAGGCTCTTCTCCCCCCTCCCCACTACGGTACGTGCCTTGCATTTTTATCGCGAAAAGGCTTCAGCACTTTCTTCCCTTTGTCGACTCGCGTCGGTCCCCCGTAATACGAAGTGTTATATATACATACGTGTGATATAAAATGTAGGCACGTGAACGCCGCGGGGTGTCCCGTATGTCGTGAGAGAGGGTGTAACGGCAACGACTCGTATCTGGTACATATCATACCAGAACATGACTGAAAAAAATAACTAACGGAAGACACCGATGAGCCCTCAGGAAGTTTCGGCGCGCTCTGTGTGCTGGTACGCTGTCGGGCGAAGCTCGATACGCACGCAAAGCCCGCCCAGCCCTCACAAAAGGGCTGTGTGCTCGCGATAGTTTGACATGCAGCACGCGCGCGATGTATCGTATACGAGGATCGCCAAGGCTGCCGTTTTTCGTGCTTTTACCTACACCTTTCAGTACCTCTACGAGTACTACACTCCTATACAATGATGTCGGATTACGGCTGGAGATGCTTATCCTTACGCGTTTTTCGGCAAAATGGGTTTTTTGCGTGCTTACGGGTAATTACGGCAAAAACAGGGGACGTTTAAGAAGCATCCCCGCTAGGACAAAAACGCACGTCCCACATTGTGCAGACCATTATTTAGTTATTTTTCTCTGCAATTTATGTGAATTTATAACCTACTTCCTCCAACTCATACGAAAGTAAAGTCGGCTATGTTTACACAAGCCCTTAGGCGTGTCCGATGCTTTGGCGGTGATTGTTTTCAAATATTTTTGTCATTTGTTAAGAGGAAACCATGTTTTATTTTTCGCGCAGCCTCCTGCATGGGCCAGTGGCCGAAAAAAAGCAGTCGGCCAAAAAAAGGCCGTATTTAGCCCTTTTTCAGAAAACAGAGAAGAAAATTGAAACCATGGAAATTGGCTAAAAAAGGATGAAAATCGATAAATTTGCGTTTTATTTCCGCTTCATCACTGATGTACGATACCCACGCCTCGTCTGAAAGCATGTCATCATGTGTCCGGTTATTATGTTGAAAGTGAAAACAGGCAAAAGTAGTCAAAATTCGGCCGTAAACGGTACAAATTGGCCGAAATCGGCCATACTATATGGTAATAATTGACCCACATATTCTTAAGAATAGAAACTCGGATTTTTCATTTTTATTTTTATGAGCATCTCTGTGACGTGATATGTTCGAAGAATCGAACTACGTATATCATTGTGCGCCTTTATGTTCAAACGTGATTGCCTCTGTGCCCCATAACGGACTTTACTTATGAATCGGAGAACACATTATATAGGTTCGTGCTGTAGCGCCGTCGGACTGCTGCTGTAAGCTGTAAGCCTCCATCAGTCCGTCAGCATGACACCAAAACAACGGAGGCCGCCATGCTTGTGGCTTGTAGTCGTGAGTAGTGAATTTATTGAGACATACAGCACCGGCTACCGGGCCCCTCATAACTACTTCGTGACTCGTGACCCACCGCCATCCTCGCAGCAGGTCGCAGGATCACAGCGCAAGCTCAACTGTGACTGCTGGGAAGCAAAATATGCGGACGTTTCCTAGAGATTTTGACGATTTTTGTTTATTGGGGACTGGGGGCGTAGCGTAATTTCGCCGGCCCAGTCCTATTACTTACCGCCAAAACGGCTCGCCGTAAGGACGTAATTACGTAATCCGACATCCTTGCTCCTATATATACAAGTGTACGAACTTCAACATGAAATACCGATACTGCCTTGTACATACGAAAACGTACGGTATGTACATACCAGCTTTAATAGTAATAGTGTTTTTTTTCTTTCACAGGTAACAAAATGTGTGCGTGACGTCATATCGTCAAAAGGGGTTTATGTCAAGGTTGTGATAATCTGTTGCCCAGGAGTTGGGAGACGGTATCAGGGTGGCATCGGATGTATCCGACATGTGCATGAACGCACGTACCACCGGGGCCGGGACCAAGATCTGGTCCTCGAGGCAACGGTATCGAGGCGGCCGACGGACGCTGCACAGCACGGACAGCTCAGAAAAGGGACATGCTCTCAACACACGGCGCGGTGAAGACGGGTCTTCGGGTCTTCGATTTAGTCGAGTACATACGTATTATGCGACTAAACCAAACCACCGTCGACACCGGTAGTTCGCGGAGCTGAACAAAAAACAACATATCATATATAGGAAAGCAACGCAAACCAATTATGAGGGGGGGCCATCGAATGTACTACAGCAGTAGACGGTATGTCTACACCTTCTGAAGTCTTGACAACTTCAGAACTTCCAGTGCACTGCTCTCGTGCTTGCTGTATGGCATGACACGGACGACGCAGAGCTTTCTTGCTGAATTACTCGCAAGAGTAGGGTGAAAAGATATCAGACACTCGTACTGATGTTCGCTGTGCATGCCGGAAAACAAATACTTTTGAGGAGGGCAAGCAACAGACGAAGAACAAAAGAGTGTGCCCAACACCACAACCCCCCCCCGTGGCTCGTGTGGCCGTGAGCCGACGCTCTCCACATGCGCGCGCAGCTGCCGACAACAATGCTTCGAACGTTGTTGCACTTGGGCGGCTGGGCACATCGACTCGAGACCAACATACGAAGCAAACTGAAGTTCTTATCGTAAGATGACAAGAAGACAGATTTCTCGTCATTGAAAGGGCACCAAAATTGCGCAAGCCCGAACAGGACAATAGTAGCTCGGGTCCCACAGCGAAATGCTTCGTGGATGCCAGACGCCGACCAACTAGTGCCGTGGCTTCCATTGCAACCCTGTGCGTGCTCAAGCGAAGGGAAGCCAGGAAACAGAAGCGAGACAATCGTTCTCTCTTTTCTTAGCTGCTGCTGCTGCTGCTGCTCCTGTCCTATCCTTCTTACTCTCTCACCTTCGCCCTGAAGTCTCCTGCTACGTACTGGGCCGCTTGAGTTAGAGAAAAGAACGATGTCGAGGCATCGTCGCGCATGACTTGCTTCAGCTCGTGGATCTGTTTCGCGATATTGCGAAATCGGGCCTGCACAAACATAGGGAGAGGGCGGACGGGAAGTCAGATAAGTAATCCGTGCGTACGTGCTTCTACAGGGCACAGCCGCTGCAGTGGGTGGGGACATCGGCACGTGTATCGTCGAGAATGTTTCGGCAACATCGTTAGATGCGTTTTGGGGACCCTTGAGTGCTTCGGATGACGATCGCGCTGCTGCAGTTGGGTTATTAATTTGCACAGCACAAAACGTGTCTCATTCGCAGCGAAGGAGTTTACCGACACTAGGCTTTAGGCAGCGAAGCAGCAGGTGGTGCCCCTTTCCGACTCCATGGCTAGTTGTTCGGAGCCATGTCAAGCACCGAACCGAGGCACAGCAAGCACCTACCTTGAGAGCATCAGACTTCTTCTTGAGGAGCTCGTACCCCTTCTTCGCTCCCAACAACTTTCCCTTGTACGTCTGCAGCGCCATGCGCGTCGGCGCCACCTGTTGGGCTGACATGGTGACTCACTCTGGTGTCTGCAAGAGGAAGAGAAGGTAAATAATAGGTCCAGGAGAACAACGTGCTTGCTTCGATAGCAGAACAGCAGAACGAGAACCCCCCGCATAAAGAGAGGCGAAAACATACACCTTGCGGAGGCGTTATACGTTGAGGGGGCATTAGTTCGAAATCGTGGAACATGGCTGTTCTGTGGTTGTGGCTGAGGTGAGGCGAGGCGCTAGGCCTTCCTCACTTCCTGTGTTTTCTCACCTCTTCCAAGAACCATGGGGATGTGAGTTTGGTGCCTTCCGCAAGGTAGTCAAGTGGTTGTTCTGAGCATGGTGGATTGCCTTTGGCACACTCACGATTGGTAGTCTTCCCAGTAGCAAGATGTTTTTGAAGGTACTGGTTGGTTCACTACTGTTTCTGTGTTGGATGTCCCACGCTGCCAGCAGGCAAGCAGGTTGGCTGTGCTGCCTCCGAGGCAATGCCTAGGAAGCTCGAGCCCATCGACAGTGCGTTGATCTGGCAGCTTTCACCGCTCTCCTTCCTTCTTCAATGCAGTTGTTTTCGTTGTTCTAGCGCTCCCTTCGTCTCTCCCTCTTGCCCTGTTCGACTCGTCAGTTTTTGTCTTTGGTCTATCGTTTCGATCACGCCGCGCTAACCCTCGACCTTGTTTTGCCTCTCGCTTGACAACCGCCACCAACGCTGTCGACTCGTGTGGCTGTGTGCGTGCTCACTGGATTGGCTCGAATGCCGTCGTGTGCGTAGCATTAAGTCTGGCAAGGTTGTGGTCCTGCTGGCCGGCCGCTACGCCGGCCGCAAGGCCGTGGTGGTGAAGCCCTTCGACGAGGGGAGCGAGAACCGCAAGTTCGGCCACGCCATCGTCGCCGGGATCGACCGCTACCCTCGCAGGGTGAGACAGCTGGACCGAGGCAAAGAGCGGTACTTTACTTACGTACTCTCTTGCGTACGAGTACACACGGGACTGCTGTTTCTACCGTAGCTATATGCCTCCTGTACTTCCTGCTGCTTGGACTAGGGACGTTTTCACCAACAGGTTACTCGTACTACACGTGTATATAGCGCTCGATGATATCACGAACGCAATGTTGGAGTTATGATATGGTCTTTACAGCCGTTGTTCGAATTATTAATAGCGGTGCTCTGCGATCTGCTGCTGTGCGAAGTTGTCCATACATGCAACCAGTACAGAACACCTCATAAGAAACAGGCTACGAAATATGAAAGCCGGACTGAGATTTAGAGGGAAATAAGAAATTCGGGAGTCGTTATCTTGAAATTAGTGTATATACACCCTTTCTGAAATAAGAAATCCAACCTGGACCAGATTTCCTTTTTCTTGTTAGGTGTCTTGGTACTGCTGTAGCCCACGAAGACAAGTCGATCTGTGTCGCAGACTTGGTCGACCACCTCAAAGAGGCAAGGCTGCTCACGTGTTGTCGGTGTATACGTTTATAGGCGTAAAGCCAGCACAGACATTACAGTTTCCATTCCAAGTACTCTGCAACAAGTATGCTGCAGTGTTCAGGTACAGCTGGCACATGCACGGCTGTTTAATATGAGAATGAAGCCGTCACCGACACTTGATACCTATTAATAGACGACAATTGATACCTGGTATGCATTGGACTCCGGGCGAGTTGCCCTCTCAGGTCAAACCGCCCGGCGTTGTCAGCAGATGCGATCTTGCAATGATGCCTGTGAGTACGAGTAGTGGGCGACAACTCAAAAAACGGTTGAGGCACACAGCATGGCTCTCCTGAAGTTCGGATCTAAGCACAAGTACCGAGAACTGTGTTCTTCGTGCCCGTGTGTGTGCACGTTGAACTCCCGCGAGGCGGCGTTCTCGGCCTTTGTCAAGAACGTCCGCGCATGGAAGGTAGCACGCCGATGACACCTTAAGAGGCGACGAGTCCACGTTCGCGAACACGCCGCACTCCGTGTACAACAGGAACACGTGCTCGTCGCGTACAACGTGTAAGGTAGCACTCAAACGCTCGTGGTCGAAAACTGGGAAATTACGAAATTACCCATGCCAGCCGTCCATTCAGAAGGGCTGCTTCAGTTTGGCATCTCCGATTGTGCTGCTGTACACCTCGATTTGGCTGGCATGGACGGAGTACGCACTCCTCCTCGGCATGACGCCTGAGGTGTCATCCGCTGGGAGCCCCGTCGGAATAGGTCGAGAAACAAGAACAAAGAGGGACGAGACGTCCAGACGCTCTCCGCCGTTTCGTCCCACTCTTTTCTTGCTACTCGATCGGTTCGGACGGGGCGCTGAACTGATGGCGTTCCAAGACGTTGCGCCGAGACAAAGTGGGTACAGGACACCTGTACGTAAGAAACAGGGAATCTGGTCCAGGCTGGATTTTTTATTCGAGAGAGGGTGATTTCTACACTAGTTTCAAGATACCGACTCCCGAATTCATTATTTTCCTCAATAAATCCTAGCCTGGCTTTCTCCAGAGTCTGTTTCTTATAAAGTGTCCTGTGCTGTACTCGTCCATGCCTGCCAAACTGAAGAATGCAGCAACAGTGCAACGTTAATTTGTTGGGTGTTCAAATTGGTCGAGACAGCCCTGAAATATATTTTCGCCCGGGAAGGACTTTTTTACTCTCAATTTTCCTCGCGTGCTGTGCGTTTTTTGCTCACTCGCTGACAATCGCCTATTGTACCCCCGTCCCTCGCCGCCTGCAGGTGACCAAGGCGATGAGCAAGGACACCATCAAGAAGCGCACCAAGCTGAAGCCCTTCGTCAAGTTCGTGAACGTGAACCACCTCATGCCCACCCGGTAAGTGACGGGACTTTCAGGCACGCACGCCTTCCGACCCGTCCCCCCGCCCTACCTACCGTCTCCCCCTTTTCGACCTCCTCCCGTCTTTTTTCCTTGTAAAAAAAACGGTGTTGAGTCAAAAAGGGGGTGTGGAATAGGGGAGGGGGCGTGGAAGCGGTTGGCGTGGTCAGTGTGCGGCGACGCAGTCCCCGGCCCAGGAAACGGTGTAGGTAGCCCCCACCCACCCCATTCCCGGCACAAAAACGCCTTATTTCTCTTTGGTTTAGGGGTGTGGGGCTGAAACCGGTCCTGGGTCGTAAGCTCTTCATGTCTGGTCCCGGTTATCGTAACTATTTTGGTTGCAATCAGTATGCGATGCAACGCGGTAAAGTTCCCCTCATGTTATTAAGGGGTGAATCGAAGCAACCCTACAGCACGATCTACAGTCGCAGACCTTGTTCTTCGCGGACTGAGCTAGCGATGAAACACAGCTAGGCACAGCAGTCCTGGGCAAGATGTTGTTTTTTGGCACACGAGTAAATAGTGCTTGCTCAAAGATTGTTTATCGCAGTTCGGCTGTGCACATATACCCGAAACGGAGTTGCTGTACGTATTGGCGATGCACACGCATTTCCGTCCCACCGCCAGTCGCCCTCTCTTTCGCTATGGTATCCAGTGCCCATACGAGAATGGAGCATGCTCGGGTTTCCGACCGGGAGCTCCAGACCACGACGGAGGGAGATAAAGCTACCCGAACCACCACCATGATGATTCAGGTTGATCTTGGTAGCTTGAGGGCTGCCCGTAACGTGTGGAGCGAAGAAACCCGAGGACCTTCAAAGCAGTCAAAATCGCACCATAGTTAAGCCACCAGTCCTCAGGATGCTTCGTACGAAACTCCTCTTAGATTAGACGCCATCGGAGACCGAAAACGACCATCGATCACCCTGCTCCTAGCAGAAGAAAGCTAGCCAACGAGTAAGTCGTGCTCGTCGGAAAGGAAGTACGAGCGCACCGCATGTCCGTCTGCTTGATGACGTCGGGATGGGAGGGGTGGGCGAAATTTTCGCAACTCGGTCCTGGGGTACTAATAGTAATGTCTCGTGACGATCGTTGGCGGTGGGCAGACAGACTCCTCCGACTGGTCGTCGCCGGAGACCGAGGATAAAATCCACTCGATCGTCCATTAGGTCTACACATGCTCTGGTATACCTGGTACGCTTTTGTGCAGCCCCAAACAGTGGACATGGCCCTTTACCTCATGTGTGTATCAGTGCTCGCAACGCTGCTGAGGAACGTAGCTTGAGACCGACGTTTACTTATGGCTACGCACCTCCCTGGGGACCTGTCGATATAAGTTCAGCACAACACATGCTCTGGTATACCTCGTATGCTTTTGTGCAGTCCAAAACAGTGGGCATGTCCCTTTACCTCATGTGTACATCAGTGCTCGCAACGCTGCAAGGAACATAGCTTGAGACAGATGTTTACTTTTGTGGTAACGCACCTGGCGCACGATTTTAGTTTTTCGTCCATAACCACCTTTTCGTTATGCACGAAGCAGTCGAATGATAAAAACAGATTTCGAGTGGTTTGACTTTGTTGTTTCGGCCCCACAGTTTTGTATCAGTCAACTGTAGGGCCAAATAACACAAGCCGCACCGCGCAAAACGTTTTCCGTTATTTGAGTGCTCACTACATTGTGAATAAGTGGTTTGGGCGGAAAACTAAAATCGTGTACCAGGTGTGTGACCCGAAACAGTCAAATAAGATGAGTAGATTTTGCGTGGTATGCCTTGTGCCCTATATATAGTCTACATTATCCGTGAACTGTTGAGCCAAACAACGCAAGTCATACCGCGCAAAATCTACTCCTGTTATTTGACTGCTCATGAACAGACTGCAGTTTCTGTCATGGACGTAGAGCTCCGATCTCGTCAAAAAAAAAAAAGAGGGGGTTCTTTCGTGAAGCGATGAAAACATCTGTCGCACACACGCGCAACAACGACTACTTCTGCCTTATGAACGATAAGTAAACTCATTGGGTGGGGGTGTTCGGAGGAGCAGCGTCTGCTTGAAGCAATCCAAGTATTAGGCTTTCCCTAGCAGCCAGAAAAAATATAACGAGGGTTCTTCCTAAGGACCGAAACACATAACTGTCGTTGGCGTCTTTGATGAACCGTTGTTGGCCGGAACACTTTTTACGGAGCTAGCGCCAAGCACATCCCCCAGTTGTTCGTGAAGATAGTCTTTGTCGCGTCCGGGAGGCTGCCGCGGCGAACGAGGAGCTGCTGGAGCAGTGGCAAGCCCACAAGCGGGCCCAGGCGACGCAGGTCCCGCCAAGCGCAACCCCTTCCCTGCTCGCGAACCCAGAGCTCCAAGGGCTTTGGGCCGCCCTCCCGGGCGCGACAAATACTATCTTCACGAACAACTGGGATGTGCCAGTCTTAGGCCCTCAACTACCAAAACTGGCTATGTATATGTCACCCTCTTCTGCTGTGCATGGCAATCACAGCAGTATGATTCCAACATGTGTGACATTGGAGTAGAATTGCAACCGGCATTCATGGACTGATATTTTTTTGTGTCAGTCAGCTTGAACCACCTCGTACCGCAGAAAATAACTCAATCTCCCTTGTGTTCAAAAACGCGGTTGCAGTTCTAAAGGGGTTTTACGCACTCAGGAAATACGAAATCTGTGAGGTAAATCAGCGGGTCATCTCCAGTTGTGCTGCCGCAAATTGTCTGTTGGTACGATACCTCCGACAACGTTCCCGTGGAACGTTGGCCACATGCACGGTGGTTGAGAGCAGGCGCTACTATCCGAAATGCCGCGAGGCAGCTATCCTGTTGTCGCCATGCTTGCCGTCAGCTTACCTGCCTTTGCGATTGGCCCTTCGGCGATGGCCTTCCCCCTCTGATCAGCTTGGTCGTAATCGCCGGTGTTTTTTTGTCCATAAAGTCTCACACATATATACGTAGGACTTAACATGATCTACGTGGAAATCTAGATCCTACATTTTCCACGCCGAGAGATATTCTGGAATACCCGTATCATACAGAACCCACCCGAAAAAAGCGTGTGCAAAAGCCGGGCGTACGTGTACCACCCGAAACGACATGGTTAGGTCGTGCAGATCAAATAGACCAGGATCTTCCGCCTAATCGTGCAGATTGGGGATCTGATCTTCCCTGGACTATCTACAGTAGATCGTGGGGTGGGGATCTGATCTGGTCCGGTGCACGAAGAGTGTGCTCCAAATGATCTCACGCTGCTTTTGCGGCACAGTTGTTCGGCTTTGGTGTGATGTACGCTCCTCGCCAGTTGCGTCCGGAGGATGGTACCAACGGCAAGTTGTGCGTCCCGAATACTAACTCGCGGGCTATCATGGCAGTTTTCGACGGTATCAAGCAAGGCTGCTATGTTGTCGTGCTTGTGCAGGAAACAGCCCTTAAGCTGTCCTCTCAACAGTTTCGCTTGTAGCAACTGTGTTTCGTCAAAAATACTGCTTACTCGTTTAGCGCTTGCTTTTTTTTTTCACGTCGCATGCAGTAAGCGGGTGAAAGCATGCTGAACCTACTGCAAGCGTACAGAACAGGACGCACGTCTGTAGAGCATGACACTTATCAATTTTTGGTATTGTTGCGCCGTACACCGAGCGTGTAGAGCGCCTCATACATATTTGTATGTGTTGCCATGGCCCAGACGGAAAACAGGTATTCATAGCTTATAAAAGCGTTGCGGTACTTGGGTAATTGTCTGGGCGCCTCGGCATAATCAGTGTTGATGCTTACGGCGTCACTTATTGGGTTTCGTCGCCTACTGCCTACTTGTTGGGTTCCGAGTTCGGTGCCAGCATCGAGAGCTGGTGTTGTCTCGCAGCTGTTTTATGGCGCACCCAAATGTTGCTGCAAGAACTCCGGATGCCGTGCTGGGTTCGGCTATGACTACATCCGCGCGGTGCCAAAGCAATTTGTCTTCTTACACCTACAGAAGCGTGAATTTTGGATCCTCTGAGCGAACGGGAAACCCTGATGCCAGAAAGGGGTTCCATGAGCCGCGTGCTATATATTCCACCCCCCCTGCATTATATATCGGGCAGCAGCTCATCCGCGTTTGCTGAAAATTATTCGGCAAAGGGACCAACCGCTATTCGACCTGATTAGGTTTCGAGGTGAACGCTCACTTTTTATTTGGCGCTGGGTTACGCCTTCACGCCCGTTAGTTTCCTGAAATACGAACATCTGTGCTGATCGCTCGGTGCTCTGCGCCCTTCGAATCACTACGACGCCGGTGTTTTTTTTTGCGTTACAGCACTTGCCTTGATGACTCTCGCACGACATCGGGGCGTGGCATCGGCTTCAGAGCTCACTGGAGACCTTCAAGTGTTCCCGACGCCGAAGGCGTGCTACGGCCGTCAAAACGAAAGTGAAATTCATCGAGATACCGTCTGACCCTTTCTCCCCCGACACCGTCCCCCTTATTTCTCTCCGTGCTGCACATCCTCGGGGTATCTGTCCTTTGTTGTGCTGAAACGCGCAATCGGAGCAGTTACCAGGTGGACATCGACCTCAAGAAGGTGGTGGACGAGTCCGCCATCAAGGCTTCCCCTGCCGACGTGAAGAAGGCCGTGAGGAAGATCTTCGAGGACCGGTACCTGAACCAGAAGGACGTCAAGTCCGAGAAGAAGGCCACCGGCGTCAAGTACTTCTTTGACAAGCTCCGCTTCTAAGCTTATTGTACCCAAGAGGGTCGAGATTTTTGGAGGACCGAGTTTTTGAAATAGGGCTGTGACTGCCGTGTAGCACCCGCGTACCGTTTGCGGAGAATTTGCACCGGAATTGGCTCATGTGAGCACGTTTCTTAGGTGTTCCAAGTTCTCCGCGGCGTCGTTTTGCCTTGGGTTTGTCGTTTCCGTAGGTAGGGTTGGTCAAACTAGCTGTCGCTTGAAGGAAATAACCCTTCGGTAAAAGCTGTGGTAGTCGTCTGCTGGATTTTTGCTCGGTCGTTGATCAGGATCGTCTCGTCAAGGTTATAATGGAAGAAAATTACAACAGGATTTTCACTGTTGGCTGTCTGATTAGATGGCTCAAGGTATCGTGGTTGATACCCACTTGACAACATGTCAAAGTGTTGCATTCTGCCGCGAAAAAACATCGCTTTGCCACGGGTCTCTGGAACCGTGACCCGATGTACACATGTTTGGCTCTTGGCTTCAAGTTTCAGGACACATTGATTTGCCATGAGCCTGTTTAGAGGTATATATGCTCAAGCCCACATCGCGTACTACGCAGCTTGCGTCGATTTTCCACGCTTCAAACGCCTCGCCATTTTTCTCGGCGATGATCGATTGAGCTTGACTGCTGTCCTGCCTGGATTTTATTATTCCTTAAAATTCCGGGGAAATAAAAAAGTCGGGGGTGGTTTTACTGAAGTCAGTGTGGAACACACGAGGACACCCTTTCTCGAACAGGAAAATATAGGCAACGTAAAGTAAGACAGTTGTATTGCCGGTTTCTGGTTGAGGTTACGGTACTACTATTAATACTGTGTAGCTCGCGCACTACGCTACTTGACTCCTACAGCAGTGTACTCACAAAAAAAATTGTTTTCGCGATGCTTCATCGTTACTTACTTGTTCGTCGATACCTCGTGGACTGACGTTCGTATAAGCTTGTACGAGGTGCTTCGCTTTGTAGCTGAGGTCAGTGTACAGTTTCCTCAGTTGATTCGAGTCCGGAAAGTCAAAACGTTAATGTGTCCCGTCAAGTGTGTACCGTATGCATACACACAGCGTGGTCAAACAAACTCTTCCGAGAAAACGCATTGTTTTCGTTGCCGTAAGTGAAACAGCTACTGGTGAACGTCATTATTAGTTGGCGACAAGAGACCCAGAAGCCAGCACACCTTTCAGACAACCGCTGCGCTTATCCATAGCCCCCACCGCTGGACAACGAACAGAGAGTGGCCGCGACGATTTCGATAAAAGCATGACGTGTGATGCACCACCACCACAACAGCAGTTTGAACAAGCGAGCGCGATTTTCTGGATAATGCGCGACAAAAATACATGATGCCGAAAACCATTCCTCCCATTCCGTGCCTTTTGCAAAAAAGGGCTTTTTTTTTAAACAGCCAGGTATACAACAACAGCAGAGTAGTACGTAGCGTACGCCGTAGTAGCGAAACACTCGTCATGTCGCTTCCACCAGAAAGTGGTCGGGAGTATGTACGAGGAAACTCGACGGACGGGCGCGATGTTTCAAGTAGCAGGCGTATATATCAAGTATACGGTACACAATCGAAGCCGCGAAACTTACTTCCCACCTCGGACAGATCATGTACAGTATCAGCTCATCTAGTCCTTCGCCTGCCGTTGTGAGAGGTTTTGTGATGGATCTGCATATGACATAGTAGTACAGATCCAACCGACAGGACACATGCGCTACGAGATCGTGCAGAGTATACGGGTCTCATCCGGCAACTTGATCTAGATCATACATGATCGGGCATTGACCTGTCTGAAATCGGGCATTGACCTGCCTTGAAAGATCTAGTCAGTCGTAGTAGATCACGAAGTGGGAATCGATTTCGGCCTGAGGTGCACCTATTAATAGTACTGCTTGTAGTACTATACGAGTACGCGTACGTAGCGTAAATGGAAATAAATGTGGACGTCTCCAACTTACCGAGACTAGAAAAATCGTATACTAATACACCCGCGACCGGTGTATTGCGAAGCACACAGCTTAGTATCGATGATACGCAGTACGTAGACGAAGGCGGTGGCATTCACAAAGTGGCATACCGCACTCGTATATACTGCTACTGCTGCGGTGTCTATTCGTACCAGTACGAACCGTACCATGAGTTTTGAAATTTGAAATTTGAATTTGAACAAAATTGAACAGAGGGAGTTCGAAGTTTACGTGCATGTTCATGGCGGGGACCGGTAGAAGCACGTATGAGCCCAACCCTGCTGTCAGCCCCATTTGAGCCTGCTGTTCCCGTTCTTCTCAGCCTGTGGACCGGACCAAGTTAGCTACACGTAAGATCATTGTGCCGACAGTTATTGCAGATAGAGATGGCGTCTTTCGCGGATGACACAGCTTTGTTTGATGGCGCGTCCGATGGGAGAATGAGGAGAGTCAAGGAAGCACTCGCAGCTGGCGCGAACATAAATGGGCACCAAAAATTACCTTGCGCTCCGATTGCCGCCGCCACCTTTACGAACGAAGTGGGCATGATACAATTCTTACTCGAGCAAAAGGCAGATCCCAACGGGCCTGTTCATCACGAGATGCCATGGCCAACGACCCTTGGCATCGCGCCTGAAGAGCGGTTCTCGCACCATCCTGGAGAACGAGCTCTGCATATCGCGGTCGTTCGAGGTAACGTCGAAGTCGTTCGCATGCTGAAGCGGGCCGGCGCCGATCCCAATGCCACCGACGAAAGAGGCCGCACCCCGCTCTTGACGGCTTGCGGATGCCTAGAAGGCTGCGTCGAAATCGTGCGGTTGCTGCTGGAGGCGGGCGCCGATCCGGCCTTGGCAGAGAAAGAAAACGGGTACACCGCTCTGCACCTAGCGGCCCAAAACGGTCACGTGGACTTCGTCGACATGCTGCACAGAGGAGCGCCCTCCGTACTGAACACCTACGCCACCGGCGGCGAAACGCCGCTCTTCTTGGCTTGCGCCAAAGGCCACGCGAGGGTGGCTTCCCGGCTGCTGTCGATGGGTGCGATGCAGATATTTCCCCCGGACAACCGCGGCATGTTGCCGCTCGCGATGGCCGTAAAGGAAGGCTACATGGACGTGGTACGGGTCATGATCGACCGCGAGATAGGGATAAATGCGATCGGAGGCCGTATGATGTTCCCAAACGCCCTGTACAGTTCCGTTCGCCACCACCAGGTGAGAATCCTACGGGTGCTGCTCGGGGCGCACGGAGAGGAGAGGCGAACGGAGTGGGCGAACGCCGACCTCAATGACCAATCACTGCTTCACTGTGGCGCTGGCTTCTGCTTTCCCGCCGCGGTGAGCGTTCTCCTCGCGTCGGGGGCGGACGAGGCGGCACACGACTCGCAAGGGCGTATCCCTCGAGACGTCATCGGGGCGGACCCCAGGATGATGAAGGTGAAAAACTTTCGGGAGAAGGAAATCGCCATTCGCCGGATGCTGGAGCGGGGCCCAGCGTACCGAGCTCGACCGTGGGCGTGGCCCACCGAAGAAGAAGCGGATGACGATGGTGGCGGTGACCATGACGCTGTCCTGTTGCCTGCCCCATCGACGAAGCTCGCCGTGGGCGTGCGAATCTTCCGGCGAACGAGCGGCAGAAAGTTCTTCGGCAATGTCGTCGGCAGGTGAACGCTGTTTCACGCGTGTTTATCAGAGCAGCTACTACTGTACAAATATAACCGACCGGTACGCTTTACGAGTAGAGGCATAACTCTGTACTTGGAATTTGAATGGATCGTGTTTGCTGTACGAAGCGAAAGGAAAGGGCTAATAACTGGAATATAATGCGGCTTCGAACTTGGAACCTCAAGCAAGTAATATTACACATGGAACCGCAATTACGTACAAACCCTGGTATATATAATGCGTGCATTCGGTACTGCAGTAGGCGTATTGAAACGAAATGTCACGAAAGCCTGAAAGAACGCTGATTGGCAACGGAACCAGACCGAACGGGTAATTTCTACCACTTTACTTTGATCCCCACTCGCGACTTTGCGATGTAATAAGTGAAAAGGTTCAAAATGCTCATTCGGTTGCCGCGAGTTTTAGAAAGATTAGTTCAATCTCTGTACGTTCATCGTCAGTCGCGAATAGCGATGATACTTTTTTAACGCTTGAAACTGGAAAATACTTCGTACTGTATAGTACGGCTGCCGCGAGTTTAGGGAACAGAAGATCATGTGTCGAAAAGTCGATAGAGTAAATACCAGGTAATAATTCAAGACCCATAACACCAGCAGCCGATGTGGAGCCAACCAACCGCTTTGAAGGACCGAACGGTAATTGTCGGACCGAACGATCACAAACGTCCAGATGCTTCACATTAGTTTAGGCAGTATGGGGCAAGCCCTACTACTGTGCAGGTTCACTCTGGTTACTCTTGATCACTCACACGAGTTTGGTTCATAGTATTGGCGGTTTCTTGCCTCTCCAGAAGTTCTGAGCAGGAGGACAAGTATTCCTCTTGTCAGAGGAATATATAAATAGTAACGCCTCCACAACAATAGAGGGGAAACGGGGATACCATGACAGGGTCCCGTATACTGTATTTAAGATAACATACCCCCTGGGACGAATTTCCGACACACGATTTCTGAAGGGGGGCACATCCAACCGGAATTCGTAGTGGGCTTTGGAATAATCTCGTCGAAACATTTCCATAGGCCCATCGCTCGGTGTTTGCACCCTCGCCGCTGTCGGAAGCATCAGCCCGGAAATTCGTCCCGAGCAGGGTGTGTTGTGTTATCACCCGTGTGGTACGTCAGTGGTTGGTGATGGCAGCGTTAATACATTTGCCAGCTTTCGGTTGGAAGTATACTCGTAGTGTCGGAAGGCATGGAGGCATACGGGGGGCACGGTTGGGGCGTGTAGCCGCCACAAAACCTTCCTGCCGCAGGGGCCACGTCATACGATTGTGCCATATGACTACGTATAGAAGGTTCACGTAAACATGTAGCGGGTAGGTTGCGAGGAAGGCTCTGGTAATGTGATTTTGGCCGAGTGTGGAGCTGAAGCTCCACCAATCCCCGTCGGACCACGGCGGCGGAATAAATGTTCGAGAGCTCTCTCGAGGGTACAGCGTGGATTGTTTACACCGCCTCCTCTGGGCTCTGGGGCACGTCCTACGGTCTAGCAATGACAGTACTTCACGCCTCGGACAGATAGACCATGATCTAGATAATCTAGTTCCTCACCTGCCGTTGTGAGAGGTTGCCAAAGACCTGCATAGCACAGATCCAGCCCAGGAAACACGTGCCAGATCATGCAGGTGTTACGGGTTCCAACCGGCAACATGAGCTACTGCTGCTGTGGATCATGCAATATCCGGAATAGATCTGCCTTGAAACATATAGAACATGAAACGGAAATCGACGATCTGTCTGAGGTGTGGGATGCTTAGCTTCCGTGTCAACCGCGCTTGCTGCCCCCTCGACGATGCGACCTCCCCGTCTTAGGGTCGCTATTGACGATCCCGCCGCCTGTCAATGTTCTCACTCTGATTCATGGATGACAGTCCAGGATTCGCTTGAACCCACACGCCTGGAATGGAAAATAGAGTGCACTGTGCTTTGAACTTTCTCAAGTTCCGTTCCAGTCATTCCAGCCGGTCAAAATTCGGTGGCGACGCGCGCTCGAGTTGGCCCTGTTCGGGTTCGCCGACTCGGGTACGAGGCACGAGTTTTGGTGTTTATTTTAGTTTTTTAGCGCTCGTACGGCTGTATCATACGGTGACAATTTCTGTGGAGTGCGTGTCTACAGCTTAATACACAAAGATGTTATCAATATGTAGGAGACCGCGTTGTGACCCCTTGACTGACCGCCTCTACATTATGACTAGTATATTAAGGTGACAAGATGCCTTGACGCGCCCCTAAAAACGGTCTCCTAGGTAGATTTTTTGTTCATACATGTTGAATAGATGATCAACCGGCCACCCAAGTAACAGGAAAAAAAATACTCGAACCGTGGCTCTGCGTCTTCGAATTTCGCCGGTATATAGGCTCCTCGTCGACTCTGCAGTAAGGCCAACAGTCGTGCCGCCCCCCCGTGCCCGCCGCTTCCGTGACAGGTATTGCCTGAAGAACTAGCTATCGCCGTTATGGGCAAGAAAATGCTTGATGGAGTCCAGCTGCGGTTTTGGCTCCGCGTGGAGCGGTGGGTGTTGCCGTTGTGCCAGTAGGACATAAGTTTATACGTATGGCGAGTTTTGGAACACGCCGTGATCTATTTGCAAGGGATTATTTGGTGGATAACTGTAAACGAGCGCTGTCGATTGCGCTTGTGGGAGATAAGACGTAGTACGAACGCCGATACCGAGTCCATAAATAGAAGTAAGAATAGTAGCGCGCCCTCTAGGGTGTATATAGCCCATGTCCCGGACTGTTGGGGGGGTATTGTTGAGCCCAGTTGTTCTGGCTAATGAGACTCCTCGCCTGAGTAGCTACCCAACCCATAGACTAGCGTTTGTAATCCCATTAGACTAGCGTTTCACTGTTGTATTCCTGTCACTTTTTCTTTTTCTTGTAGTTATTATTTTCTTGCTTGAAACGTTTTGTTGTGTTTTCGTACCCGGTACGTTTTTTTTTTGTAGTTCAATTGCTCAAGAGTACCTTAATTAATTTGCGAGTACGTGTTTATTTTTGTTTTCTCTGTCTCACGGTCTGTGACCCACATAATTTGTATGTCTCTAGGATGAAGACTCAGGACGGACACTGGGTGTACTGATGTCGTTAAGTACAAAGAAAGGTTTAATGTGAAGACAACACACATGTTATGTCTAATAGTCCATGGGATTGTGTTATGGTACTGCTGGAATGATGTGGAAACGTTGGTAAATACCTGGTATCAGGTATAAGAATCGTATTGGTAGTACTTCGAAGGCGTATCTTAGATGGGAACCAGGGGTTCCCAGGGGGTTCTTGGCAACCAAGCCTGCCTTTCCAGTCTTTCATCGTGGGAAAAGAAATAACGCTGTTCTTCTTCTATTTCTTAGCAAACAGCACACGTGAGTACCAACGAGTGCCCGTTCAATAGGCTGACCTGGCTAGGGAGGTACTCTGTGTCCTTACCCTAATCATATAACAATTGTTCGTCGGGGTGCGCGCGTTTTTTTTCTCGAAGTCGGTTTTTGGGTGAGGTTCAAAGCTCCTCATGTCAGAAAACCGAGAATCACCACACACTTCTGCGTCTGACAGATCATGATCTAGATCATAGTGTCTAATTCCTCACCCGCCGTTGTGAGAGGTTGTGCAGGATCTGCGTAGTACAGATCCAACCCAGGAAGCATGTATGTGCTCAAATATGCAAATTTTGCGGCTCCTACCAAGCAACATGAGTTAGGACGTACAGATCAGGAATCTATCTGCCCTGAATATCTAGATCATGAAGTGGGGATCGGTGATCTGTCCGATGCGTGAAACATTATTATGATTATGTAGTCGTTTTACTTTGATCTCCATTTTTTGTCGAATTCCAAAAGCAGTCAGTGCGTTGATTGGTGCTCGCACTGCTGGGCGTCACCATCAGGATCCGAGTCAAGCTACGCGTGATGCGCGCGCGCTCCTACTGCGCCTTTATTATGCGCACGATTCTGCTGAAGAACTGAAGGAGGGTCTTTTCTTTGGAGCGACATTCGCACCATCTGTCATCCGTTTTTGTTTAATTTTGTCGACGACGCGTGCTATGATAGAGGTAGCACTTTTTGGCTGATTTTTTTTTTCTGAATGATCGGACCCATTCAGAACTGAAAAAAGCATCCCACACGAATCCCAAGTAGTGTGTCCCCAAAATGTTGGGACCAGTTTCAGAACTGAAAAAAATATCCCACACGAATTCCAAGTAGTCTGTCCCCAAATGATTGGAACCAGTTCTTAAGGG
Organism: Saccharina japonica; assembly: GCA_008828725.1. Lineage (NCBI taxonomy): Eukaryota > Phaeophyceae > Laminariales > Laminariaceae > Saccharina > Saccharina japonica. Next base: position 458,408 of record MEHQ01003188.1, on the reverse strand, counting down.
GTTAGCCTAAAATCTCCGGTTTTGCATTCTTGCGTTGCAATATTCTTCAGTGTGTAGTTACAGTAGTAGGCCATGGAATTATCCATCGGGTATATAGCACTTTTACTTTCGTCCAAAATCAGTTTTTGGGTCGGGTATAGAGCTGCTCAAGCGACTACCCTCAGGAAACACATGGTGCATCTCTACCGACATATTCATAGCATGCGTCCGACCTCGTCCTACTGTTGGTGGTTGGTGGTGATGCCCGTACCAACCTGTGGTATTTGGCGTACTTTGCATCTGCCCGCAGTCCATTACAGGAGGTGCCCTCTGAACACTTTATGGGTAATCGCTACCTCTTTATTAGTATTAGCTCACCCGCGGGGAATATGCACGTATGTGTAGATGAGTTACATTTCCTAGCAGAAAACTGCGGGCACGAAATCCCTTTCTCTAGGCATCACTGCTACTTATACTATTAATACTACTACTGCTACTACTACTACTATTAATACTACTGCTACTACTGCTGCTACTACTACTACTGCTACTACTACTGCTACTACTACTACTACTACTACTACTACTACTACTACTACCACTACTACTACTACTACTACTACTACTACTACTACTACTACTACTACTACTACTACTACTACTACTACTACTACTACTACTACTACCACTACTACTACCGTGGCCTCTACGGTGCGCGACCTCGTCGCTGAAGTTTGAAAATGTGGTTCCAGGTCGTTTTTCTTGTACTGTAAACAAGTTGTTTTTTACAGCTCAAAACGAATATTTTTCTCGAAAAATATGAATACGAGTACTCGTATACAGCAGGAAACAAATGACTGCGTTTTTGTACACGATTCTTTGATTTTTGAGGCACACTTCTGAGGCCGATTACGCCGTCTGTAGGATCGATCCCGATATCTCCCGCCCCTGAAAACCTTCCTTGCATATATACACGGGCACAGGAAGAGTTCTGGGCGATTTCGTCCACGCCTTCCACCGCGACCTCGGCCGTGAAGATTGCCTAAACAGGCGGCGTAATTGCTTCGACCGAAGCTGCTACCTGCTTCCATCTGCAGGAAACTGAATTAGTCCAACTCTATGAGGATCAAGCACGATCAAGCTACCGAACAGGCTCTACCATGACTTGATTGAGTTGCTCTGCGTGTGGTGTGTCATTTGGAGGCTTCTGTGGGGAGCACGGTGTCTGTGAAAAAGGCCTTGTTCGGGGCTGATATTGATCCAACCCCGTTTTCCACAAATCAGGCGTTATCTGAAAGTACTTTTTTCTCACTTTGTGGGCAGTGCAACANGAATCGGCTGCCACTTTGCCACACTGCTGTGGGTGCGTCAAGGAGTATTTTGAGGGGCGGGAGATATCCGGATCGACGATATTGATGGAGCTGTGGTGGATTGCATATTTTCCCAAAGGAAAAAAACAGGGGTATTGTTGTTCCAGTTGTCGATTGCTGAAAGTAAATTTGGCCAAAACACGATTATTTTGTGGGCAGTGCAACACAGGTGAGCCCCACCGCTTGCGAGTAGCCGCTTTTCTCTTGACGCCGGCTCGTCGCCGTCGCCGTCTCTGTTGCTGTCGCTTATCTTTGCGTCTTCGTTCTGTTCCCGTTCGTCAACTTGTGGACCGCCGAAGAGAGAGTTCGTCCAAGGGCTGCAGGTTCGGCACGATATTTTTGCCGCCAATTTGCAGGTGCCTGCCTCCTTCTCCCTCTTGATACATGGCTTCTCAGGACATCAACGCAGTGTTGTTGGAGGGCGTGTTCGATGGCAACATGAAGAGGGTGGAGGCCGCTCTAGCTTCTGGAGCGAGCGTGGATGGAGCTTCCTGGCTACCCTGCACTCCCATTGCGGGCGCCGCTGCTATGAATGAAGTCAAGATAGCCAACCTTCTCATCCGGCGAGGGGCAGATCCCGCCAAGCCTGCTGATCAAGAGGTCCCATGCCCAGGCTGGACCATGCCGATCATGCCTGGGGAACGGCCGCTACATACGGCGGCCATGCGGGGTCACGTCGAAATCGTCCGCTCCCTGCTGAAGCAGGCCCACGCTGATCCCAATGCCACGGACAAGTCAGGCTGCACCGCACTCGTGTTGACCTGCGCGTGCCCGAACTACCGCATCCAAGTGGTGCGGTTGCTGCTCGATGCGGGCGCCGACCCGGCCTTGCCAGAATCACACGGGTACTACCCTCTGCACCTGGTGGCCCAAAAGGGCCACATCGACCTGGTCGACATGCTGTACACCAAAGCACCCTCCACGCTCAACTGCTACTCCTCCGGCGGCGAAACGCCGCTCTCTGTGGCGAGTTCACATGGCTTCGAAGACGTGGTGCTCCGGCTGCTGTCGCATGGAGCGAAGCAGCGAATACCCGTGACGCAAGGCTGCTTGCTGCCGCTCGCGGCGGCCGCGGAAAAAGGCTACGAGAGCGTGGTGCGCGTCCTGCTCAACGAGGGCTTCGAGGCTGTGGGGGGCACGGCAACGTTGCCCATGTCTCTGCACAGGGCCGTCTGCTACGGCCGCCCGAGAATCCTCCGGATGCTGCTCGAGGTGAGCGGAAAGCAGGCGCAGCCGGTGTGGGCCAGCATCAACGTCAGTGGCAGGAACCTGCTTCACTATGGCGCTGGCCACTGTTGCCCCGCCTCAGTGAACGTTCTCCTCCAGGCTGGGGCGAACGAGGCAACACGTGACGTGCGGGGGCGCACCCCTGGAGAAGTCATCGGGGCGGATCTCGGTCTCGGGAGGCTTAGGATGGACGGAGGGGATAAAGTCGCCATTTGCCGGATGCTGGAGCAAGGCCCAGCGTACCGAGCTCGGTCGTGGGCGTGGCCGATCGACGAAGAAGCGGATGGCGGTGGTCGCGGTGATGGGAAAGCTGTCCCCTCCTCTCCGCCAGCAGCGCCAAAGCTCCCCGTGGGTATGCGAATCTTCCGGCCAACTAGCAATCGAAAGGCCTTCGTTAATGTCCTCGGCAGGTGAGCGGTGTTTTTCAGGGATGACACGATGGTACCACATGTCTAATAGTCACGGCTAAAAAACTGTAACAAATGGTACGGGTACTGTCTGTAACTTGTACAGCATGTCAGCACTTGAAGTTGCGTTAGCGTATGGACGGCAATGCCAGGGATGAAGCAGGGGATGGATGCGATCTATCCCCGGGAGAGGATGGTAACCGCTTCCACCCCCGGGGCTTCCGCTCCATTTTGTTCATCATCGCAGTGTCGCTGCGGAAATCACCTTTTTTTTCCGGTGCATTCACTGTATATTCCAAGAGTAATCCTTCATTTAACTTACAGCCTGCACGTGAACCAGATGAATCCACTTCCACACCCTCCTGCCATGACTGTACTTGTAGACTTCGTACTCCCACACACAACTGTCGCTGCTGTACGTGCCATTTCGCTGCCAGAGTGAGAGGCTGTGAAAACGACCCCGCGAGGCTCCGGAGGAGCCACCTTCAGCCGTACAGCTTCTCGCTGTGTGCTGTGGGTGCTGCTGCTGCCGCTGCTGCTGTATCATACGGTCTTTATGTAAGGGTCTATTAACACTATTCATAAGATATAAATGCATTTTCATATCGGGGATAGGGGATATACGTATTTACGGCCGAATTCGTTACGGACTGTAACTATTATACCGTCCCTGGTGTTTTTCGCGTTTGTTTGTTGTTCGTATCAATATGGAGAGTTGACCGTTTTCGAGACTAGCGCTGAGTCGAGTAGGATGCACCAGTTATTTTAGTTATTTTAGTTGGTTCGAGGGCACCTAAAACGCCGAACATAAACTACGATTACAGCAGCAGTAGTATCGTCCACACGAAGAAACAGCGGGGGCTGCTGTTTTTGTAGGTAGGAATAGGTTCAACGTAAAGAGGTACCAGCTACATGCGGCACGCACACAGCATGAAGCTACGTGTTCGCACTGCTCCATGCTTCTCCGTAAACGGACGATAATATCGACCTTCTCGTTTTTTTGGTCGCTACACGTGATGGATGCCAAAAAGTGCGAGATCCGTTTTTTTATTTCTGCAACAAAACACAACGACAGCCGCCGGCGTAAAGTCAACAATCTGAAGGTTGAGGGGTTCCCGCCGGTCGCCAGCAATAAAAACACCACCACATCTCTGGTGGAGATTAAAAAACAAACAAACACATACACAAATCGGCGTTTTTCGACACCAGAAATAATCATACCGGCATGTGAATCATTAAAAACTAATGTTGACGCCGCTTCTTTCTTCAACCATGATAACCCATCCCCTCTTTTTTTTTCTTTTTTTTTCCCCAATAAATACGGATTATTTACACTGACCCTCATTTTTTCAGCTGGCGAAACGATGCAACCATTATATGTGTAGAACCACAGTCGAAACAAGCGCAGCCTGGAAACCCGGGAGGTACGCCTCGCCTTACGCGACCCCGCTTCGTGATTTTCGGTGCCTGTGGCCTGTGGCCGATCCGTCCGCGGGGAATATGCCGTACATGCCCTTGTTTTGTGGCAACGACCGGTCCTTGATTATTGATGATGTTGCCGACCAGTCGCTTCGCTCTCCACCCCAACGGCGGCAATCTGTACCCAGGGTCAGTTTGGGGGGCTCAGGCCCGGGTGGGATCAGATCGGCGTACGAGTAGGATCAGGGTGCCGAGTGGGAGAAGGGTGATTGGCGGCTCAAGAAAAAGTAGCACCACAAAAACGGGCGCCCAGGCTGTGTGTGTGTTTGGACCGGGGTTTGAGGAATGCACCGACTTGTTTACGAAATCCAAATACGAAGTGTCGCCAATTTTTCCCGAACCAGATGGTTTTTACTTGAGATTCTTCATGGCACTGCACTGAAACGACCGCGTCAAAAAGACATTCGATGTTTACGAAGCATGGTAGTCAAAAACAAGCACGCCTTGAAATGCGCAAAACTCCTGTGGAGCAGACCGCGCTTTGCTGCAACTGCTGTCCCAGGTATCAGATGAAACCTTTTGGGCCCCAGGTAGGGATTTAGAAGGGGCCTCTCCGCCCCAATTGCGGAGGGACCGTAATTTAAATGTATGCTATTACGGGGTGGGCTAATGTAGTAAATAGGACCTACGGTACACACAAAAACCTATATATTTACCTATTTTTACCTCCAATATTTGGTCCTATTTACTATGGCCCCAGGAATAGCAGTTCGTCCGAATGAATTACGAAACGTCTGAGATGCAGTTACAAGAAACATATAGCCGAACCGTCAACACTATATCCTCGGTAACACCCTCTAAATAATCGGTCGGCATCCTAGGTATAGTAGGTTAGTATTCGAAGTGTGGTCGTGCCAAGCGCTTGCTGTGAGCGTGCAAGCGCCACTGTTTCAGGCGTAGTGTCATGCTGAACGCGTGTCGTACGCCTTGTTGCGAGTTCGGGTACTAAGCACACCATCCACCCCTTATCCTAGGTGCGCGGGTTGCTTCGCCTTGCCGATGGTGTAATCGCCATATTTTCCGTTGCGTTTTTCCCTCTGAAGTCTTAACCAGAGTGGAAAAGCAACGAAACAAGACGGCTATTATTTCTGCACCTTGTCCAACCGGAGAGCAGAGCAGTTTCGACATGCTTTCCTTAAGGGGTGATAATATATTGTCCAAGCTACTATGCGAGGAGATATTCCAAACGACGCGCGGCATGATACTTGTCACGCTACTGTGCGCATTCGCTAGGCATTTGACGCAGACCGCACGTATCGTTTACTTGGTCGCTTAACCCGCCCCCCCCGAGCTCCGTCTCGAAAGGGATGCGTGGTCAATGGTCAAATGACTAAGGCAAGCAACAAATGAGTACGCCCCCCCCCCCCCCACAACCCGAGATAACGACCAAAACAATTGATCATTATTAAAAGTGCTATCAGCCGTCTACGAGAAGCGTAAAGCGCCCAGCAATACGGGTAGAACCATGTCGTGCCCGTGCCGTACGACGCCTTGCATGCTAACTCGGACGCCAATTTGGACCATGCCCCAACCCCGCAGTGGCCGTCAGATCCGTGCTACGATAGGAGTACTGCTGTACCGTTTTTTGGTTAAACTGCTGTCTGAATGACAGGGCTTCTTTAGCCGATATCGTCGGCATGTCATTCTTGTTTTTTTTACAACATTACCCGATGTATACCAATCAAGGCCATGGGATGGTTCCTCGGGTTGCGCTTTCCTGTTTTTTTTCTAAATCAGTTTTTGACTTACTATTAGTATTGGCCTACTCAGCATCAGTTTTTGACTTACTATTAGTATTGAGCTCCTCAAGTGAGGAGCCCCAGAAAAAATGAGGCACACCTCTACCCAAGCATGCCTCGTTTCTGTAACCGTCACTTCGTACCGCCAATTTTCCCCTGTGAAACCCCAAGAGAGTTACAAATAACCCCTTTAGAACTGGCGCGCAAGTGCTTGGGACCAAACTTTCTTGGGAATTTGTGTGTGTGGTTTTTTTTTGTAGTACAACAGTAGGGGTCCCCCCAATTAGGCGGTCTGAGGAAGGCGGTATCCCGATAGAAGGCGGTCAAAATCGCTTGGCGCGACTGGGTAACTGCACTCATAACCTGGGATGAATAAGGCGGCTTCCCTCTATAAGGCGGTCTTATTACTCTCGCACACCGCCCACCGCCTTACTCACTGGGGGGGCTCTAACACTGTAGTTGTGAAAGGGTCAACGTGCTATTGCTCTTTTCTGTGGAGTGTAAATCGTACCAGCTTATTGGTGGACAACCGACTCTTCCGGTACTTGAAGCAGTAAGCTGCTGACCCTGTCGTAAGTAAGAACCCCTCAAGAAACCCAGCCTTAGGTGTAGATTTCCGGGGGAATGATAATTTCGGGAACGGTTTTGCTGAAAATTGTGTGGGGCACACACCCTTACTCAAATATGAAATCTAGCCTGGGCCATTCTCCCGGTTTCTTGTTAAGAAGGCCAGTTCTGTAGCAATGCTCGTATGGCAGCTCTGTGCTGCTTCGAGTTTTACCAGCTTGCTCCTTTGCCGACTCCACAGCGAGGTCAACAATAGTCTCGCCCCTCCTGTCCCCGCTGCTTCCGTGCCAGGTATTCCGCGAAGGGTTAGCTATGTAATCTGCACGTGACAGGCGAAAGCTTCCTTGATTCCAGGGATTGCTGCTGCTGCTAAGACTGCTGCTTCTTCAGCTCTGCGTGAAAAGGGAAGACAGTGGGTCTTGCGCTAATGTTTTGTTTTTGTTTTTAGTAGAAGAGGCGTGTGGCGGTATCGCATATAGTGCCGCGGTGATCAGAGTTGGGCACCAAGACCGTTTTTCGCTTATGTAGCCGAAAACCGAGACTCAGATTTTGGTAGCCGCCTGGGGGGTTATGTGATGGGTGCTTGTGTACGGCCGCTGTTGCTTTCGCGAGATAGGGCGGCGCAAGCATGATATCGCCCCGGCATACTGTAAAGTATGGTACACCTGGTAGATATATCAACGTCGGCATCGAGTTACGTAGGACGAAAATGTATAGTAGGTTAGTATGAACGAATTGCTCTCCTTTGCCGTGCAGGGTGCGACTCTTGTACCAGGTATATTATTCCATTGTCGAGTTCCCGAGTAGTGGTGGTGTTGGCGCTGTACGTATAGCACTGCCGTGCGTCGCCATCAAGGTCCGAGTTCAAGTCGTGGTGTGCGCGCTGACTCTGCGTGGGCTGTGCGCCTCTGGTGAAGGAAAGCCTCTGTTGAAGGAAAGCCTCAGAAGGCGACGCTCGTACCATATTTTGTTCGTGTGTAATTTTGCAAGGCCCCACTCGTAACGGGACACGGGATAGGAGGGTACTTTTTGTTGTTTGCCGGGAAAAACCATACGTATAAGGCGGGATGGGATATAGGATAAGAGTGGTGATATTGTAATTTTGCATTTTTGAGGTATTAATAGTAGTGGTTTACGGGTTGGCGGGATATTTATATGTTCCCGGCGGGAAGGGACGGAAAAGGATGATGGGATATGTGTTTTACTGACGGGAAGGGATGGTAATTTCCAGCGGGCAAAGTTTTCTTGCCTGAACGGGAAGTGATGGTAATTTCCACGGAGGAGTATTATCTTGACGGGAAGGTATGGAAATTTCTGCCGGAAATATTTCTTGGCGGGGAAGGGGGGTTATTTTTCGACGGGGAATATTCCCTTGGCGGAAAGGTGCGGGAGGTATTTTTTGAGCGGGGAGGGATGGGAAAGGGGATGGGGCCTTGACGGGAAGGAATGGGAAAAAATGCGAACATGTGACGCATGGTACGGTACAGGTGCACCATGTTTTTTCTGAGGGTGGTGACTTATTAAGGAGCTCTATACTAATACTAAGTAAAAAACTGATTTGGGAGAAAACTAGAAGTGCTATGTACAACCCGATGAACAGTTCCATGGCTCAAGTGTAAAATGGACATTTTTGGCAACGAAAGAACGAAAATCCGACGAGTTTGGGTTAACCCATTCAGAACTCAAAAACTAATCCCACACTAATTCCAAGTAGTTTGTCCCCAAATACGTGGGACCAGTTCTTAAGGGGTTAAGGAGCCCGGTCGTTCAGAAAACGTTTCAGCCAAAAAAAGGTATACCTTATTATACCTCTATCGTAGCACGTGTCGTGTGTGTTTTGACAAGAAGAGACCTCATTAACTCAAGTATTAGTTTAGACCGGGGGGGGGGAAGACAGTCACAATCTTGAAAAAAAAAGTGTATTCTGGCGAATTGTAGCGAGAGTTTCTCTTGACTTGGTGGGTGGTAATGCATCGCCATCTTGACGGGAATAGCCGGGAATTGAAGGCGGAAAAGGGATCTTGACGGGGGAAAAGGGATGGCAAATTCAAGCAGGACATACTTGCTTGACGGGGGGAATGGATGAACGTGAGTCGTATGGGAAAGCTAGCCGGATGAAGATCGAGAGATCATCGTGAACGCGTGTCTGAAGGAGCAAGGATTTTCATTCATACTTGCCTATAAGGATGGGGGCAGAGATCTGCCATGCGCTTTTCGGCCGCAAGAAGATGAACGTGATATTATTTTCTTACGTAAGGGAAAGGGGTGATATCGGTGGGACGCACTCTTGGTGGCCGGGAGGGGGTGGTACTGATATTCGGCTAGAAATTATTTTCTTGACGGAACGGGGTGGTAATTTTAGGCGGACTCTTTTCTTGGCGGGAAGATTGTGCAAAAAAAAAATGACTACTGCAGCTGTTGAAGTGATGGTAATTTCCGGCTGGAAGTATTATCTTGGCGGAAACGGATGGTAAAACCCCGGCGGATACAACATTTTCTTGACGGGAAGGGGGATGAAAAAGATGACGAGAACAGAAGGTCTTGACGGGACGGGGATGGGACGGATCGAAGGGATACTTTTTCTCGACAGTATTGTTATCCCGTCCCGTTCCTTCGCAGTCTTACCGTCGTTACACGTCCCGTCAACTTACCACGTTTAGCCCTTGTTGGTACTTTTTCGATCGCATCTTCTACTGAGTGATTGTTTGTGCCAACCAGTGTAGTATTACTTTTGTGCACCCATCTGCTCGAAATTTCGTTTTATTCCTGGGAGACAGACGGGGATGATAGAGATCAAATCCCCTGCCAAAAAAAGCCTCGCGGTTTTGAGGCTGCAGTTCTCTTGAGAGCGGTTCTCACAATTGGTATTTTGGAGGTACGTATTATTATGCATTCCTGAGAAAATATTGTCGTATATAGGCTGTGGCTCTTCTCCGTGAATCGCGGCCGATTATTTCTTCATTATTTCGATTCAATCGTATACGATTTAATCCACGTCGGAATCATTCGCGAAACGTTTGCGATTCATTCAGAACGTCTTTTACCTGCTGTGCCCCCAGTCGGGAGCCGGGAGGGGGTGTTTGGGGATCTTGCTTTGGCTCGCTTCGCTCGTTCGATTTTGCTCGAAATTCAGGGAAGCCGATTAAAATTCGATTTATTATTATCGGTTTTGACTTCATAATAGATCGTAACAGTCGCATTTTCGCTACAAAAATCGCAGCCCTCCTCATCTTGACCCGATGTATACTGGAATGAAACTGCTCTTCTTCTACCAACATAATACGTGAATGACAACGAGAACCTGCTCAAAACGCCAACAAACCTGGCAGGGGAGACTATACGTGTCCCCATCGCAGTCGCCTTACAGCGTGAATCCGATATATCTGTCTGTCACTCCCTCACTGCTCCCCTTCTTTTTTACAGAGCCTCTTGGCGACAATTCATTTGAGGTTTAAAGCGGGACGCCCTCCTTCCTACTAGCATCACCACCAAGTAGTAGTAAGTAGTAGTAGTAGTAGTAGTAGTAGTAGTAGTAGGAGGAGGAGGAGGAGGAGGAGGAG
>MEHQ01003188.1:436748-447363 GCA_008828725.1 Saccharina japonica | reverse complement strand
AGTAGTAGTAGTAGTAGTAGTAGTAGTAGTAGTAGTAGTAGTAGTAGTAGTAGTAGTAGTAGTAGTAGTAGTAGTAGTAGTAGTAGTAGTAGTGGTAGTAGTAGTACGAGCAGTAGTAGAAGTGTCACGCGCCTGACACCTCTGACATAACCCAGTGACCAGTGACCTGAGTCACTGGGAATATTTGGAGTTCCAAGTTGACGTTCGGATGTTCATGGCAAGTCGGAGAATCGGTTGGTGTTGTTCTCGTCGTGTGTCTCGTCATGAACCACATGACCCACAGCCTGTGTGTGCTCATCTTCACGCTGTTGCTGCTCCTCAACCTGTGGAGCCCCAAAGGAAGCCGCGCCGTTGCTTGACGTGCCTCCCTCCCGATAGCTATGTGTTCCCCCGACCTTGACAAAGCTTTGTTGGACAGCGTGTTGACCAGGAACATGACGGGAATGGAGGCCGCCTTTGCAGCGGGAGCGAACGTGAACGGCAGTCCGAAGTTACCCTGCCCGCCGATCACGGCAGCCACCGCTATGGACGAGGTCCGCATGATCAAGTTTTTGATACATCACGGGGCAGATCCGAACAGGCCTGTCAAGCGCGAGCTCCCGCCCTCGAGGCTGAACTTTGCGATCATGCCTGGAGAACGGGCCCTGCATATCGCAGCCAATCGCAGCAATGTCGAAATCGTTCGCTTGCTGAAGGGGGCGGGCGCCAACCCCAACCTCGCCGACAGGCAGGGCGGCACTCCGCTGTTGGTAATAGTGGGGTGCTGCACGTCCCTGCGCATCGGCATCCCGATCGTGCGGTTGCTGCTCGAGGCGGGCGCAGACCCGGGTCAGGCAGACGGAATAGGGTTCGTTCCTATGCACCTAGCGGCCAAACACGGCCACCTCGCGTTGGTCGACATGCTGCACGCCGCGGCACCCTCCGCGTGCGGGCTGAGCGCTGTCTCCGCCGACGGAAGAACGCCGCTCTTTTCGGCGTGCTGCGAAGGCCACGAAGCCGTGGTGTCCCGGCTGCTGTCGCTGGGGGCGACCCAGCGCGTCGACCATCACAGCCTCTACCCGCTCGGGGTGGCCACGAGAAAGGGCTTCATGGGCGTGGTGCGGCTTCTCCTCAAGGACAGGATGCGGGCGGTAGGGGGCACGACGGTGTTGCCCTACGCTCTGCACATGGCCATCACCCACCACCAGCCGAGAGTCCTCCGGCTGCTGCTCGGGGTGGACGGAGACAAGAAGCGGGCGAAGTGGGCGAACACCTACTTCGACGACAGGAGGCTGATTCACTACGGGGTTTGCCTCTGCAGTCCAGTCGAGGTGGCAGTTCTCATCGCGGCAGGGGCGGACGAGACGTCGTCTGGCTACGGGCGCGTCCCTCGAGACGACATCGGGGTGGATCTCGGCCTCGACGGGATTAGGATGGATCGAGGGAAGGAAGTCGCCCTTCGACGGATGCTGGAGCAAGGCCCAGCGTACCGAGCCCGATCGTGGGCGTGGCCTACCCAAGAAGAAGCGGATGGCGGTGATGGTAGCGCTGGTGGTGGCGCTGCCCCCTCGTCTCTGCCAGCGGCGCCGATTCTCCCGGTGGGATTTTTGCGAAGCTTGCAGCCGAACAATAGCGATAGAAGGTTCTTCGCGAGAGCCGTAGGCAGGTGAGCGGTGTTGTGTGTTTTTTCACGTGTGTGGCAGAGAGTTCAGTGCGAAGGTGTTACCTACGCTCTCGTAGGCGTAAAGGATCGATCGATTACCCAGCCCAGGGTAATCCTTATGACACCCTGTCCCCCTCTGAACGGCGGGATCTTTGGGGAGTAACGGTACTACCGTGTACGGAGGCACGTTGACCTATCCGCTTCGTTTCAATACCTGGGGAACCAGGGAGATATGTTTTTTAGGGGCGCACGCGCAAGCGTTTCTGTAAAAGAAACGTTCGAAGTGAGATTCGCACCCGTGTACTGCCGACGACGTCACATGTGCAGGTGTTACCTGCTGAGCTACTCGTATATAGGGGTAAAGGATCGATCGACTTCCCAGCCCAGGGTGGTCCTCATGACGCTGGTTGGCTCTGGTCGAGTGCGCCGAGGCGTGCACCTACAGAGTGATGCTCGAGTTTTCTAACCTCTTAGAACCGCACTGTACGGAACCAAATGTTTCATTCTAGTTCCAAGTGATTTTTCCCCATATCGGAAGCGCGTTCCTAAAGGGGTCGTAACCCTTTTGTTGCTACGTACTGCACTGCTGTACATGTACCTCGATTTGACTCTAATTCCAAGCATGATGTCCTTTCAAAGGCAGTGCACTCCTGTTCGACGTATTGGTATATAGCACTGGTATGATAGTGCTGGTGTTGTGCAGTATGCGACACCGCTTAAGAATTTCTTGCTTTGGGCCAGGCTCGAATTATGACGTAGCGGTGGGACAGAGTGTGTTTTACTCTAATTTCAGTGTAAAAATTACCACATTCTTATCTTCATTCCAAAAGTTGAGCCTGAAATTCTTCACTCTGAAATTCTTGAGTGTGTTCGCGTGTACCAGGTATACTGTATCCCAATGTGGCAATATTCGTGGTAGAATTAGCGGTTTGCTGTGAAGATATCACCCACACACTTTAATCTGCAAGCACACGTCTTTCAACCTGACTGTGGCGAGCTACGTACTTGTGGTGAGATACTGAACTGTGTATGTGTAGCTACTCAGGGGCCCCTGTCGGTTTCCCTTCTCGTTTTCAGGGTTGACTGCAACGGACAGCCTTCTGTTTTATATATATATACAGATACAAGTAATGGACAACCGACCATTCCAGTGCTTATATGTATATCATATATATACATTTTCATCCCATTTATTATCTTCGCCCTTCCTTTCTCTCTCCTTCTCAGTCGTAACTCAGATCCGGGGTCACAAAGTAGGCTCTTCTCCCCCCCCCCCCCCACTACGGCATATACCTGGTAGTAGTTACTGCTTTGTATATATATATGTGTGTTCGTGAAACAACGTTGTGCGGTTTCGATCTTTACCTTTTATGTTTATTGTCGACCCTACAGCGAGGCCAACAGCCGCGCCCCTCCCGTGCCCCTTGCTTGCTTTCCAGATACTGCTTGAAAGGCCACAGTACCTATTAATAATAGCCGTGAGCGACGGGCGACGAAGTTCTTCGTCGATACCGAAGGGGGCGGTGGTGGCGGTTGTGGTGTCGGTGTTGGTTGCTGGTGGTGCTACTTTGGCTCCGCTTGGAAAGTTGGACCTTGCCCCTGCTCCAACACTATGTACAGTAGTAGTAGGTTACTGTTTTATACCCGACAAAAATAGTGTCGTAGCGTTTTGTCGTCACACGATCTGATTTTTTTTAATATAATTTTTCGATGGGGTGGAAGGAAGTGAGTGGCGACTACTGTCGCTTACGTCAGAGGGGAAATATGGTGTGAAGAAAAGCATAGACATCGCACCAACTTTCGGCAGGCAGGGCGTGTGCCTTGAACGCCGGTATCGAGCCCGGAAATGTACTTTTTGAACAAAATTGCTCTGTGATATATACATATATGTATTCGTTGTTGATAGTTTGTGAGTGTCCAAGCTAACATTACGTTGGAGCTTGAACCGCTTTGCATTGACAGGTAAGGTCAGTGTCACGTTGAGGTGCGTGCGCTTTTTTCTGCGTCGTTGTGTGTCTCTTTTGAACAAGAGTCTCTTGAGCGATAATCGTCGGTAGTTTGCGGATCGGGGTGCTCCTTTCGGCGGTTTTGTTTGGTATACGTACGTATGTATTATATAATTTAGCACTCTGCGAAAATCCCCTGCTGTTTCCGTCGGAGATTTATCACGCCCAGCGCGATACAAGGTACCAGACATTTGTTTTTGAGGGTGCTGCGTCGTGAGTGCCGGCTCAAACGTGCCTGCGTACATGGTGTTTGTTGTCTACGATTTGCCTCCGTTTGTTTTGTTTTTTCGTTATTTTATTCATGCTTTGCTTGCACTCTAGAAATTGATTGGAGCCTGCCTGCCTTGTACCCTCTGTCAAGATTATGGCGATTGAGTGTATGAGCCACGCTGCCACAGTGCGGTAAAGGGGATAGTTTGGCTGCTACAATGCGGTGGGGGGGGTACTTTCGCTGCTACGGCCGTGCGGTAGAGGGGATAATTCTGCTGCTACAGGGCGGAAGAGGCGGTACTTTTGTGGCTACAGTGCGGTGGAGGCGGTACTTTTGCGGTGGGGGGGGTATTTTTGCTGCTACAGTGCGGTAGAGGGGATACTTTTGCTGCTACAGTGCGGTAGATGCGGTACTTTTGCTGCTACAGTGCGGTAGAGGGGATAATTTTGCTGCTACAGTGCGGTAGAGGGGGTACTTTTTGCTGCCACAGTGCGGCAGAGGGGATTGTTTTGCCGCTACAGCAGTGCGGTAGAAGGGATACGTTTGCTGCTACAGTGCGGCAGAGGGGATATTTTGCTCCTACAGCAGTGCGGTAGAGGGGATATTTTGCTGCTACAGTGCGGTTGAGGAGGTACTTTTGCTGCTACAGCAGTGCGATAGGGGGGGCTACAGTAGTGCGATACGGGGGGGGGGGGGCGTACTCATTTGTTGCTTGCCTCAAGTCATTTGACCATTGACCACGCATCCCTTTCGAGACGATAGGGGGGGCAATTTCGGGTCCGAATGTTTCTGGCTGGCGGGGCTCTTCCGCCCGATGTTTTTTTCAATCCTCTTTGTGTCTTCACAGTTTTACTCGCTGTGATATGATATGATACGTTATGAGTAGATGCGATTGATCATCAGGTTGCGCGGGAAATCATCAAAAATCGGGTTTTGGAGGAGTGAGGTATAGCGCCCCCTCACGTTGCGAACACGACAAGAATTAGTCACCTCCTCTGTGTGTGTTCACACGTCACGACAAGACTTGAGGGCAGGCTGTAATGATACCAATCCACGCCAGACAGGGTGCCCTCTTTTTGAAAACCCACTCAGAACTGAAAAAATATCCCACACTAACTCCAAGTATTTTGTCCCCCAAATACGTGGGGGACCAGATCGTAAGGGGTTAAAAAAGGCCGCCGGAATGTTGCTGGTGTGCTGTCGCTCTTCGTGAAAGACGATAGAAACTTCGAGTACGGCAATCATTATCTTCCATCAGGTTTGTTTGCAGACACCATTATCTGATCAGGTGACACATGCTCAAGGTAGGGTAGAGGTGCAACATGACTTTCCTGAGGGGGGGTCGCTCGAAAAGCTCTACTGCTGTACAAGAAGTGTCTGTTGCACCGGAGGCGCGCCATTGGCTTCTCGGCAGATTCTTGTTGCTGTATTTCTTCCGTCTCGACCCCTGGCACAAACAACGTGCCTGGATCGGTGAATGAACGCCCCCCCTTCTCTTTCTGACATACACCCGACCCAAAAACTGCTTTTTGGAGGAAAATAAATGTTCTACCCGATGATCAGTCCCATGGTCGTAACCCCTTAATCCCTTGAGAACTCCTTAAGAACTGGTCCCCCGAATTTGGGGACAAACTACTTGGAATTAGTGCGGGACATTTTTTTTCAGTTATCAGAGGGTTAAGAACTGGTCCCCACGCATTTGGGGACAAACTACTTGGAACTGGTGCGGGGCATTTTTTTTTTCAGTTCTGAATGGGTTAAGTATGTGCACCCAAACCTACGTATTGCATCACAAGAATGAAATTCCGACGATTTTAAAAGTTAACCCTTATAGGACTGGAGTCCCGTTTTGGGGACAAATCACTTAGACAAATCACTTAGAATTAGAGTGGTTTGTCCCCAAAACGGGACTCCAGGCCTATAAGGGTTAAGGAGCCCCGTCCTTTCAGAAAAAAACGCAGCCGAAAAGTACCACCTCTATCTTGGCACGCGTCAGGTGTGCTTGCAGACACCACCCCGCCCCCTGCTTGCGGCAACGATGCATGCTACGATAGAGGTGCACCATGTTTTTTTCTGAGCTCCTCACTTAAGGAGCGTCATACCTCACCGAAAAAATGATTTTGGAGGAAAATAAAAGTGCTGCCGGACGAGAAATCTCTTGGTCGAAGTATACTCTGAAACATTAGCCGTCACCAAAAAGAACGTCCGACGAATTTGGGTTAAGGAGCCCGATCGTTCAGGAAACGATTCAGCCGAAAAGTGCTACCTCTACCGTAGCACGCGTCGAACGTCAGAATAAAAGTTTTGGCGGACCCCTATCGAAGCGTGTAGTACTATGTTGTAGCATTGCCACGGGAACACCACCCCGCCCCCTGCTTGCGGCAACACGCACTCCAATGGTCCTCTAGTCTTCACAAAATGAACGGCGAAGGTAGTTAGTTACTCACCCTCGCCCCCGTAGCCAATAAAATGATTAATTTCCCGTAGGATTCTGATTGGTAAAAAAAAAGACATCGAGCAATTACTTGAGCTGCAACGCGCCCAGCACCCACAACACGCTACGTATGACAGTAGAGTCGCCCCCCCCCCCCCCCCCCCCCACATACACTACGGCCATGCAATGAGACACGCCGCCGCCCCCCCCCCGCTCTCCCCCTCCCCCAAACTACTGTTTTTTATTTTGTTTATTTCTCTTGTCGCCTTGCTCCCAAGGAGTTGGTGCTCGTCCAAATTGAGCTAGCCAACAAAAGAGGCGTTTCGCTTCTACCTCCACCAACCCGTCAGTTTTCCTCTACGATTCTACTGCTGTAAGATCACCTTTGAATCCAAGATTCGCGCTACGAATCCAAGATTTGCGCTATAAACCCCAAGATTCGCTACGGATCCACCATTCGAGCGACAAATTCAAGACTCGCGGCTAAATGCAAGCTTCGCTCATCACGAAGACACGACCAAAGAGGGCTACCAAAAATGCAGTCGTTTTAAGAGTCTGGGTCTGTAAACAAGTTTTGCCTATAACCTTGGCCCAACGTCCTTGTTGTTCGTACAGGCATAGAGGAAGACAGAGAATCCCCCCCCCCCCCCCCCCCCCCCCCCCCCTTCAACCCCGTGCGCCTCACCCTTCTCAGCGCATGTCACAGCGGCAGCAGCACTTTGAAAAGGCAAGAAATACATAAATTAATTGGAAAAAAAAAAAAAACAGAGAATTTTCTTATAATATTCGTGTGATCTCAGATGCAACTCAACGTATTCCCACTTGATGCTGAAAAGTATTATTAGTAGTATGAATAGTACGGCAACGGGGTTATTACTTTTTTATTGCTCCATGTCCGGGAAAATCCTGCCTCCCAATGCCACGGCAACGCAACGGGGTTGCTTTTTTATAGCTCAATGCCCGAGAACAATCTCCCCCCCCCCGCCCAATGTATGCCTGGTCGTTGATCCCCGACATGCTCCGTCCCGGCATTGTAGGGATGCGAGGGTCTACAGTCATAGGACTACGGCCATGCATGAATATGAAGTACACCCCCTCCGCCCTCTCATCTAGCAGACCAGACCAGCCCCCCCATTGCTACCAGCTCTGAGGTCAGAGGGACTTAGTGGCACCAAGGACCGCCTACAGTAGCCTACTGTGCGTACGTAGGCAACAATGGTTTTACACAGCGGCTTCCACTACGCCCGGAATACATGATACTTCAAAATGCCAGCATCAGCTTTTACCATTATTGAATTACCAGTGTTGGCCCACCAGTATTGGCTTACCAGTATTGGCTGACCAGTATTGGCTTACCAGTATTAGCCTACCAGTATTAGCCTACCAGTATTGGCTTCCCAGTATTAGCCTGCCAGTATTAGCCTACCGGTGTTAGCCTACCAGTATTGGCTTACCAGTACTAGCATACCAGTATTAGCTTACCAGTATTAGCTTGCCAGTATGGGCTTTTACCAGTAATGACCTACAAGTGCTTGGTCTACCATATATAGGCGGCTTACCATTGGCTTCCTCACCAGTATTGGCTCACCAGTGTTGGCTTACCAGTACTCGTGTACCAGTATTGACCTACCAGTATGGCTTAACAAAAAACAAACGCGATATTTACTCCACCATCTCCACGTGTCCATGCGAGAAGAGGGGGGGGGGTGCTCATGTCATGCATGGCCGTAGTCGTACACATGACCATAGACCTTCGCACCCCTGCAACGCCAGGACGGAGCAAGCCGGGTTTTCACCGACCAAGGGAGGGCTCCAGTAGGGACTAACACGTGCTGGTACTGGGTAGGTGTCTCGGGATTGTTGGTGGCCGGCGCTGCCGCAGACAGCTTTGGCTTAACGCCTCGAGAAACCCCCTACGTATGTCGACTGCCAGGGGTAAAGCTAACGGCCCATAGCGAGGCATATCATAACATGGCATGGTATTGCCATGCCAGTAGGAAATTGCATTGCCTAAACCACAGCATTGCATTGCCTAAACCACAGCAGCAGCATTACACAGCACAGCATTAACCCAGCATGATAGCATATCATCTAGACCAACCGAGCACAGCCCTAGTGATGCAAACCGTTGCATACTGCCGCAATTGATATGAAGCATACCATGCCATACCATGTCATGTCCATAGCACCAGCATACCATAGCACACCACATAGCGCCAGATTTAAAGCTATTATAGTAAACCATACCATACCATACCAAACCATACCATACCGTACCATATCGCAACAGAGCATAGCGTAGCATCGCATAGCATAGCGTAGCATCGCATAGCGTAGCATAGCGCTGCAATTGCTACAACACATAGCAAAGCATAGTATACCCTGCAACATTATCGCGATCGAGCCAACTCTTTCGGAATCTAGCCTCGGAGTTTCTGCTCACCGAATCGGAACAATTCTTCAACTACTTCAACCAATCAGCAGCCAGCAACCACGGCTGCACTTCAACCGATTCAAGGCTGAAATCGTAGCCACTACAACAGTACCGTCAGACATCCACCAACGCATTTTTTTTGGCCAATCAGAGAGTTTTCTTCCAAAGAGAATCCACCAATCACAAAACTGCCCCTCTGGAAACTAGAAACCCTCCGCTCTCGTAAAATCCCACTCTGTACGAAAATGTAACGGCCGTTGGGGTATAAATATGAAAGCCAATCGGTCCTTATATTTTCGCCAAAAGTGGTACGACCACCACTATCTCCGGAAATGTAGATGTGCGTTTGGGGCTTTTGGGGTGACTATACAAACGCATTCTATATTTCCTAACAGTGGGCGTACCGTATCTCGGAAACAAAGTAAAAACAACAACAACAAAACGTCGGGAAAAGAAAAGAAGAAAAAAAAGCAAACGCGGGCGGCGGCGAAAAGCGCAGCAACCGTTCAAGCAGAGAGATATCATATTCATAGCGAGAAACAACCGATGGCTTATTCGTATGATAGGGGACGGCGGCTCATCCCTTTGACTGATGGACCTCAACGTCGTCCATAATCCAACAGCCCTGATGGCCCGGCCTCAACGTCCATAACACAATAGCCCGCCCCCTGCACTAAAGCTATTACGGGAGAAAATATCATAGTTATCAGAACCAAAATGTGGTATGTGTAAACAAATTAGGGGGGATGTTTGATTTTTGTTTTTATCGTGGTTTCTGATTATTATACGTAGCCCCTCGAAATCGTACGTTAAAAGCCAAAAAGAGGCCTTGACGAGCCCCAAATATCATGCTAGGAGACCGTGGTTTGACCGCTTAACTGACCGCCCCCTACACTACAACTAGTATACTAAGATGCTAGAAGACCGCGGTTTGACCGCTTTGACTGACCGCGCTCCGCACTAAAACTAGTATATTAAGATGCTAGGAGACCGTGATTTGACCGCTTGACTGACCGCTTTGCACTAAAAGTAGTATATTAAGATGCTAGGAGACCGTGATTTGACCGCTTGACTGACCGCTTTGCACTAAAAGTAGTATATTAAGATGCTAGGAGACCGTGATTTGACCGCTTGACTGACCGCCCTCTACACTAAAACTAGTATATTAAGATGCTAGGAGACCGCGGTTTGACCGCTTTGACTGACCGCGCCCCGCACTAAAAACTAGTATGTTAAGGCCAAAATAGGCCGTGACGGGTCCAGAGTGCATGACTGCGTGACGCGACGCCATGCGGTTTAGACATGCCAGAAAAAACCCGCTGGTGGACTCCTCGACTGACGGCCCCCTTACACTAAAACTAGTACGTTAAGGCCAAAATAGGGCTTGACACGTCCTGACCAAAAAAATATTGCGGTCTCCTATATACTATTAATATGAATAGCATATTTGGTGAGAAAGGGAGAAAGACAGGCGAACAGCTGAAAACAGGGATATACAAAAAAAAGAAAAGATAAAAACAGAGCTAAAGGACAGGGACTAAGAAAGGAGAGAGAGCTAAAAGACAGAAAGAAGTGAGAGCTAAAAAACAGAGACGAACGCATAAACGCTAAAAAAAAAAACAGAGATGCGTAGAGAAACAGAAAGGGTCCTTTACACGAATCTCGGGGGCTCAAAATAGCGACGCCGGGCTTCCGCGAGCGAGCGATCCGAGCGCCGCCGTCACTCCGTCAATCTCTCCAACTCAAAAGAGAAAAAAAAAACTACCTCGAGAGGGAATCGGAATTGGAAATACAGTAGTAGAAACCGGCTGTCCTCGCCCTCCCCGCACCCCAGGCGTGGCAGGACCACATGTACTGCCGACCCCCCACCCCCCCCCCCCGACCCCCC